>CM052717.1:24098431-24163837 GCA_028551405.1 Uromys caudimaculatus | reverse complement strand
TTTTTTTTGCCTCCAAAATCTTATTTCATTTTATTTTAACCCACAAGTAAGTTGGAAAAAGAAGTAAAATATCATATAATAGACACTTGATGATGGTAGGAACATAACAGAGTGAGCATCAAAATAGGAGTATCTCCAAGATCAACTATATATTTCAAGAAGCAGGTCTCAATAAACTTTGGGAAGCTGAAGGAATACCCTGCATTCTATCTGGCCACAAACGAATAAAGCTGGATATAAAAAACAATAGCAACAGCAGAAAGTACACAACCTCATGAAAACAAAACAGCATATAATAAATGAAAATTGGGTCGAGGGAGAAATCAAGAACGAAAATTTTAAAATTTCTAGAATTGAATGAAAATTAAAACAAAACATAGAACAATAAATGGGACACAGTGGAAGTAGTCATATGTTGCAGGACATTTGATCACATTGTGAACCCTGAGATTGTCAACTGGAAAAACCTGTTTCTTGTTGTGGTGTGGCTCAGCCCTAGCACACACTTTTAACTCAAGAGCTTTCTGTAAACAAGAGCTAAGTAAAGCCAGCGATAGGTCCAGAGCAAACGTAGAGTTGACAGTGAGTAAATGTAAAAAGAAAAAAAAAAAAAGCCCAGCAAAAAGAAAGGAAAGTCTTTGAGTTGAAAGGTATTTAAGAGAGTGTGGAGAAGGAGAAGGAGCTTTTCCTTCTGGAATGTCAGTGGAGTACGAAGGTCAGCTGGGTTCTTTCTCTGCCTCTGTGATCTAGCAGGCTTTCACCGCAGCATCTGGCTCTTTGAGTCTTCATTGGTAAATCAAGTGTTTGGTGTTTTGTTTTAAAATCAACAGTCAGAAGACAAACATTTGCAGTAGTAAGAGCTTTATCAAGATGCTAGCATAGTTTCATATTGATAGTTTAATAATTCATCTGAAGGCCTTGGAAAAAGAAGAACGACAAAATCCTCAAATAAATAGATAGGAAGAGATAATACAAAGCAGGGCTGAGATTAATGTAACTGAAATTTTAAAAAAGCTTAATGTAACAATGAAATAAGGAGTTGGTTCTCTTAGGAGTGGTATGACTGACAAGCCTTTAGTCAAATTAACTAAAAGATGGAGAGGACACAAATTAATAAAAATAGAACTTTCTTATACTGTTAGAATTGGCAAAAAACACCCCTTAATATGATAAGTTAATATTAGAGGATAACATTGATCCTTACACAGAACAGCATCAATTTTACTTTTTATTATAACTTTGCAGTCACTGTGTTAATGTGACAATCAACTCAGTTGATTATTCTGACACTAAATATGTGCCAAAACATGAAATGATGCTTTAAAATTCTAGCTCTTTATAAGAAGGTCATAATGTTTAAGACAGTGAAGACGATAGCATGCCCTCTGATGAACATATTCTGATTTTTATAACCAGTACTTAGACATCCTTTAAATATGGTTTTTAGACCCTAGTTATACATGTCACAGAGACATAGCCAGTTCTCCAAGGCTGACAAGTGTAGAAGCAATCCCACACAATGTTCTTGGGTGAACTCAGTGAGTTCATCCTAGAGAAAAGACTTAGATGTCATGATTTTTCAGTTTTCCACCATGAAAGGAATCATCCTGACAAGGTTTTCCAGAAAGCATGGTAAAATAGTGAAAGCTACAGGAAGACCTTGAGACCCAAGTTCAAGAGGAAGTGGAAATGAGGAAAATATCAAACCAAAGAGGGTTTGGTTATGTGAGAAAACATGCTGTTCCTGTGATTTATATTTCTCACCAAAGGTCCCTCCATCCTCAGAGAAGGAATATATTCACTGAAGAGCAAGATAAACACTTTAAGTTACCTTGTAAAGGCATTCCATATAAAGTCACATTCTATTCCTACAGGTCATAGAGTATGACATACTAAGAGAATCACTAAGAGGATTCTATCTTTGCTATGTCTTTGCCCCTACACTTGAGCTCTCCAAATTTAGGTTTCCTCCTCCTCCTCCTCCTCCTCCTCCTCCTCCTCCTCCTCCTCCTCCTCCTCCTCCTCCTCCTCCTCCTTCTTCTTCTTCTTCTTCTTCTTCTTCTTCTTCTTCTTCTTCTTCTTCTTCAAGTTTTTCTCCACTCAGAACTAGCACTCAGAAATGCCATAATAATCCCCAAAGTTTCTCTTTGTTCTTCAATATGGCTGAAAGTGCAAAACTAACAATGTGAAACTTAGCCAAGCTGCAGAAACAGACAAAAGGATTAGATGTACCACATCAAGAATGAAACAATAAGAATAATAAAGGATGCTAAGTTAAATTATCCCAGCATGAGGAACAATGGGTATATCAACGTTGTATACTGGAAAGAAAGGACAGTAAAAATTGACTTGATGCACATCAAATAAGTGGGCAAGGATGGAAACCTGGATGGGCAAGATGAAAGTAAAAACAGAGAATATGAAAGGTCAAAGTATAATTGTTAATAAGCTCTTATCACTAAGTTACTCCTAAGATTAAATCTATTCTGTCTTATGTTTATCATGCTGGAGACTTGTTCTAGCATGGGTAGTTTGGGTCTGAGACTCAACAAATCTACTCAACAGGTGGCCAGCAGGATTATGTAATTTCTTTGATATTTGGTTCCACCTTACCAGAGAAAAATGGCCTTAAAATGGAATATTTTGATTCTAGTCTATTAAAACTCAACAACAAACAACCCACCACCACCAACAAAACATATTTACAAGTTCAAGCTAGCACTATTCAGACAGTATGTCTTTTAAGTACAGGGTCTATGTGAAAAAAATTTGACTGAAGTAAATCCTTAAACTGCATTTTAATTTTAACTTGTCTAATGTTTCTGTAGAAATAGTTTAAAGCACCTTGGCTAGCTGGATGAGCCACATTTTCATCTACTTACTAAAGACTGTTTTCCATTGGTCTCTGAATAACCTTTTGTAAATAGCTAAACAACACAGCTATCATATTTAGCTTAAAAGTAAACAATAAGAGCTAATTTTATTCTCAATAATGTTGGAGGCATTTCATGTCAGCCTTTTCTATTTTACACACATTAGTACACTAGAAAGTCTCTTTGACATGTGCTCAACACATCACAATTCTCATTTTTATTATTAACATTTGTTAACAGATTTTGAACTTTGATTCTACATCTAAAAGTATATTGAGCTTGATGTTGTACTCTGAAAAAGTCATTCCTAGTCTGCCTTATATATAGGAGTCTCAGATCTAGTAGAAAGTAAAGCCAGATGAATTTCACATAAACAAGCTTTCACCCCCATGTGTTTCCTGAAATATTTGGCATCCTCTATTTTATTAATCAACACTAATTATGTACCATATGGCTTTATCCAGCATTCTTTTAAAATAGCATATTGAGTCAAGACTAGCAGACATTTAAATCAGTAGTGTTCTTTCCTGTCATAATAGTACCTTTAACACAATAGAAGAGAACATAATAGTACCATTTATTTCTTAAAAAATTGTATATAAATTATTTCTTCAGATGCAAGAGGGCCTTTGAATAATTCACAACCAAAGAATAGAACAACAAAGTCTTCCACCCATACTAAGTATCCACTCCAACCCATCCATCATTGAGTAGGAGGGAAATAGATGATAGATAAATAATAAAGTAATAAAGATAGATGATAGACAGGTAGATGATAGATAGATAGATAGATAGATAGATAGATAGATAGATAGATAGATAATAAATAGACTTTAAGGGTTTAAGAATATTTTTTATTCACCAAATTTATTTGAGAAAAATGAATTTCCAGCATATAGAGATATTTTGTCAGTCAGGAACTTATATCCATTTGGATGTAGGTGAACCAACAATGATCAAAGCCCATGTGCTCTTGGCTCTGCATCAGCTTTACCTAGGAGACTGGGATTCTCATAAGTGCTTGTCAAGCTAATTTTACTGTAAATCTTGATATGCTTTCCTCCTTCAGAAACTGCTTCATAAATCACTGCCATTTCCTTACAATTTAATTCTCTGTGCACATAATGAAACCCCTGATATTTCTAAGTATTAGTTTAAAAATCACTTTATATCCCTAGCCATTGAAATTTGCACTATCAAAACATTACTCTAATAAAAATACTTGAGGAAAACTTTAACATCTCAAGTAAAGTTAGTTACTCTTTGTAATCCACAACTCTCATAGTTTCGCATCTCAAATATTCTTTTATGACTGTGACTACCATTAGCCCAGTTCATGAGATATAATATAAATATAAATATAATATAAACATGGGCAGGTGACATGTGAGAAAAGCAATTATTAAATTTCCAGGACAGTGGAGATCAAGATAAACCTATATGGAAGAACAATTATTTTATAGTGAGCTTAATTCTGACAGTACTTACCTGAGCCTGGTAATACATGGAGAAGCATAAAAACAATGAGTGTTTTTAGTAACTTACTCATTACATTAGCCTTCTCCAGCTGTTCACAAAGAAGTAGATGTTTTATTATCATTTTAGATATTTTCTTTATGAAAAACAAGTACCACAAGTGCCTCCCCACCCCCGCCCCCACCGGATGCTAGTTCACCCCAGCCTAAGGAAAGTAAAGATGCCAAGCTGGTCTTTTCATCTACTCTTGCACTTAGATCATGGTCAACATCGATAAATGTCCCTAAAATTTATTTTGCAGAATTTTAATATGTTACTAACTTGTTTTATTGGGCACAGGGTAAACTTAGTTTAACAAGGTAACCTTGAAACTGTAATCCAAAATGGGAGCATTTTCATACATGACACAATAATGGGCAAGTTATTTAAGATGTATATCAGGTTTCAAATCACTGGTGTTTCCTCTTCTAAGCCAATGCTCTTGACTCCTGAGTTCATTGCCTTTTATCAGAAAACTTGATTATAATGTGAGATCTTAAGATAATAAGCTGCCCTGAGAAGCCACGGTTGCTTGACTTAAAGATGAATGAATTTTTGCTTTCTTGAGGATAGAGTTTCTATATTTTAGGTCAGCTTTATAAATTATTCTTATGTTGTCCCTATCTTATACATTTCAAAATGAATTTATTTCTGACTTTAGACTTTATGTTGTAAAGATTCAAAGAGTTTATGTCTTTTGTGATATAACCCAATGTCTAAAACTCTGTTGAATAACCAGCAATAGCAGAACATGGAAGGGAAATAAGGTAGTTCTATTTATATTGAAGAATAAAATTGTAGACATAGTTAAAATTTTAAAAATGTTTTGTCGGGTTAGTAATCTGATATTATCAAGCTATAATCACTGAATTATTTGTTATCATCTAGATTGCCTTGCATGCTGACTTTCAGCTGAAAAATTAATCTCTACTCATACAAGTATGAGTTATGTTCTTTATCAGAAACAATAGAAAGATAGCAATTGAAAAAGTTAATATATTTGGTAAGATCCAGGCTACGTGGCATGATCATATCTCAATATAAATAGATAAATAAACAAACAAACAAATAGAAAAAGAACTATCTTCAGTCACCAGAAGGAGCAAGTGTCAAGCAGTCGTCCAAAAGAGGGAGGCAACCAACAGTCCTTCCTAGCTCTGATACCTCTGTACCACGTCAATGACCCGAATAGTACAAAAACCCAATGGGTGTAGTAGCAGCATACATACCTGGGCAGTAACCAGCAGCTCTCTAGTTGTACTTAAGACCCATTCAACAACAGGAATACCATGCCTGTTACTAGATACCTAGCTAATTACTAAGTGCTAGTGAAGTCATGGTTATTGAAGGAGAATCTATAACCCGCTCAATCCCCTCTCCCCCATGTCCTGTGAGTGCCATGTTCCTTTGATATCCCCAAGAGACCTGCTCTTTTCTGAAGGGAAACAGAAGAGTGGATGGAAATGACATAGAGAGAAAGGACTGGGAAGAGTGGAGGGAGGGAGAGCTGTGGTCAAGATGTAATATATGAGAGAAGAATAAATAAATAATATATACTTTTAAATCATTGATTATTTAATATTATTTTATAATGTTATATAAAATAATAGAATATATTATATACAATAACATTATTTCTTTAATGATAAATAATATATATTTAAATTATATAAATATATTCATTTATTATCCGCTCATATATACCATTATTTCATATATATTTAACATTCTCAGCTTTTGGGCTGTCCCCAAATCAACATCAGGCCATGGCTTCCAACTTCTGCTCTAAACAATGCAAATAGAAGTGAAAATAGACCAATCAGAATTGTTTCCCATTGTACAAGTTAGTAAGACCAGGATCCTCAGCAATCCCAGTACAGAACTCAGAAAATACTGGAGTTGTCACTCCTTTTTGGACTGATGTGTAGATCCCAAAAAAACATATCTCCCCATGAGCTTTCCTGATGCAATGCATTTGACTTTGCCAGATCTAATTCTATGCTTAGAAATCTCATTCTCTACTGGAAAAAAAAAAAAAAAAAAAAAAACTACTAAAATCCTAAAGAGGGGGAAATGCATTAGGCTGTGCTTTCTCTCACTATGTGATATTGTGAAAATGATTTTCTCCTAACTACTCTGCCCAGAAAATGGAAGTTTTAGTGGGGCAGAGGAGAGGATGAAAGCCCCCTTTTAGATAACAGATCCCGTGCAGAAAGCCTGCATGAGCTGATCATCCAGGGGCCATGAGGTGATGAGGAACAGGGCTGGGCAGGAGAGAGAGGAACAGGGAGGGGAGGGGAGGAGAGGGGAGGAAGAAGGAGAGACAGAGACAGAGAGACAGAGAGAGACAGAGGGGCGTGCGAGTGAGTTACATAGGGGGCATGGAACAGGGGCATAAGGACAGACAATGTCAAACAAAGTCGGCTGAATTAGTCCCAGAATGCGTCCTGGTTTCACCACTGAAAATAAAGCTGAGTAAAATGAAGTCATTTGAGAGATTAGGAAAGCGCGAGTTGTTTCCATTTTTCTTCTGATTTTTGGCAAAGCACTTTTCTGTTATCTGAGCAGAGAATAAAAAGGCAGAGCACTCTTGATAAAAAAAAAAAAAAAAAAAAAAAAAGGCCAGATATTGAGAGCGTGCCTCACATGTAAACTGGGACTGTGTCAAATGCTGGTGTAAATGAGACCGTGTAGGAGAATGCTTTAAAGTTTGATGGACGTTTGCTTTCTTTAGGGGCATTAGAAGTCCTAAATAGTCTAATAATAAATGTTAGTCTCCGAAGGGAGTTTAGCATGGAACTGCTTCCCCAAAACATTTGAAAACAAGGTGTGTGTGTGTGTGTGTGTGTGTGTGTGTGTGTGTGTGTGTGTGTGTGTGTGTGTGTTCTCAGGAACTCCCACAAAATGTATTTTGAAAAATATGGGCTGGGGCAATGGGTAAATGCATAGATAAACAGAGCAATAGGCATTAGTACCCAGACACTTGCTTTTAAATTCAGTCTTCTTAGAAAAGATTTCTGTAGGACAGTATCTGTCCTAGGCTACAGATCTGTCCTAGGGACAGAGCCCAGAGTCTCAGGCACACTGGAAAGTTCAGTGCCACCAAAATGAAATAACAATAATACAACAAAAGTTAGGAGACAAATCATTGTTAAAACAGATGCCAAGGCATGTTTTTGAAATGGAAGAAAAGATTAATATTCCTGAGAAATACAAATTAGTGGGAAAAGGCATGAGTTTAAGTAAATTATGAAAGGAATCTTGTGGCTTACCATAAGCTCTGCCCTGGTCACCATCACACCCTGTTTGACCTACCTGTACCATATCCAACCCCCATACCTAACCCAGGACATCTGTGTGCTGGCCAGTCTGATAAGTACCTGGAAGTTTTGCTGCCCATGCAACCCACAAACTGCGGGTCTCACCTCACTTACTCAGCTTGTACACAAGCCTTGGCAGGTGAGTGCCCAACACCTCAGCCATCCAGAATCTCAGCCATCCAGACCATCCTCCCACTCCTAGGCAAGGCTCAGTTAACCCTGCACAGCAGCCAAAGCAGAGCCAGCTGTTTGTCAATCTCCATGCTTCCTTGCTTACCACAAAATCTGAATCACTTCCATTTCTTCAGCATCTGAAGGACGGACATGCCAAGTCCTCTGACCTCACCTGAACTTAGTCAAGCTTGGGTGACAACAAAAGCAAGAATAAACACTTCTACTCAACAGAGTCATATGTAACATCAGACACAGTCAAGCAAAGAAGGCCATGTGCAGGGATCTCGCTGTAAAATACAAAGAAGAAGAAGAAGAAGAAGAAGAAGAAGAAGAAGAAGAAGAAGAAGAAGAAGAAGAAGAAGAAGAAGAAGAAGAAGAAGAAAAGACAGCATGCCCCCCCACTAAATCAACCAGTACCATTGAAATGTTCTCCAGTGACAATTACCTAGATGAACAAGGACAAGAAATGGAAAAAAATCATAAACTTCATCAAAAAATTCAAAGAGGTTAAAAACACAAGCAGCTCAATGAGCTTTATCTCAAAGATGAGGAACTCAGCAAACACTTGAGTGATGCCCATGAAAACCCAAGCATAGTGCTAAATAAAATGATGAGGACGGCATTGGGAACTGAATTCGTAAAGTTATAGAGATACTAAAAAAACACAGAGTGAAATGAAAATGGAATTTAAAACTTAATAATCCAATTGGGGAACTCAAGGAAAAGCCCAACAAGTAGAGTGGAATGGGTTGAAGAGAGAGTATCAGGTCTTGAAGACAAAGTAGAGGAAGTATGCCAAGTGAGCAACAAATCAGTTTTCTTCAACACACAAAAGGAACATGCAGGATCTATGTAGTATCACATACAGACCAACCCTCCAAATTATAGATGTAAGACAAAGGACAGATTTCTTGGAAAGGTTGCTTTGATGGTCCCGACTAACCTGAGCAGTTTCTAGCTCCTTTCTCATCAGTACCACTCCCTAAGTATCCATTCTCCTTTTTTCACCTACAAGCTCATTGGTATGTAGCTGAGGGAGCAGCTGGGTCATAAGGACAAAGACATTCACACTCAGTAATCAATGCCAATGACTTGCCAAGCTGCTTTACTTTGCATTTTCTGCACCTGATCTGTCCTTTCAATGCCTTCCTCACCTCTTATATTGCCAATTTCTTCATTTAGATGCAATAGTACATGCGTAGTCATTTGCTATCTCTTAAATGGCATTTTAAATATTTTTAACTACTTCATTTTTAACATCTTCATCTGTGTGTATTCTTTTGTGTCTAAGATAGTTGCTCCCAGTCTTACGAAGTCATCTACCCACCCTTTGGCTTTCAACAGTCCATAACCTAGGTGCAATCCTCACCCCACTTTCAACCTCTTTTGTTGTATAGTTTTCTGATGACTTTGTCAAGATATGCTTGAATGCTGAATGATATTCTCTACCAGGCTATGCTCAACACTCACATTTAAATGTGCTCCCTTTCACTGCATACCTTTCTTTGTCTACATAGTCACCCAAAGATCCAGAGTGGCCAGTATCCTATCATCC
Organism: Uromys caudimaculatus; assembly: GCA_028551405.1. Lineage (NCBI taxonomy): Eukaryota > Metazoa > Chordata > Mammalia > Rodentia > Muridae > Uromys > Uromys caudimaculatus. The sequence continues at coordinate 24,154,400 of CM052717.1, read as the reverse complement.
AGAATGCTAATAGTTTCTAGATCAGAAAAACAAATTCAAAATCAGAAAACTACACAGGAGGGATGCTATACATCATATCTGCTTCAATAACAGTATCTAGAACTAGACAATTCCTGTGTTTAACTGTAAGAGAGATGGGACATGCTACCTCCCAAATGCCTAGCAAGCAAAAGAGAAGCCAGTATTTGTCAGAACTAGAAATGTCTATTATCCATAGACATTTCCCCTGAGCCATATCTGTACATTCCAGTCCACTGATGATATTATTATAGTAGCACAAGAGTTCTCTATGAAAATGGAACTAATAGAAGGTATATTCCTATTATAAAGGGAATCAATTGGTTTGGTTTGCACCCAACAGCGGCCAGCTGCACTTTGGCAAGCTGGGAACCTGGTAGCCACTCATTCCAAGAAGCCGATTGCTTCAGAAGTCCCAATCCAAAACTGAAGGCATAAAAATTTCCTGGAAATCATTGGTATGACTACACGGAAAGCCTAAAGAAGTAAGTGTCTGGCATCAGGATCGGGTACCAGGAGCCTACTCAGACTCTAGAGATGATTTGGATGCTTGCATGCATATGGACACTGCCCTCCTCCTTCTGGTTTTCACTCAGGCAGCCAGGGTGTTAACGGTACAGATGACATTCACATCAGGTCTTTTCATGCAGAAACAATCCCACGTGGAGATCCTCTCATGAAAGACTCACACAGACATGTAGAAGTGTGTTTCCCAGGTCTTAGACCGAGTCAGGTTAGCAGCCAAGACTAACTAGCACAAGTCCACTTTTGGTTAAAAGTAACAATCAGTCCTCCATATGCTATGCTTCATTTCCAAATGAAGAGGATAGTGAGGTCTAATTCTGCCTTGTGTAATATAACTCTTACACATACAACTAAAAATTCTTCTCTAAAAATAGAGAAAGTGTGAACTTTCCTCAGGCATAACCAAGTGGGTACTCCGAGGCTGCTCTACTGCAGTCCTGGGGTTTGTGGAGGGGACTAACTAACTACATATCAAGCTGCAACGGAATTTGATGCCTCCCCAGTGTTGCATAGCACTAGCCCCCAATCACAATAACGGCTATCTTCTTAGGAATAGGTGTGTCTGCTTAAAAAAGATCATCATAGCTTGGCTTTTTGGCTAGTGACATCCCCTCACAGAAGAGGGAGGGGTGGAGAAGATAATTGGACTTCTATGCAGTTCTGCCATAGCTGTAAGTAGCCTTGGCGTCTCAGGCAGAGGCTAGGTTATGTATACTGAGGAAGATTAGGGAGAGGGCTCGTCTCTGTGATTATGAGCAAGCCATCATTCATGCTTATGGAAGATTTTTCAGTGTGGCTGCTTTGGGGTCACACACACCCCTATCAATAGCCACTTACCAGTGCTTTGGATGTAAGACCAACAAACTCCTTGGTCGCTCAGGGTGAATTTGGTGAAATTGTACCATAAATTGTTGTTGGGAGCTCAGGGGGAGGAGGTAGACATCATTCAAATCTCCCCCGGTGAAGGAATTTCAATACCACTCATGTTTTGTGAACATCCCCAAATCAGCTCTTATGCTTGACAAGATAGGACCCAGTTCCTGGACAGGGTGTTTAAGTGACGGTGTGTGGAAGCTTTTGATGGGGTTATCGACAAAACCTGGTTCATACAGTTAGCTTTCAGAAAAAAGAAAAACCTAAAATTCACAACTGAAATCGTACTTGAGAATTCCAATATAACTTTCTTTTATTTATTTGTAATATCTTTTCATCTATTCAACAAATGAATGTTGAATTACCTATAAAAATGGGTTAGGCTCTAATACAATCTTATCAACTCAACAGTTTCTAATTACTGATCGAGATCTAATTTGCATGAATTACCACAATTAACATAGAAGGCATAAGGCGTAGACTTGCTCCAATGCAATAAGCTGTCTTGGTACACGAGAAAGCAGAAATTCATGGATAGAGGTTGCTTCCCTCACCCTGGTGAACTGTACCTAAAGACTCATGGGAATTAACCCTTAGTTGCCTGAAGCATGTGCTCCTCTTGACCCTGATAGACACCATCACACACTGCTACTAAGGAAGTTACAAACGGTGGGCAGCTGATCCCTGTGTGTCAGGGAGACAATTGGGACCATATGTTAGCTATTCTGCTTACCACTTGTACCCCTGGTCTATGAAACCTTGTTGGGCAATGCATCAAGGACATTTCCTCTAAGGCAGCCACAACTGATGGAAAAATGTTGCCCAATAATACTGACTCAGACTCTTCTCACCAAGTTTTAAGCACCAGCCAACCAAACCGAAGGGGATCATGAAGACATTCTGATGTAACTAACACTGAAAGGAGCTGGAGCCGAGCATGCCATATGCACAATGACATGGATTCAGTGGGAAGTGAATTTTTCAATTTGCTGTCATAGATAGTCCCTCTCCCTAAGAAGTTCTGTAGTCATTCTTTGGTTCTTTCAAGTGGTAAAGAAAAAGACATTATTGAACGAATGGAGCCATTGCATCATCACTGGGCACACGGTGTGAACTATCGTGCCACCAATAACAAATAGCATTTGTAGAGGTAGGGCCTCTCAGGGGTTCAAGGCCATCCTCAGCTCCATAGTGAGTTGGAGGTCCCAATGGAGGCTCACTGGCTTTCCTGTGAGCTCACTGTATTAGAGTTCCATGGTGGCTGCTTTTACCGCTTAAATTATTGCAAAATGATGTTGGCATGGTATCGGTAATGTTAGGTCTTTGTTGAGCACCTTTTTCTTTCAGCATGAAAGTAGAATTTCAGCTGTCAGAATTAGTCATTCATTAAATTAGAACCAGAGTAATTCTTTTGTAGCAATGATAAAACAAATGACTTCTGTAATAAGGAAGTCAATCACGTCTCTCTTAGGCCACGCCTTTTTGGCTTATAAGCCAAGCACATACCCAGATTATTGTGACCCTACAAGATTTGAATAACAGATGTGATTGTCTAAAACTCTACAAATTAAAAAATATTATTAGTTTGGTCTAAGGCCTCTAGCTTCTGCTGCACCATCCGTACATGGGACCTCACTGGGACTCCTCTCAGATATCCTGTTGTTGCCCTGTGTCATGGAGACACCGGACATTTGCAAGCAAAGAAGTGTGGGAAAGGGATACACTTCGAGACCCATCATTACATGGTACAGCTTCCACAATGAGATTTATTTTCTCTGCTGGAGGAAAAGTTGCAAGGGTTGAAAGCAGGAACAAGGGGAGGGGGAGATGAGTGAGATCGGGGTGCATGATGTGACATTCACAACGAACCAATAAAAAGTTTATAAAAAAAGAATATTAGTGGGGCTAGGAGGTGGGTCAAGGATCAAAGCATGGTCACCTGTGATTGCAACACTCTGAAGGAAGAGGCAGGGGATTCCCTGGAGCAAGTTGGCCACCCAAACAAGCTTTATTGACAAGCTCTGGGCTGAGAGACGCGTGACTGAATATGGTGGAGGGCAGCATAGTGGGTTAGTCTGGTGCTGCTTGTACTCAAATGCTAATACCAGCTCCCAAGATCTGGTGGCCCGACGAGTAGCTCCTCCTGTACAGCGAGCGATGCTATGTAAACTTTGTTCCCCAATTTAAAATCATTGGTTAAATAAAACTGGTGACAGTCAATTACGGGAGGAAACAGAGAAAAAGGTGGAGTTTGAGGACTCACAGGTAGACACCACAGGAGCAGAGAGGGAGAGGGACAGGGACAGGGACACCGAGAGGGAGGAGGAGGAAGAGCATAGAGAACAGGAGGTCTCCATGAGTCCTGATGGAGCAATAGCACATACCTGGGTGATAGCCCTCCCCAGAATGCCAGAGTCCTGGAGGACAAATAATCCCGAGAATTTCAAACAGCAAGAATTTTGGGAACACAGTTGAGCCAGTAGCCAGACTCACGTTTAGATTATGGGTAATCCTTCAGTAATTGCACGGAGTCTAATAAATAAATATCATCGTTTGGAACTCACTCATTTAAAGTTAGCCAAGGATAAGTTTAATGAATTTTTTTTTTACAGCACAGTTGAGGAAGGACTCCCAACATCAACCTCAGGCCTTCCCAAGTATTAGCAAACATGTGCACCTGCACAGCGCATGACCACAAACATGCATACCTGTGTATGTATGCAGTATATATATATACACACATACACACACGCCAGGATAAAAAAGAGCACCCCTGAAGACTTGCAAAACTATACAATCACCTTAGCTTTAATATGTGTGTGTGCACGCACATGTGCATATTTGTGTGTGTGCGTGTGTGTGCCTGTGAATAAAGTAAATCTGTTCATATTTTGACACCTACCTTTCTAGAAATTAGAAGATCCACATGAAAAATACTAGAAAATATTACATGAGAAAAGCATGGGACGGAGCACCACCAAACTCCAGCAGGGGGGTGGATGCTACAAATGTCATTATGCTAATTTGAGTACCCTATTTTCTAGCCCACTCATCTTTATATTATTTAGCTATACAAATCACCAATTAAACAAAATATTCATCTAAAACATTGTGTTGCCAGGCGGTGGTGGCGCACACCTTTAATCCCAGCACCCAGGAGGCAGAGGCAGGCGGATTTCTGAGTTCGAGGCCAGCCTGGTCTACAGAGTGAGTTCCAGGACAGCCAGGGCTACACAAAGAAACCCTGTCTCGAAAAAACCAAAAAAAAAAAAATTACTGTGTTGTTGTCTGATAGATATTTTATTCTTTGACACTCAACCACATCCTGTGGCACCATAATGCTTATATGTGCAAATTATTTGGGGGTATTTTTCTGCTGTTCCCTTGCATTGGGTCACCCCTTAATTATGCATCATCTACACTCCAGCCTATGGTGTCACTCTAAGATTTGTCAGTGGAGTTTACATGAGCACTATTGTTTATTCAGATCTTGTTTTCAACTTCTGCATGGCATTAATTTCGCTTCCCTTTACACTGTTGCATAGTGCTTCTGCATTTGCAATTCCACTATCAGTTATCTACTAATAAATACCCAGTTGCTTCCTGTTCTTTTGGTTTTACAAACCATGCTGAATAGTCTCCATATATGTGTAGAAATATACTGGTTTCTTAAGGGTACATCTTGAAGAGTAGAGTGACTGAGTCACTCACTGAAGAATGACTGTGGAGTTAAGTATATCTATATCTGCAGAGCAGAAAGATATCTTCTGAGATTGATTCTGATAGAAATAAACCCTGGCATTTTATTACTCTTGTTTTTCCACATCAATGTTCTTCACTGATGAAATTGACTGGATGAGGCAGTCTCTCTTGTTCCCTGCTGAGAAGGCCAGGCTAATAGACCTGTGAGCTTGGGCCAGTTCTCCTGTCTATACTTCTGTACTGGCTGGTTTTGTGTGTCAACTTGACACAAGCTGGAGTTATCACAGAGAAAGGAGCTTCAGGTGAGAAAAATGCCTCCATGAGATCCAGCTGTAAGGCATTTTCTCAATTAGTGATCAAGGTGGGAGGGCCCCTTGTGAGTGGTACCATCTGTGGGCTGGTGGTCTTGGGTTCTATAAGAAAGCAGACTGAGCACGTCAGGGGAAGGAAGCAAGCCAGTAAGCAGTATTCCTCCATGGCCTCTGCATCAGCTCCTGCTCCTTGACCTGTTTGAGTTCCTGTCCTGACTTCCTTTTGTGATGAACAGCAGCATGGAAGTGTAAGCCAAATAAACCCTTTCCTCCCCAACTTGCTTCTTGGTCCTGATGTTTGTGCAGGAATAGAAACCCTGACTAAGACAACTTCCTATCTTCCAACAGGAACATGTGGGAATTACAGATTACCCACACTCTACTGTGCCTGCTTTTATGTAAGTGTGTGGATGTGAACTCAAGCTGTCAGCTTGCACAGAATGTGGCAATCTGAGTTTTCTCCCCACCCATGCTACAGATTTTTTTAGTGTACATTTTGATGGATGTTATGTACATTTAAACCATTGCAAAGAACACAGAGAACAAAATACACACTATCTCTAGCACACCAGAAAATGGTCTCACACATTCTCCCAGCCAAGCCTCACCTCTTACCCCATAGCTACCAGAGTACAACAAGATGTGTGTCTCCCTTCTCTGGAGGTTGTCGGCCACGAACAAGCCCACAAGGACAAAGCGAGCAGCATCAATGACAGCCCGTGAGTGTGGGCTGTTTATCCAGATCTTGTGTTTTCAACTTCTGTGTGTGGTTAACTGTTCTCCCCTTTACACCATTGCAGAGTAATATTTCTAGACCAGTCCAGACAGCCCAAGAGTACAATGGAAATATCAAATTTATCACCAGGTTCAGCTTCGGAGAGACAGATGAACTTTACTCAGGGTGAATCAAGGAGTTTAGGGGAAGGGGTTAGGAATATCCAGTGGACAAAGGTCATTGGCTGAAGGCTAAGGTCCTGAGATGTCTCATTAGCATGGTGAGACACGCCAGGAATCTCAGGAGCTTGCTGATCTGGTTCTTATCTGAAGAAAGGAAGCAGAACCTGTAATCTAACCAAAGCTACATGACATTCCACAGGTAGAGGTGGAGGGGGGTTCCCAGCTCCCCAGACAAGGTCAGAGAAGGAGAAACCCTGTTGACAAAGGGAGTCCCCAGTTTTATGCCAAGCTCAGAAGGCTATCTGGACAATGATAGACTTCCATCTTAATTAGATGTGAAATTTTATACTTCACCTCCATAAATAGAATCATACACAATGTAGCCTCCTGGGGCTAGTTTCCTCCTTGGATTCTTATGACAGTGACATGATTCTTCACGTATCGGCAGATCTATTTGGTAGTCATCCAGTTCCTCATGGAAAGAAGTCACCTCCATTGACCTGTATATTCTACATTGACCGGAGTTCAGTGCTGTGGTGAATAAGCTGTGACACACAAAGAATCTGCAAACATGCTTTGTGCCCACTCATTTCCCTTATCACGTTTGTACATATTTATAGAACATGTGTAATAGGTAAACATGTATGAGACTATGTACATTTGCTTCTGGTTCAGGAGATATGCAAGCATTTAGTATTAGTCAACATTCAAAACCAGTTTGCAAAATATTTGTTCCAATAAATGTTCTAAGAGCTTCATAGAAGCTGCTCTGGGTTACATGATGTCCTTGCCAAGACTCTATAGTTTGGCCATTTTAATTACAATCACCGTCTTATATGTGTGGCAGAGGCACATTGTGCCTATTTTTATCAATATTTAAGTTCATTTCTTGGCTCTTTATTAGGCAGCTGCTCTGAAGAACCTAATCTAAGGCACACAGGCAGCAGCCATTGCAGTTATCACACACAGGGCAATTTCCTGTTAAAGACAAGAGACCACTATCCAACCAAAAAAAAAAAATAGAAATTAACTTTCATTAACTTTATTTTCCATATCATATTGCTTCTGATATGAAATTCTTGTGTATTTTTATTTGCTTCTTTTATTTCTTTTGTTCATTGCCAATTTCATGCATTCATATAATGCATTTAGGTCCTATCTACATGTTGCCTCCCACCTCACACTCCTCCTGGACACCTCTCTGTGGGAAGCCAGACTAATCCAAGACTTTCTCAGGTGCCTTGACAAGAGGACAACGAGAACTTTAGTTCTGTGTCCTTATCCAGGAGCAGACTCAAGGTTGCAGCTTCTGGGGACCTGACTGGTCTCCCTGGGTTATGGTTGTCAATCCTTAGATAGCCGTGTCTGGCATAGCCTATCTTCTCATTCTCAACATTGTCTCACTTAGCCCTCTGCTGACCTTGACTGGTGTCCTTCCTGCAAAGAGTATGTGTGTTGCTGTAGTCCTTAATAAACTTGCTTGGAATAAGTTATCAGCTAAGGCAAGACCTCCTGGTGCCAGGCATTGCTTTTATCATCTTCTTAATTTCTTGTCTTCTCTATTTCTCATCCCTGCTCTCCCTACTCAGCACCTTACCATTTTCTGGGGCCCTTATTCCAGCTGGTTCTAAACAACCCTCCACCATCCCCCTCCCAACTTCATGTCATCTCCCTCTTCTTCCTCTTCCTCCTTCTCTTCCTCTTTATCCTCCTCCTCCATTTCTTCCTATTTCTCCTCCTCCTCCTCCTCTTCCTCTTTCTCCTTTTCCTCTTTATTCTCTTCTTCTTCCTCCTCCTCCTCTTCCTCCTCTTCCTACTTTTTCCTTTTAAAGCCCACTGAGTCCATTTAGTGATGCCCATAATGGAATGAGCGCAGGGCACCATCCACTGGGGCCTGGGCCACCTACCATGGACCACAGAAGAAAACAGACTCCCTCCTCCAGCAGACATTTCATTGATGAATACAAAACAGATTTATTTCTAAGCACTTTTGTTGTATTTATAATAAAATGCACTCTATTGTGTTGTTACTGCGCTGATCAGTTCTGTTTGCCCAGATCCCTGTTTGCTTTAGCACTATTCATATGCAAGCTTCGATGGTGACACTTTTATCAGTTAAATATATTCTTTGGCAACTTGATGCATGTATAACGTGAGTTCTGAGTCCCCCCCCACTCTCTTTAATATGCCTCTCCCCCCTCACTCCTTTTTCTCCTTAAAACTTCCTTTCCTACAGTTATACCTTTTTGTGCATGGTGTTTCTCTGATTTTACTCTTTTTCCTGTTCTCGTTTTTTAAAACCAAATGAATTGAATTAGAGCCATCTGGGTGCCTACAGGTTCAGAACTATCCATTGGATTCTACTGGGCTCACATGTAGGTGGACAACTGTATGTAATGACTTCCCCTCTTCCGGGTTTGTTAACATTTTACATTATATATCTTGGGATAATCTACATCAAAGTTAAGTTTCTTTTGCATGAAATAAAATCTTGAGAGCGTCTGCTTCTAAAGCTGGTCAGAACGTGTTGACTAGCTCGAGCTGTCATACAAAGCAGGGTAATTTTCTTTTTCTGTCTCTAGGCCGATACTGTTCACAAGAAGCACCTCATTTTCATCTGTACACACCTCCATCTGTAGCCATCTGTTTACTTTGACTCTTTTACACGTGAATCATGAAACTGGCTGAACTCACAGACCCTGGTCAGATGATCATGACTACATCCATAATTTAAACCTGGTCAGCTGTGACCTTCAGATAACGGCATGATAGTGCCGCCATTTCTTCTTCTGAAAATGAAGGTTATAAAATAAAACAATACCACAGGAGTCTGTTGTGAATTATAAAAGAGTTGAGGTATGTGAGGCCCTTGGAACGCTGCCCAAGGCAGACTAAGCAGCATTCACTGCTATTATTCACTCTCTTCTGGGGGCAATTTTAGCAATTTACATTCTTTCAGAAAATGTATTTCATCAAATTAAATTGCACAATATGAGCAGAGTTGTCTCATTTGCATCTTTAAATTCCCTTCATGTCTTTGTTGTTTCCCATTAACTTTTTCTAATGTTTTATTTAGTGGCATTCTGTTTCCTTCTCTTTAACAATTTAAAATTTTTTATGATCTATTTTCGCCCCAAAGAATTCACATGAGATTTAATTGTCATTTTAAATAATTTTTAGTTCCTAATTTATTATTGTCTCCTCGTTTTTATTTTATATTTTTTTAGATTTGCTATGACTTTTCTAAATACTTATGTTGGATATTTACTTTACTGTTCATTTTTTAATCATTTAGCACAGTTCATTTTCACTAAATTTTCTTTATAAAAGCTTTTTAATCTCTTGGTTTTCTTTCTCCACAGTTTCAGTCTTCTTCTAATATGATTTGATTCTCCAATTGTCTTAACATATTTTAATTTTTATTGAATTTTAATTAATATGCATATTATTATTTCTTGGGGCTTCAGGGGTTTTGCTAATGGATAGTATGTATTTGTAACATCATACATTTTACAAAAAAGACAATAAAAATAATGCACTTTTATTATTCTCTATTCTCTGCTCTTCTGGTTCACACATTTCTACCTTGTGACATATTCATGATGTCATTTATCTTGATTTCTGTCTCACTGTCAAACTGATTCATAGCTCACTACAAAACCTTATCCTACTTTCATCCCTAAAAAACTAAAACTCCTAGTAATGGGGACATGGTACCTGAACAGGCCAATCTGAAACTAGGTAAGGCCTCAAGTAGAGGGGTTGGGAGACCAACCAAGCCATAAAGCCTGCAACCTACGTTTGTCAAGGCTGCAGGATGGGCTGAGATGGGAGCCTAGCATGGTCACCATCAGAGAAAACAGAAATACTGCAGCCAGCAACTGATGGCTGCAAATGTGGAGTCTCACAGCCAAATATTAGGCAGAGCTCTCCTGAGGAGAGAGGGCGCAAGGACTAGAGGAACCAGATGGCTCAAGAATACCACAAGAACGACACTCACAGAAGCCACTGACCGTGACTCAAGCGGACTCACGGAGATCAGGGAGCCTGTATAGGTCTGACTTAGGTCCTGTGCACATATGTTATGGCCGTGTAGCTCAGTGTTCTTGTGGGACTCCTAACAGTAAGCGTTTCGGACTCCTCGGCCTGCCTTTGCGACCCTTTTCCTCTGACTGGTTGCCTCGCCCAGCCTTGATGTGAGAAAATGTGCCTGGTCCTAGTGTAGCTTGTATGCTGTATTCTGTTGATGTCCTTGAAAGGCTTGCTCTTTCCTGAGGGGAGGTAAAGGGGGATGCAGCTGAGGGGAAGGGGGGCGCTGTGTGTGTGTGTGTGTGTGTGTGTGTGTGTGTGTGTGTGTGTGTGTGTGTGTAAGGGGTGGACTGTAGTTGGGATGTCATATGAAAGGAGAATAAATAAAAAGAATAAAAATCTCCAGAATTATCTCCAGAATATATGGACTAGATCACTTAAGTATGCCTCTTGTAGGTTTTCTTAGATTTTTGTTTGCTTGATTCATTATGGTTGAAAATACCACATTAAAGACAATCATTAGCGTTTTACTTCTGATTTTCTAGTAACTTGTGTATAATGAATATTGATGCCATGTTGTTTGGTGTCTTGACATTTACATACTGTTCTATTTTAGCCCATTTATCTGTTTTTAACTGGTTTTATTTTATGCTGAAGTTAAGATAATAACTGATTTTGTGTTTTCTCCCTATGTGTTTTTCTATTCTTTCCATTCTAGCTTTTCTAAATTCTTTCAAAATTAATTTCACAAAATAATAAATATGATCGGTTTGCTTTCTAAGATTTATTTTTATTTATGTGGATGTGGGGGGGAGGGTATGCCCATGTGAGTGCAGTTCCCACACAGGCCAGAAGAGGGCACTAGATCTGCTGAAGCTGTAGTTACAGGTGGTTGTGAGTTGCTCCACATGGCTGCTGGTTCCTCTGTAAGCAGAACCTATTCTTTTTTTTTTTTTTTTTGGTTTTTTCGAGACAGGGTTTCTCTGTGTACCCCTGGCTGTCCTGGAACTTACTCTGTAGACCAGGCTGGTCTCGAACTCAGAAATCCACCTGCCTCTGCCTCCCAAGTGCAGGGATTAAAGGCATGCGCCACCATCGCTCAGATCTCTCTCCACCCCCTGGTTTTGCTTTGTAACTGAAACAGCATTTACTTTTATGAGTTCATTTAACTCATGTATAGTCTTCAATAGATTATCTATGTGCTCTTTCTGTACCACACACTCTGGCGACTTTCATCTTAGTACTTTCTTTTAATGCTGTGTGAGCAGTTTTATTCGTTTTATTTCATTTTGGATATAGTTGTTTATAAATAGACATACAAACAATGCCACATAAAATATATACAATACATATGATACAGATATGCAATAATTGTATGATCCATGGTAGAGCTGGTATTCTGCATACTTTAACTTCCTTTTCCTCTATTAAACATGTGTAGGGGAACATATTTCCCAGGAATGGTACTTACTACTTGATGGACCAGTTTAGAAAGCATGGGTGTCAGCAACAGAGACAATTAAACAGTGCACTTGTATTATTCTCCGCTCCTCTGCCTTTTCTGATTCATATTTCCATTATGTCATTTCTACCTCTGAATATCTACCACCTCATACCCTATTCTGTCATTTGTTCTGGTCTCTGTCCCACAGTCAAATCTATTCCTTGATCACTATAAAGCCTCCCCCTGGGTCTCCTTTTATCTCTTGACCGACTTAAGTTTTTGTTAAATCTCGTCTTCAAGAAAGTTCAGCAAAATGACATTACTTGTGTTCATATCTGCCTGAAGTCTTGTTTTCTTCCTTGCTTTTTATTTGGCTCAAGCATGGCTGGGTATATTACTCCATTCAGCATGTCTGGGAGGTCTTAGGACATCATCCTACTCCTCATGGCACTCCTGATTTAGGCCTTTTTGTTTCTTGTTTGTTGGTCATGTGATGATGGTGTGTATAGAACCTAACGTCTTGTTACAGCTAGGCAAGCACTCATCGCTGAGCTCTCTCCCAGCCCTTAAGAGATGTTCTTCATGCTTCCTGTTTTTAGTCTACAAATGACACAAACTTAGATTAAAGATGTCCGTCCTGTCTCTTGGTTTTTGTTTCATGTGTCGGTTGGTTAGTGGACTACTTGTATGATGGTAATGTAAAGCACAGGAAAAGCAGCTGGCCGTATTAAAACAGGAAGCCTGACTCTCTCTCTGTACCATCCACTCTATTACCAGATCCAGTTGTGTTATCTTTGGAATCTTGCTCACAGTGGTCCACCTTTTTCCTCAGTTGAACTTCCATGAGAACACAGCAGCTCTTGGTTGAAGGTAGCTTCTTTATGGAGGTTTGCATGGTTTTGCCTGTATTTTTCTTCTTTTTCTATCTTTCCTGCTTTTCCTTCCTCTTCTAATTGAGCTTGCTACTACAGACTACGGAGAACACAGTACAGATATTTCTTCAGGCTGACTCACGTGCAATTGTAGAGCACTGGCCAGAACTTTCTATGCTAGCTTTGTTTTTTCCTGTTTTTCGAGCTTCTGTGGGACCTGATATTATTTTCTATGAGTTCTCATAGTAATTATTGTGTGTTCTTATATTAACTTGTGTGTGGCTTATAGATAGACCATGGAATATCCAAGGGCTTTAGTATGAGAAATATTAGAAAAGAGGAGAATGCCAGTTGGTGAAGTTATTTCTGAGTAGCAAATTTTTTGTCACTTCTCCAAATTCCAGGGTTCAACCTACATGACCATGTGGGGGCAGCAGTGCAGGGAACCTCAGGCTTGGGCGCTTGTTCAACAACAGTGGAGCCCAGGTTAGAGCTGGCCATCTGCCCATCATGCTTCTATCAACTCTTTGCTGCAGTCCTTTCTTCTCCCCCAATGAACAGAAAGCATGAGTAGGGAATGGCGGGAATGCTCCATGCATTAAAGGCAACACACCCAGAGCAGTCTTCATCCTCGACTCCAGAGAGCATTTTCACGTTCATACTTAGTTACTATCTACTACACTTTAGCTAAAAGTAATTACATCACTTTCCCCCTTGCCTTGCCTTTCACCAGTCGCTCCCAAATCTGCCCCCCAACTCCACTTCATCTCATGATCCTCCATTCACAAACTGATAGCCTCTTCCTCCCCAATTATTGTTACATAGACACAGAGTGGGGCGGAGAGGTATGTGTACAAAAATATGTAAATGCAGGCTGCTGAGTCTGGTTTTGTTGTCTGTGAGGATCTGTCCCTGGGAGACGCTGACTCTCACTCTGAGCTGTCATCAGTGACCTGTAGTTCCTTGTCTAGGGGAGGTGGCCCCATGAGATGTCCATCCTGTCACACATTAGTGCACCTGTTGAGATTGCCATTGTCCCTGTCTTGTTTGTGAGGAAATCCCCAAGAGACTGTCTCACAGCCGAGTTCTTGGTACTCCAGCCTTTACGAGCTCTTCACCCCTTCTTCCGTGATGTTCCCTGAACTGCAGCGTTTGTGGAAAGCCTGCTACACCTATAGGGAGGTGGAAATTCTACCCATTTTTGCACTCTAACGCAGATACTAAGCTGTGATCCTGTGAGATGTAAAAATACTGAAGGTGGAAAGGAAGAGAGAAACTTGGAATGGGGTAACTTCTTTATCACCACCCCTGTTGGGACAAAATCAACTCTTAAATAAGAATCGTTGGCTTTTTCACTAGCCTCAAACCATCCTGCCATCTGAATTAGGTAAAATTATATATCGCTTACCATGTTGTGTTAAATATGATTCATTGCATTAAAGTGAATATCTAATATCAGCATATTTATAGCACGTGATATTCTACTTAAGTTACAGTTTAAACCTATTTATTCTTCGGGGGTCCTGCCTTGCACCTTTCATGCCTGCCACCTTTATCCTGTGCCAATGCTACATTACACTGGAGAGAAAATAAAGGTTAAATTAAAGACAAATACGTAATTGCTAAATAAATAAATAAATAAATAAAATAAGCACAAACATTTATAAAGGAATAGATACATTTACACACACACACACACACACAGAGAGAGAGAGAGAGAGAGAGTCATGTTTGTTATTGCATTGAATGGCTCATCCTTTTTCTTCATCAACTATCTTTTCAATATTGATTGAATTTATCAGCATTAACTCTCTTAAAGGCTTTTAAAACCTTTGTCATGCATTCCAAATAATGTTTATTCTTTTATAATCATTATGCCACGTGTCCTGTCTCTGATTATATCTCTTATCTCACTCTACTGCAGCATACCTTCCTGCTTTATTATGGGGGGGGGGATTTATCTCACTCCACTCCAGCATACCTTCCTGCTTTATTATAGGAAAGGGGGATTTATCTCACTCCACTCCAGCATACCTTCCTGCTTTATTATAGGGGGGGAGGGGAAAGCATGCGCAGGATCTGGAATGGATTCAACTGTACTTCCTCATCTATGGTTTTGTCTTTACCCTCCAGCATCATCTATTTCTAAGTTTAATCATATAAATTACTATATTTCTTTCACTTATAATCATCTTTTCTTACCCCTTCTTACATTCTTATGCAATCCTTGATATACACAGAGTATATGCCACACATCTACAAACATGTCCCTGAATTTGAGGTTACTTACGTTTTCTTTGGATTTCACTGGGTGTTTTCAGAGGTTTCCTTTGGCTGTTCTGAATACTTGACATCAGGTCTGTGTCATACACATCTTCCTCTATTTTGCTTTCTTGCTTTTTCTAGTAGCATTTTTCATGGTGAAGAATTCTGAATTTAGAGATTTCTATTGACTTTTCTAAGTGTTACAGTGGCTTGATAAATCCTTTCTTAGTTCCTTTTCTAAAGTCACAGGGATGAAGCTTATGTCTGCATCATTTCTTTTTCATTTTATATTTAAAGCTTTAAGCTCCTGAAGGGTAATTTGTATATATAATATATGATTGAAATCCAAAATCAATATTTTGTCATTTCCAACCCATTTGCACAGCCCTTCCATTAAGCTTCTCCTCTTCTATGATTCCAACTCTCATATCTGTTCTATTTTGTCTGCCTAAATATGTCTTTCCTACATTTGGGTCTTTTTGGCCTATTATTGGGGATAGTTAACATAACATTGCAATATAACATTTTCTAAAGAATTTCTTAAAGTCAGCCTGTACAGTTATCTGACCCAAATGTTTACCTTGGGAAAAAATTTTAATAGATTCAATTTTACAGTTATGGGCTTTTTCAGCTTTCTATTTCTTTTAAAATTAAATATGTAATTTATAGTTGGTCTTCTAAAAGTTTTATTTTGCCTAATTTGCACTCAAGACCCAGAGCAGGAACATTCTTGTGCATTTGAGACCAGAATAGTCTACTGTAAGCTATCATTCCAAACCATAAGGTCTAATGACCTCATATGGCCCAAATGAGCACTGCTCACGTCTATACACAAAGATGCATACAGACATACATATTTTTTACCAGATGTGTCTTTGATATTTGAATTTATTTAAAAATACATCTTTAAAAAATGAATTTTCTGCCTCCAATAGATACTCTAGAAAGAAAAGGCAAACAACTTGAGAACAGATGTATAGGGGGTTGGGTGTGCATTCACTAAAGTTAAACTTTGTTAGAGTTTCTATGGCTGTGACAAAATGCATGACCAGAAACATCTTGGAGAGGACAGGGCTTATCTCAATTTATAGCTTAAAATCCATCATAAAGGGAAGTCAGAGGAGGAACTCAAGGACAGAACCTCATGAAGAGGCCATACAGAAATGACGCTTTCTGACTTGCTTCTCATGACTTGCTCAACCTGCTTCCTAATACACTCCAGGATCACCTAGCAGGGGATGGCACCACCATCAGTGGGCAGTGCCTTCCATATCAATCATAGATCAAGACAACACCCCACAGAGTTGCCTACAGGCCAGTACTATGCAGGAACTTTCTCAGCCACTATCCCCTCTTCCCAGATACATCTAGGTTTGTGTCAATTCAGCAAAACCAAGCGGGACAAACTATTTATTTAAAGTATCAATTTAAAATTTTTATGTCTGAACTTTCTTTTTTAAAAAATCTTACATTTTGTTCTTTTTTAAAAAGCACCTCTATCTGAGCTTCAAGTGTCTTCATCTTCATTGCACCAAATGTATTGCATTTCATGACAACCTGCTAACAACTTGTACAGTCTTTGAAGATATTTTTTGTGTATGATGTGTGTATAATGTTTGCATACATATATGTGGGGATGTGAGTGATTTCATGAGTGCAAAGAGGCCAGTGGAGGACACGGTGTATCCTGCTCCTCTTTCTAGCCTCATTCACTTGACACAGGTCCTCTCACTGAACCTGGAGCTAAGCTCACAGCCAAGAAGCTCTGGAGATCCTGCCATCTCTGACCCTACTCCTGACAGTGCTGGCGTTACAGGTGCGTGTAGTCATCTATGGCTTTTCCACACGGGTACTGGGGATTTGAACTCAGCTCACATTTGTGTGGCAAGCACTCTGAGATGTCTCCCCAGCTCATTGTTCAATGGAGGAGGCAGAAAGCTTTATCAGTGACACGGGTACACAAGGAGAGATACACAAGAAGCTCTAGAGTGCTCTCCTGCGGCAGGGTGGATTTTATAAGAACAATACAGCATGGTTTTTAACAAACTAGAAAAAAAGAAATGTTTCTTATCATAAAGAAGTGGCAACTTGTAAGGGAAATGGGTAGAGTTATTCTGACTTAATTGTTGCCTAGTATAGCCATGCATCAAAGTATCCTATGGTGCCCTGTTAACTTGTACAGTCTTTATGGTTGTGGGTTCTGACGATATCATTTAATAAAATAAATTCTGTGCTTATTTTGTCTTGGTGGTGGTGGTGGTGTTGTTCTTGTTTAATAAAGCTGTCTGATTTTTCCTTTCCTAACTCTTTTGTAGTATCTTGGCTGTATATAATGCACAGAAGTCAACTTTCCTGTCAGGGGTCAGGATTTACTACCAACTGACTTGGATGAAATAGGTATTTGTTCTTTTACTTTTTTGATTATTCACATATTTATTTCCTGGGCCTGTAAACAAATCCATCACTGTTCTGTAATGATTCTCTCTGTGTTTTGGTTCTAGACTTTGAGATTGCTTTTGCATTTTGACTTCCATGGTCACCAGTCTCATGGTAATGAATTCCCAGAATTTATCCACTGAGCCTCTTCACGGGGGAAACTGTGCTTTCTAAGATTCAGAAGACTTTCAAGTGTGGTATTTATATTTCCTTAAATATAAATAAGTTAACTTAAATAAGTTGTTTCTCAGAGACCTTTTAATCTGTTTACAAAATCAATTCTGTTATACCCAATGTCTGTCTACACTGTCAATCATCCTCACAGGGGTTGCATCTCTTCCATGATGTACACCACCATTACTCCATCATTCCAGCAGAGCTGATGTGGCCATAGCAGCACCAAGAAGCAAGCATACCTCCTGCTGAACCAACCCTCACATCCTTTCCAAACTGTAAGCTCTACCCTTTGAGTACAGGAAAGAAGTTGATCTATTACCTGCTTCTTCCTTTCTGTGTGATCAAAGTGAGAGGGGTAATATATATTCAACCTAGAAAATTTGACTCTCTACTGCTTTCCAGAACTCATTCCAGAATTTCAAGTAAATAATCTGAAGGTCTGTGGGCTCCTCTGTCAAAACTCCCAATACCAAACTCCTGTGAGTTCAATGCTACTGCATTTTTAAAAATTCTTTTAAAGTCATTATTTATGAAAGATAGTCAGTAGTAGGACATCTGGAGAGCTGGGCTACCCAGACATCTAAAAATACCCTTGTTTTCTAGAAGCAAGTTACTTGCTATTGGATTTTTGTTTGCTTGATTTTCCTCTAAAATGTTTACCATGGACCTTGGGGTTAGAAGGATGCCATTGATTCTATTCCTCTCAGACTTTATTTCTCTGAGTTCCCCAGGTCGAGGTCACTACAATTGCCAAAACTGCAACTTACAAACTGTGGCCCTTGCCACTGCTTGAGAAGAGAGTTGTTCTTGTCAGTTATTCACTGGGAGACCTTTATCGCCCATTGCAGACAGAACAAAATCCTCAAGTCCTCCCACACATACGTGAAAAAAAAAGTGTCTTCCGTTATGACCAGCATTGCCACGACTTATCTTCGCAATTCAGCTTTCTTTCCATTCCCCAGTCTGACCTTGAAACATGTAGAATTGCTCACTCTGAACAGTGAAAGTTTCCTATTAATTTTGTATATTGCCTGAACCCTTCATAAATGTCTATCTAGCATCAATGGACCAGAAAGGAATACTCCAAATTATATCAGTACTATATATAAGCTAGGAGGTGGTAAAATACTCCAACACACTTGGATTTTTATGGGCAATACATAGAACTCATTGTCTTAGTTATCCTGCCAACATCCTCAGGATAGTTCATGTTCAGTTACGCCTACCTGGCCATAGCAATTTATTAAGCCCCTTGCTTTGATCTGAATTAAAATTTTAGACTATGGGTGCTCAGCAGCCCCATTTCCAAAGGTTCAATACTTGGACTAGGAGTGTCTCTAGAGGTAAAGAGCTGGGATATTCTGGTGTTATCTCTGTTCCTTCTAAAGCTCATTCTCATTCCACATGATGAAATATCTGCTCCCTAGGGGAGCTAAGTAAGCTGACTAGTGTGCTCAAATTGCCTGTCCATTATCACTCTGGAATGCTTCTGTTGCTTATCCCATTAGACAAGTCAGTGACTCAAAGCCAGATGTTTTTTATCCACAAGAGAAACATCTTACATTTGATCTAAAATTACAAATATATGGGAGAGCAGAAAATGACATTCTGAAATTGGCCAAATGGTTTAACATCTGAACACTCACTGCATTTCTGAACCACCATCAAGAATTTATCTTTTATAAATATATTCTCTATATCAGTATGTTTCATGATATATCAGAAGTTGCCGCTCTGACTAATAAGAGTATCTTGATATAAGCTATGGCTTTATCTAAGACTTTAAAATGTAATTTTTCCTTTCATAATGGAGAAAGACAAATTGCAGGTGCCTCTCTTCACCCACGGTTTTATCACTGGCCATCCCTGCATATATCCTCTATACTAAATAATTCCATCATTTCATAAAAGGACAATAAACAGTCCAGTTCTTGAGCTTCAGCTACCTTTTTAAACTTACTACTCTCATAACTGAATGCTTATCTACTGAAATGCAGTGATTCTACAAAGGCTCGTGGGACATATAGATAGGGAGATTAAAAGACAGATGGATGGTATCTTAGTTACTGCTCTATTGCTGTGACAAGACAACATGACCAAAGTGACTTATAGAAGAAGCCTTTAATTGACGTTCGGTTACAGTTTTAGAGTTATTTCATGATCATTATGACTGGGAGCACAGCAGTAGGTAAGCAGTTTTGATGCCATAGCAGTAGCTAAGAGGCAGATCCTGATCTTCAAGCAGGAAGCAGAAAGAGATTAGGCACTACTCTGGTATGGGACCTCAAAGTCCAGCCCCAGTGACATGCCTCCCCCAGTAGGACTATGTTTCCTAATTCTTCTGAAATAATTCCACTGAAAACCAAAGTTTAAACATGTGAGCCTGTAGGAGCTAGACTCATTCAAACCACCATGGATGGATGAATAGACAGACAGATAGAAGTTGATGATAGAGATAGATAGATAGATAGATAGATAGATAGATAGATAGATAGATAGATTTATTATTTGAATCTAAAATGCCCCCCAGAGACTCATATTTTAATAACTTGGTGCCAGTCATCATATCAAAGGTCCCAGTTAGTGTATCAAAGGCTATGGAGCCTTTAGGATGAAGTTTGGGTCAGGAATCATAAGGTTATATCTCTCCTTAATTCCAGCCTATATTCTCAGCTTCCTGGAGCCTTTATGATAATCTTCTACTAATGCACATCCCATGCTATGAAGAACTGAAGTCACCCCTCTTTGAATCTTTGAGCAAAATCAAACCTGTATAAGAGTTTGAGACATGAGTTAAAGAAGTCTTACAGGGACATACGCAGAACTGAAGTGGAAACTCAGGGGTTCTTTGGAAAGCCAATTGGATGGTGTTTCGCTGGGGCAAACATCTGAAGGAATGTTTAGCTGAAGTAGACACTGGTGAAAGACGAAGGCAGACTCGTGAAGAAACATTTTGCTGAAGCAGACACAGGTGAAAGGATGTTCTGTTAAAGCAAGCATGTGAAAGGACCCGTGATGAAGGATTCTTTGCTAACAACATGCATGTATTTATCTGCCTTACATTGTGTAGTTGTGCTTAATTTGTTGGGACTCCATAGAGAAAAGCGAGCCAAAAGACTTCTAGTAGTGTGCTGCAGTTTTCTGCAACTTCCACGGACTGGGGCTGATTGGTAGAGTGATGTCAGCTAAGACAGACACACATGCTGAGGCAAGACACATGCTGAGGTAAGACACATGGAGGACACTTGATGTCTGGAGGGTATAAATAGGACCCAACGGATGGTGACTGAGGCTGAGTGAGGCTTCTTTATAAAGCTAGCTGTGCAATGCTTGTGGGTCTCGCATCTTCACTATCCTGAGAGAGGCACAACTGAGAACTTCTCCTGGCATCTCTCCTGCTGACTGGGGCTGAGGCTAGGTCATGCCACCGCTGCTGACTTGTGTTTCCTATCCTGACTCTATCTGTGAAATGTTTGTGAGTGGATCAAGCTAACCTGTGAACTGAACTGCCGATTACCAGACAACCTTTCTAAACAGGTCCACTTCCCCTGTATCCTTTCTTTCCTACTACCTCTGGTGGGGGGTGGGCTAGCAGGAAGGTTAAAGCATTAAACAATCATCATTAAAAATAGGTTTTAAAAAAATTAAAGTTACACATAACTTAATGGGTTATTCTAGTGAGAGTTTAGAGACCAAAGTTCTGACAGAGTTTGGATGATAAATACTAGGTTCATAAAATTTTAGATAGAACAAAAAAAGCTTATCAGAAATTGAGCTAGTGGTCATTCATGCTACATTCTGTCAGCCAACTACATTGGCCTCATGACCTGAAAATATGGGTGAGGCTGAATATAAAAGCAATGGTGTGCTTATTTAGCAGAGAAAATGCCAAGATAGTATTCATTTGCTTGTACAATGGTTATTGCTGGCTGACAACTAGGAGAGAATTTAAAAAAAAAAAAAACAGAATACTTTGGAAAATGTGTAAATACATATTTTTTTCCAGTCATTGGCAAAATTGTATCCTTTATTCTGAACCTCATTTCCAGGGTTCTCATGATTACAATCTTTACAATTGGGTGAGCAAGGAGCAAAAACTTGGTAGTTTTCATTGAAGTGGCTATAACATTAAAGCTATTAGCAGCATTAAAAAGAAACCAGGCACTTTCTGTTGAAACAATGGGGAAGATATCTTTGAGAGTGTCCTCCTAGCAAAGGCTGCAAGGCATATAAAAATACAATTTCACGTTAAAGGCATTAGTTTGAAAGGAGAGCACCTGAGGTAGTTTGAATATGTTTGGCCTAGGGAGTGGCACTATTAGAAAGTGTTGCCTTGTTGGAGTAGCTGTGGGTTTGTTGGAGGAAGTGTGTCACTGTAGGGTTGGGCTTGGAGACCCTCCTCCTAACTTCCTGGAAGCAGTCTGTTCCTGACTTCCTTTGGATGATGATATAGAACTCTCAGCTCCTCCAGCACCATGTCTGCCTGGATGCTGCCATGCTTCCTGCCATGATGATAATGGACTGAACCTCAGAACCTGTAAGCCAGCACCATTAATTATTGTCCTTCATAAGAGTTGCCTTGGTCATGGTGTCCCTTCACAGCAATGGAAACCATAACTAAGACAGTGCCTGAAAAGCAGAGAACCTGAAAGGATGTGGCCTTTAGGAAGCCCTGCCTCAAGAGTCAAATATTGAAGCATTTTTCAGGAATCAGACATCTTGAACCAAGAGGCACTATAGCTGTGACAACATGAGCCCTATTTCCCCAATTAACTGAAGGCAGCATTGCTCATATGGTGCTAGGTTTTCAGCTATACTGGATGCAAGAGTTACAAGATCACAGTGAGTTTGCACCAAAAATCCAAAGAAATGTGTTTGGGATCAGGAAATATGTAGAAGGATTGAACTCCTTGCAAAGATCCCCTGTGCAGGTTACGTATGAAGCTTTGAAAGCAAAGTCTGAACTGCCATGGGGCCCCCAGGATGTTGGAGATGCCAGGGATGTGGAGCATCTGCCAAGGAATCCTGCAAGAACAACTGAACTCTGGATCAAGAGAGGTCCCGTGCTTATAGGGCCACGGGGAATGGGATTACCTGAGCCTGTTGGAACTTGCATCATACCACCATATGCTCAAGATGCTAGACTCAGAGCTATCTGACCTGGGTTTGGGCCACTGGTTCCTTGCTGTATGTCCATTGTTCCCTATGTAATAAAATGTTAGCTTTGTGTCATTGTACATTGCAAGCTTCTTTTATTTTATGGGGCCTCAAAGCAAAGAGACAATCTTGAGTCTCAGAAGAGACATTAACTCTGAACTTTTAAACAATATTTGAAACTATTTAAACTGTGTAATCTTAAAGCTGAAGTCAACACATTTTGCATTACTAGAATTCTGAGAAAGCTATCATCTTTTGAAAGCATAAAAATAGTTATTGTTTGAATCTGAAATGCCCCCATAAACTCATGTTTTTGGTCACTAGGTCCTTTATAGCACTGTTTTGAACTCCGTGGGACATGCTGGGAGTCGTAGGACACTGGAAATAGTCCTTTGAAGGCAGTACTTGCACCTCCTTCGAACTTAGATTCCCTGATTCCTGGTTTTCCAAAATGTAAGGAGCCTCTACCACACACACCTGTTACCATGTTTTCCAAGACCCTCTAAAACCATGAGCCAAAGAAAGCCTTTCTCCTCTAAGTTGTCTCTATCAGATATTTTAGTAACACAAATACAAAAATAATACAGTAGGTAGATAGATGGTAGATAGGTAGAAAGATGAGAGAGAGAGAGAGAGAGCAAGCGAGAGAGAGAGAGGAGAGAGAGATGATATAGATGATAGATAGATAATTGATAGATGATAGACAGACTGATAAATGATATATAGATAAATAGATAGATAGATAGATAGATAGATAGATAGATAGATAGATAGATAAAGTATTTTTAAATTATTTCCTAGATATTAGGGTGATAAAGTGTTAGGAGTTTCTGGACACCATTTAAAACCCTAACTATTCATGAGATGAAGGCCTTCCTATGTTTGTTTTATTCATTTATAAATAAGGAAGAAACTAGAAAAAAAAAGTCGCCCTTTTCATTGTGACAGATAAAACATGTTAGCAAGAATGTAGGAGAAGCAGACTGAGTTTTAATAACGTAATAATTCAAATTCCCCCACAGAATGTGATGCTACCCTGACGCCATTGAACAGCTCAGACAGTTGGCAGGTACAGCCCAGTTTCATTTCCCTGTTTCAGCATAGAATTTCTTTCTCTGCAGTAACTCTGCTATATGTCAGTATTAAAGCTTCCACAGTGGCAGGCAAAGGTACTTCAGTAGCCTCCCTCTACAGAGTCTAATAAGGTGTCCTGGACAATATCTCAGTCAACATCATGCCCACCCTACATCTGTGCCCAGCAGATATTCGGTGGGAACCTCCATAAATCCTAAAGCAATGGTAATTCTGGGCAATTTGGTGATTACAGTAATCTGTTTTCCGTTGCTATCACTGAATATCTGAATCCAAGTAGTCTATATAGAAAATAATATATACTCACTCACAGTATTGGTGATCTATGTAGCATGATGGTAATGTCTTCCGGGCTCTTCTAAGGAACCCCTTGGCTGTGTCAATCATGTCAGAAGACATATGCAGTACCTGGGAGGGGATATTAGATATGAGACAGGAAGGCCCAGTGTGGAAAGCAAGTCTTAGCTTTTTATAACAAACCTCTGAACAACCTAACTTGGTCACCATGAGAACTATTTTAATTCCTTCCAGGGCATTATCCTGATCACCTCTAACTAGATCTTATTGACCATGCTGCGCTCTGTACAATGCACTGTGTGCAGGATACACTCAAGCCACACCTGAACCTTAGCAATGACTTGAGCAACACAAAGGAAGACTGAAGTATCTGAACAGAGGGTTGGGGTCAGACTACTTTTCATGAGATGAGCAGACACTGGGAATTTCCGATGCTCCTCAAATGTCAAGTCCATTCATTACCCCAAGGATTTCTCTTTAACTGCCCAACACATCGAAAACACTCTCCCAAAACATTCCAGTTACAATTGGAAAGGGCTTCCTCCCAACCTAGCAAAGACCAAGCAGCCGGCTCATGGGTTCTGCACCCCTCCTGAGCCGTGAGGAGCAGCTGCAGAGATCAGCCCTCCACCTGCATTCTGGATGCCAGCTTGACTCATCTACTCAAAGGCTCACCTCTGAAATTACCTAGGACCATGCACCCATCCCCACATTTCCGCTCTTCCCCCTCACCCCATCACCAGGCAGTAGGGAACCTTGCACCTCCAACCTTGAATACATTTCTCTTACGTAGCAAAAGGAAATGAAATGGCTTTTAACTTCATTAATTTTGCTTTTACCACCCACTCTCTCTTTTATATCTACCAGTCCACTGAAACTAACTTGTTTATTAATGATATTCTCATTGCCATGCCCTCTTCTCATGTGGTCTGTCATCTCAAGAGCATTGATTTGACAGTTCATGCATTCTTCATTCAAAGGGAGACATCCCCCACCCTTCTATATTGATCGTTTCTTCTCAGGCTCCTTTTTTACACCCAGCGCCTCTTCCTTACTTACATTGGCATTCTACAAGGCACCACCTTGGGCCATATTTATTCTGTAACCATTCTTCATGTCTGGCTGATTGCAGCTCGTATCATATTACTATCCCTCATGCATTAGTGACTCCGAGAGTCACAGTTAACTCCCTCCAGGCATGTATTCAATATCTGTAACAATTATATAAATAGTAATATCTTAACACATATGTAAATATATTAATATAATATATATAATATGTAAAGACTAATAGCCACACTGTTTATCTTCTTCAGTGTAGTTTTCCTTAATTTTCCACAAGTCTAAATGGCATTATTGTTACGTCAGATACTGTGGCCAATAAATGTAGGTTAACCCTCAAGTCCCATCTTCCCCTCAGAGCCTGCTTGTCTACTTACAGAATCTACCATCCCTGACTTCAACTTCTCCTCTCCTAGCGTCTCAACTCAGGCCCCCATCACCTATCACTTAAGCAACTGAGTAAGCTTCTTGCTGATCTTTCTGCTTCGTTTTGCATACATGTTTCAGTCTTCTATGTCTAGGTCACAAACTTGAAAATGTGTGTGCATGTATGTGTGCGTGCACATGGGCATATAATATGTACGTGTGTGTATGCATGTACATGTGTGCAGGTGTGTGTCTCTGTGCATATGTGTGTGCACAGGCATGTGTGTCTGTGTGTGCGGGCACATTCATGGATGCGTATGTGCATACCTGTATGTATCTATGTGTTAATTGAGCTCAGCTCACTAATTATTCAGATGGTATACTTGGTGGCTTCAACACACTTTCAGTAGTTAGGTAGTTAGACAATGACTGGGGATGCTGAGAAGGCTAGACATCT
This sequence comes from Uromys caudimaculatus, assembly GCA_028551405.1. Taxonomy (NCBI): domain Eukaryota; kingdom Metazoa; phylum Chordata; class Mammalia; order Rodentia; family Muridae; genus Uromys; species Uromys caudimaculatus. Next base: position 24,128,420 of record CM052717.1, on the reverse strand, counting down.
CTTTCTAGGTCTCTTACGTGGAATAACAATATTGGGTTGTTTTTTTTTTTCTTAGTTCTAAAAAATATCAAAAAAAAAAACCCCCACTGGATTAAAGAAACAAGAAGTAGTTTGGGAGATTCATGGAAGCTAGACCTCAAAAGAGTACAGCATAACTTCAGTAAATTATTTTTAATGAAAAGAAAGTTTGTTTGGATTGATGGATCAGGGGACAGAATTCATAGGAGCAGCTTGACTACCATTTAGCTGGAACTTGCTTATCTCTCAATGGATTTGAGAACAAAGGGCAATGCTGTCACCCTTTCTCCCCACTTCATTAAGTCGGAGACACTACTGAAGTAGAGGATGTCATCCACACTCAGGGTATGTCCCCTCTCCTCAGTTAGTCCCCTCTGGGAACACCCTCATGAGTATGCCTACAGATGCATCTCCTAGGTAATTCTCAAACCAGTCAAAGCGACAATGAAAATTATCCATCAAAAATCCACCCTTGTCACATTGACACCTACATCACACCATTGACATTCTACCTGTGAAGCCTAAAGCCTAGTTTTATCTCATAATGCACATCTCATTTAGTCCATTGCTAGAACTCTCCAAATGGAATGTTTATTCGGTGTCATTGTATATTGGAAATGTCTAGCCTGGACTTCACACAATGGCCTTGTAGAGCTCTAAATTATCTGGGTAACTGCTTCCATGTTTAGATCACCTAATATTTACAGTCTGAAGCAGGCTTCAGGAGATGTAAATTTACATAAAATTAGAATTACAAGATAAGAAAATGCCATTGTCCTTCAAGGTCTGAAAGATTCACAATAGAATTTCCATCACCTTACACAGACTTAATATTTATAAACACCTGGCGTGTCTATGAACCATTGCATTAACAGGCAAATTAGGAATCACTTTTCTTCTCTCCAGATTAAAAAGAAAATATTTGAGCCATGGTGAGTAGTTTAATGCCAAAGGAGTAAAAACCGCTGCAGTTCAATAGAAAAACCAGTTCTTCTAATTACTCTCTTGGTGTTCTTGCTGCTCCTTAGAGGAGAATATGAAATAGAAATAAACCTGGGGTTTCTGACTGTTGAACAAATAATAAATAAGATGCACAGCTTTATATCTGAAGTTGGCTCTCTTATACTCTCAACTGAGCTTTTAGAGGGAAAAAAAAAGTTATATTACCAGCTACTCATGAGCATTTTGGTGGGAGTTTTGTTGGTCTCACTTGGTTTGTGACATGGTGCAATGATAACGCTGAGGCTTAGCTAAAAGTAGTCATTTTCCTGCCTCAGCTGACTGAAAGGTTGGATTTAAGGTGAGCATAGCGTTATCCACTGTAATGTAAACTAATATGTGGTTTGTTTTGACATGGTATTTATCTACTTGTTGCATGCATTTACACTTTTATCTGTCCTTTATTACTTCTTTTAGTGGTATATATCTCAGGGTTCTTAAAAATAATTTCTTTACCTTTTCTTCTTTAGACAGCTATTGGTTTGTTTGTTTGTTTTTCCAGACAGTTTTTCTGTGTAGCCCTGGCTGTCCTTGAACTTGCTCTATAGACCAGGTTGGCCTCAAACTCAGAGAGCTGCCTGCCTCTGCCTCACCAGTGCTGGGACTAAAGGTGTGCACCACCACGCCAGGCTGTAAACCGTAGTTTTATGCAACTCACATGGATGATATGAAAGATAAATCTTGGGGTGTGTTGCAATGTGTCTAAGTGTGACAGAATATAGGGACACAGCATGCTAAAAGGCTGTGGAAGCAGACTGGTGATTGGACCCATCCACCTCTCTATTTTATGATTGCCAACAAGAAAGGCTGTGTCTGCTCATGGTTGCAGGGTTTCAATTTCTATAAATGAACCCTATTGAAATGCCTGCTTATGTCCATTTTCTAGCAAATACATAACACATTACAAATATATGTACATATATGCATAGAGATATATATCATGATTCCACAAACAAATAGAAAATAGAACCACTAAGATGTGCAGTTACTTTTCTAGAGAACTCTGTCTTGGATTGTATTTATTTTGTATATCAATCTTTCTTTTTGTATTGACACACTATTCTATTCTTAAATATTTGAATCTATCTTATCTATATTCATTTTAATCTAGCTTAGGTGAGACAAGATGTGACCCTGAAAACCAGAAGCTTGTCAGGAGCATGTAGCTAAACTTCAGCAGTCATCCCTATCACACAAGTTCAGAAGCATTGATATCAAACAAGAATAATTTGTAGTTGTGTTGGAGCACTATAAGGACAGAGGGCCGGGAAGAGGGTCCAGTCAGGAAAGTTCTTTCTTCCTAAGCCTGAGTGTGATCCTCAGTATCAAGTATCAAATACAAGCAGAGCAGCATGTGCCTATAACCCCAGGGCTGGGAAAGTAGAAACAGAAGGATCCTGGGGCTTAGTGGCAAGCCAGTCCAGACAAATCCATGGGCTCTGGGCTCAGTAAAATACTCTAAAGGAAATAAAGTAAAGAAGTAACTGAAGAAGACACTTGATGTCAACCTCTGGCTTCCAATTTCACATGCACACATAAGAGTACAGGCACACACAGGTGCACATGCACACATAAGTCACATGCACACATAAGTCACATGCACACACGAGTGCACATGCATCCACAGGTGCATACACACAAGTGTACAGATGTGCACAGGTGCACACACACACACAAACATACACAGACAAACACAAAACCACTCCAAATCAGATTCACATACAATTAAAAATATTGATGTTATCCATAGCACACAAATGTCTAAACATTTTCTATGCTAGCCAATGGATAATTTCAGCCTCAGTTGAGTGTGTCTTCCTCTTGATACAACTGACTGAGATGGAGAAGTCCCTGCTTTCTAAAAGCTCCCAATCAAGAGCATAGCCTACTTTTCTTTACCTTCTCAAGATCACTGAACACAAACTCAAATCATAAGGGAAAAGCATGTCTCTCCCTTCTGAGATGATTCACAGTTTCCCCTCAGTGTGTGTTTTCCTCTCCTAAAGTAAGAAATGACCCCACTTCTACTATGGGTGCATCTTTGCTGGGCTTTGGCTAGAACGCACAGACAATATTTCTGTGTGTATCATGAGAGTGATGTTTGAGTCAAATCTGGGTACTGCATTTGAATGGTAGCAGAAAATGTAAAATTTGTAAAGCTTTGAAACATATTTGCAAGACTTGTTTTGATATGTCATAGCTATAAATCATTACTGAATATCAAAACTCATCAATATATTGCCCTCCTGGAGTGTTCAAATATCTACATGGCATTTTCCCCCTGAGGAAAACCATGGCTTTATATCATGGTAAGTTTATAGCTTATTTCTATCCTTCAACAAACATATCTATTATTTTTTACTATCATTGCTAGTGAAACATAAGAAAGAAATGCATGTTTAAAGTCCAATGTGATATAGAAGGCAATGTAATTAAAAATTCAAATGAATGTCCCATAAAATTTCAACAATACAGTCACCTAAATAAGACCTGCATAATGGTAATGCCTAGGGTGACATGCCAACATGGATGGGGGAATTTCATGTGGTCCCTCACCTGCATTAAAAACTACATGCAATTGGTGACTGCCGAGACAAGAAGTGGTCTCTCCAAGGATGAGCATCCTGACAGGTTATCCAATCCAGAGTGGTTAGTTGTAAACACATATACATGCAACCAGCACTAAAGGCATGTGTGTGCGCATTATGGAAGAATAGGTTATGAATTTGAAAGAGATTGGAGAGATGGACTTGGAAGAAGTTGGAGGCGGAAGAGAGTGGGGATGGAAATGATGTAAATACAGTCCTTGTGTATGAAATTCTCAAAATACACACGCACAAAAATAAATGAAATAAATGTCTATCAACCTGAAATGGCAAGCAGAAAGAAGTGCAAAGAGAGAAGCCAGAACTATATGCCATCTAAATTGAAAGGCATCCAAAATAAAATAAGTTTAAAGTTCATTTTTTCTAACTGAAATAGAGTAAAAAAGGAATCAGCAATCTTATCTGATATAATTGTACAAAAGGTAGTAAACATATTTCATGAAGTCCTGAAGATATTACATGTTTAGCAAAAAAAAAAAAAAAAAGAAAGAAAGAAAAAAAGAAAAGAAAAAAAAAAAAACAGCAATCAGTGAGAAGTAGGATATAGGAGAGTGTGAAATTACCCCAGCTTGGTGATGTGAGATAATTTCCTAGGAACAGGAAGTCCAGCTAGAGACAAAAAAAAAAAAAAAAAAGAAGGAAGGGATAGTCATAGTCATTGCTCTCAGAAACTAACTACAGACATGTTATCTGCACAAGACTGGACTATCAACATTTCATCATGGATGAGGGAGAGATATATAGGAGCCCCTCCCCCTTTCCCAGAGGGACCACGAGTAATTAAAGCTTGTTTGCAAAGGGTTGTCATTTCTTCAGTGGCATGGCCACAAATAAGTTGTCTTTGTTCCACTGAACAAGTAACTCCCCGCCTGCAACAGGGCAAGTAACAAAATAAGCTCAGTGGATAACACAGAAAGAAGCCATGACGGTAGGAGGCGGACTTATCCAGAAGAAGGGCATGATGGGGGATAAGAGAAGTGAATAAGGGGGTTGAAGTGACTAAAATGTGTTCTGGATTCAAATGTACAAAATGGACAAACAACATAAAATGAGAAGATAATACGTTAAAAGCAGGCCAACGACAGTTAGCCGGACAGACCCTAGAGCAAAGTTGCACAGATAAGTCCCGAACTCGCAGCGGCTCCTCAGCCCGCAGTGGCTCCTGAGTCCACTGACCAGTGCCTATCAGTTCCTGTGTAGGAACACTGCTTCAGGCTGGAGAAAGAACCTCTCAAAGGATGTCACTCTGCATTTCTGAGAGGCCATTTGTGTTCCTCCCCCCACTCCCAGTAGGGAAACATGTATACACAGAGCAAAGCATTACATAGGCTTTCTGACACTCAGGACTCCACGAAGGCACTTGGCTGAGGACAGGAAACGATGTCTCTGCAATTTTATCTTCTCACAAAGTCTTTTGCCCGTGAGTTTCTCTATTTTCTCCTTATTGATTTCTTCTCCGATCTCTTTTGTTTCCTTTCCTTTGCTCACTGTGCAGTTAACTTCCTCTTCTTTCTCTAGTCCTTTCCAGTGAAAACAGAAATCTGCGGCAGCACCTTAGCACATAAATTCCCAAGTATTGCTTAAAGCCGCATCATATACATTTTTAAATGCTGTGTTTTCGTTTTAATTCATTTTGGAAGACTTTTTGTCTAAGAGATTTTTAGATAACCCAGATACAAAGATATGTAAAAATTTTATGTAACTTACCAATAATGAATCATAAGGAATTTTATTCTAAAATAATAATTTGAGGAGCTAGAGAAATGGCTCCGCTGTTAGTACCGCATATTGCTCATTCAGAGGACACAAGTTCAGTTCTCAGCACCCATGTCAGGCAGTTTACAACCACCTGTAACTCCATCTCCAGGGGAGCCTCTGGTTCTGTGGACATCCACACGCATAGGCACACAAACACAAATGCACATGTGCATGCATGCATGCATGCATGCATACACACAGGCAAATCTTTAAAAATAATCATCTAGCATACATATAATTTTACCACTCATTAAACATAAAAATATATCGGCATGTAAATATGATAGTGTGCTTCTTTTCAAATAAGAATTTAAGCCCCAGCTGAATATTTGATTCTGCAGGATGCAAAGCATATTCAGTTGTTTTCAGAGTTGTGATCAATATGTTGATTTTATAATTGTCAACACTGAGAACACTGCTTTACATAAACACACAGTATAAAATGGCAGATTATGATTAAGGGGCAGTCCAGAAATTTTTCAAAATCCTGTTTCCATCTCCAGTCAAAATTAATTAAACAATGTTTTCTTATTAAACTCAAATCGGCAATTCAAACAGCAACTTTTAAAACCAGACATTGTAGCAATGCAACCCATTGATCACCCAATCTGGTCCTTACATAACAAGGAATAATAGTTGAAAAACTGTAAACCTTTGCTCTTCGTAGTTATATCAGGATGTTTCTTTAAGAGCAGGAAACTCTAAATGAAATGTAAAATCCCTGCAGTCCATAGCATACATGTCTCAAATGTCAGCAGAGGCTTTTCAGAGAATATTGCTGCCATTGTGCGCTACGGTAGCACGTGCAGTAAAAAGTGTGGGTGTTGTAAGCTCAGAATAAAGACTGCAGTAAAGTAGCACTGTGCAACAACAGAAGTATTGCCCGGGCACCTCAAGTTCATTTCCTGTTTGATTGTGAATTATGATCATTGCGTGTTTGGGAAGCTTTTATTGTTGTCAATTTCTCATCACCTCACCTTCTGCTACATGACCCCACGTGGAGTCCTGACTCACAGTTTAGGATGTAGCCTGGAAAACGACCTCTCAGTTCAACTTAGAAAGTTCGTGACTCGGTCTAGTGCGGAGGAGTGTTCCATGTGTCAGTTCTAGTTCGATGAGGCTGCCCAGGGCTTCCTTGTTGCTCCTGATGTTCTGTGCCACTGCCAATTGGCACTGAGGACTGTGATTGTACATTTGTCATGTCTTTCAGCCATTATTTTACATTTCAGCTTTCCCTTGATGTCTTCTTAAGCACTATTTTAAATGCATAAATATTTAGAAATAATCTTCCTAATAATTGGCTAATTTATATCTCAAAAAGGCTTTCTTTACTATGGAGAGAATTATTTTTTATGAGCTCCACTTCAAGTGATATTAAAACTGTCACCCCGTACTTCTTTTGATAAGTTAATATAAAATATATCTGCCTCTTTATTTATGGGTTCATTTATACTAATTTTTATTCTCTGACAATTCCATACGTGTACATATTTTATCTTTATTTTTCTTTTCTTTTCTTTATCGTTGGGAATATTTATTGACGTAGACTATACACATGACAAGCTGCCTGGTGCTGTCCTACCATGCTTAGGCTACTGCTACTGTGCCTATGCATTCCCCCTCGCTATCTCACTTTGGAAGTGTTTTTGTTACGTCAGTACATTTAGGAGCCTTTTCTTCTCTGGTGCTGTATGCTTTTAACCATGCCCAGTGTATGGACCCTCCATCATTAAGGTCTTCTCCAGTAGCTTGATATAAGGATGTGTATTTGGTCTCCACTTGCCATCCACAGCTCTCTTTCCTATAATTTCTTGAACGTACAGATTATAATTCCACACGGTAGTCTCAGATCTGAGCCAAGGTATCTTCCCATCCTTGTCTCTGCTTTCTATCATGTAGGTTGCTTTACATTGTTCTGGTTGACTGACTTCTGTCCGTACCATGAGGCCTATTTTACTGTTTCTTGGAAACTTCTGGTAACATTGCATTGTGGTATGCCAATATTATCCATTTTACCTTCTATGCATGTAATGCTTTTAATTTTATTAATAGTCTCCACTCTTTTCTAGGATAGACATTGTTTACTTGGAAACAATTTAATCACCTCAGGTCTTGCTTTTAAGATTTGTTAGGTAGAACTGAGACGCCTTTCTTCTAAATGTCATTTCCCTCTGCTCAGTCCTTCCTTTGATGTCCTGGGTGGTGCTAGCTTTTCAGTCTTATGCATCAGGTCATATTCTCAGCTTCCATTCCAAGAATCACTGACTTCATTCTCAGGTACTTCCTTCCTCTGGCCTCTCAGGTAAGTGTTTACTAAAGCATACTGGGAAACACAAGGGAGATCTCCAGAGTTCTCTATATGCAAGACCTACTTGAATGCTAGAAAGCTGTCTTGCCTACATGAGCCAATTTGATCTCCTAAATTTCTATCCTCAACTCAAAGAGACATCCAGGTTCCAGCTGGGATCTCCTATCTTCACTACAGACTCAGAATTCCAGACAGGAAGTTGGGGCACTATCCAGGCCAATCTTATGTACTTCTGGTCTTCTACCCAGCATTGCTTTTTGTTTCCTGACTTCCAAAATCTTGAAAACTATTTTCTTAAACCTTTACTTCTTTCAAGCAACAACCACTCTTAGTATCCCATCTCCACTGGACGCAGGAGTCTCTGTATTGAAGTTTAAATTCACACACTGCTGGTCCCCAGTAAGGAAATAATTAAAACGTGACATGCAATGCTCTGCTTCTGCCCAGGTATTTATTTATTGGTGAATAAGAATGGTAGAGGTTTATAGTTCTTCAATATTTTCTCACATATACACGAAAGGGAACAGAAATAGTTCTCTCAGGAAAGACATCTTCGTCTCAGCTTGTGCTGAGTATTGTGGTCTATGACTTTCCCATGAGCTGCAGCAAAGGGAGAAGGTCCCCGCCCCCACCCCAACGCAGCCCATAGATAGCACTCACTTGTTATGGCTGTTTTTCTCTGACTTGAGAACAGCAGAGCGAATCACTCGGGAAATCAGAGGCTAAGAAGTATATACTCAGCTGTGCTCCCCGCTACTGCCTCTTGATGGACTTCAAATTGCACTTGGACTGAAGTTCATAGAGGTTTTAATAAATGAAAACCCCAGGAGCTCATAAATCATACCCTAAACTCTATAACTGTAATTGTTCTTTATTTTTCTCTGCTCTAGGGAATGCTGGCATGAAACATATCTGGAAATATTTTTTCACTCTATTTCATTTATGTTAATAAATATTTATTGAGTACCTACTATGTCCTGTCACTGTCTGAGATGCTAATGAAAGAAAGACAGTCTCTTTACTAATTCAATCTACACTCTGATGAGGAAATTGGTAAACAGATGGAAAAATGAGTCTGTTTAATATAATTTAATATAATTTCCTACTGTCAAGGAAATTAGCAAGGGAATATGCTACACAATGAAAAGACAATGAATTTAGTTCTTATAGGGAGACCCACTGAATGAGAATGACCAGTCAAAGGGATAGCACAAAGGAGAATAGTTACACTGACACTTTTGTTAATGTGGATTGAGAAAGGAGAGAACTTTCAAAATTGAAGTAAAGTCACCATCGCTTAAGTTCAGCTAGGAAGATGATAGACCTGGATGGATTTGGTAAATAAACAAAAGCCATCCAGCAGTCTGACTGCAATGGCCAAGAGGCATCTAAATCATGGAAAGTGCAGAATAGCTCTTATGTTCTACAAAGATCACTCTACAGGCCCTGGAGATGGCATGGCCAGTAAAATCTCTACCTTACAAGAATGAGTTCAGATCCCTAGCACCCCTGTAAAAAGAGATCTGGGTGTAGCCATGGTACTTGTAATTCCAGCAGTAACAAGATGGAAGCAGGCAGATGCCTGAGTACTCACAGACTAGCTAGCCTGACCTACATGGCAAAGTTCCAGGCCATAGAGACCCTGCATCAAAGAAAACATAAAAAGTACCTGAGGAGTGACACCCAAAGTTGTCCTGTGATATACATACATACATACATACATGATCCCCATATAGGCTGACATGCATACCTGTGTCTACCTACCTAACTGCTCCATGTTCCACACCTCCCCCCCACACACAAGGATCTCTCTAGTTTTCATAGGCATGCTACATTAAAATAAACAAGAGTTTCTAGAGACAGGTCTAAGTTGATCAACACGACACAATCATTCCACAACATATACATTGATTAAAATGCTGTATTATACCTCATAAGATATACAATTGTTATTTTTATCTAGGAAGAGATATTTTAAATATTGTTTTAATGACTTTGAAATTGTACAATACATCATAACTTCAAAAACTGCTATAACTGTTTTCTGTAGATAAAAGTTTATTTGAATAGGATAACAAGTGTGTTTTGTACTACATGATGGGAAAGTTAAAGACTTGTGGTAATAGATAGGGCTGGGCTAACCACGGTTAGCTCCAGGTAGAGTTGAAAAATGACAAACAACTGAACCCCTTGTGTATCTAAGTTGCTATATTTAAGCAACTAAGAACCTCATATGTAGATATGGGAAATTTTCTTTGTAGTTTTCCTCAAATGTACAAGTTCTCCAAAAATAAAAATGTATCCAATGAAGTAATAAACAAATCAAAATTAAACAAGAGTCCAGGTAAGGCTATAAATCTGAGACCAAGGATGGAAACAAAACACCTAGTGTACAGTGACAGCCAAAACGTAAAGGAGCAGAGCATGTGATTACAATTTTGGACAGAGGGTTTGTTTATGGATGGATGGATGGATGGATGGACAGATGGATTATTCACAGCACTTTATAAGGGCTAAATGTTTCAACAGCACTAGGACTACAGACTTCAGTAAATGACAATTGTCCTAGCTTGTAAGACACCTGTCAAAGAAACATAGGGGAGAAAAGGACTTATTTTCTTATCACTTACCATCCATCAGCAGAGGAGCTCAAGACAGGAACCTAGAAACAGGAACTGAAGCAGAGAGGGTAGAGGAACACTGCTTCCTAGCTTGTTCTTCATGGATTGCTTAGGTTGCTTCCTTATAAAATCCAGACTAACTTCCCAGGGATTGTTCCACACTATGGGACAGGCCTTCCCACACCAATCACTAATTAAGAAAATATCCCTCAGACATGAGATTCCCTCTTCTCACCAATGTGTCAAGTTGACAACAACACTAAAGACAGTAACAGCCATTCATTCTGATATTCTCTCTTAAAGGTAAGGACACTCCTCACATGGTGTTCCTTGTAACTTTAATGGTCAGAGATGCTTAGGTCAAATCACCATAAGACATTTTTGATATTCTATCTGAACACTGCAAACTAGAATTTGAATTGCAAATCCTGGCCAGGCCGTCTCTGGCTCTTTATCGCATAGGCGCCGGTGCTTGTCCAGGCTCTCCTCCCTTCCCATAACTCATTTTACTGTCCTTGAAAAGAGAATGGAGAGGAACACCGAAACTGGGAAGCCCTTCAGGCTCATTTCAGAGAGAATATTCCACAGAGCTTGAAGGCAAGGGGATCTGGTCCAACACTCTAAGCTTTCTTCTAGTCTGCATTCCAAAAGCTCTACTGGGAGATGGAAATCGAGAGGGGAAGAGTTACCTCAGGTGGGCTTCTCTTCAGAGTGTAGCGATAGCTTTGTCTGAACTAATTGTCTCTCTTCTGGGCTAACAAGACAATTTAGTCAATAGAATCTGGCTGAGCTGGGTTGCTAAGATGACGGGGAAAGGCTCTTGGCTTTTATGCAGTTGTAGCCTCTTGTTCTTGTGGCTGTTGTGTGCAATGAATGTCATTGATAAGAAGGACCAACCTTTGCATTCCATCAAAGTCTTTGCTATTATGTGGAGTGCAGAACTCTGAGAACCCTCTCAGGTATTAGCAGAAAGAGCAATGAAGGATGAATGCAGGAACTGGGACAGAAGAAAAGAATACAACCTTATGTTGTTGTAGGAATCTTTTCTACCTAGTTTTTGAGGAAAAAGCTACTGGATAATCAGTTCTTTAATGTTATCTCATTTGTCTCTATGATGAGACAGCGGGTAAATGATGTGCTGAAAACGCAGAAATGGTAATTAACAATAGAAAGAGTTAAGTGGTGGTGGTGGTGGTGGTGGTGATGGTGTGCGTGTGTGTGTCTTTCTGCCCATTTCCCTTAAGTGCTCTTGGAACAAGGAATAGTTAAGCCAAAGTATTTCATAGGCTGTCTGAATACTTTTAAATTTCATTGTACATTTAGAAGTTTGGATAACTCATAGAGGAATCCAGGGCTTCTAGCTCTTAGAAATTAAATATTTAGAAGAAGCAGCCATGGGCAAAAGGAAAGAGATAAAATGTTTTAACAAATGAAAAAAAAATGATTAAAATGTTGGTTTCACTATAAACATAAACTATTTCATCACTCACTGCATGCTTCCCGGTGCGTACATGTATGTGCATTTTATAAATGACCACATGCCAAAAAAAAAGTGCTTAAATAATTTCAAGTGAAATAATACATATGTCTCAATTGCATAGATGTAATGGGCAAGGGTTAAAAAAATCTCCATAATGATTTATAAAATAACTTTGGGATTTTTCCATTTTACTCACTGAAATATTTTCATTATTTAAAGGCAAACATCTTGGCAGTCATCGGATTAGGAAACAAAGAAGACCCATGTGTTTATTTCATAGATGAACTCCCTGTGCAGATGAGACTATTAAAATCATGTTACAGAAATTCGAGCAGCGAGGATTTTTAAATTGGATTTAAATATATCTACAAGTGAAATGTTCCTTTAATGAAAATGAGTGATCCTTGCAGGTCAAGCTGACTCAACCTTCCAAATAAACAAATAATACCGCAACTAACAACTGAGTCATTTATTATTGGACTGCAAATTATAGATTTTAAAATCTTCAATGCCTCTTTCACTGCTACTGCACAGGTGATAGAATCTTTGTCTTAAGGACTCAAATGAGGAGAAAATCATTGAACTTTTAGTACTTATGGGATGAGACCCATACAATTATTGAAGAATTAAGTATTTACAATAGCCTCTTCAACAAAGACTGAGAATGGACTGGTTAATAAAATGTGACAATCTAGGATATTTTTGGTCTGGCTTTTTTATTCTTGTAGAATTTCACACATAAAGTATTTGGATCATATTTCCCACTTTTTTTCCTCTCTTATCCCCTTCTACTCCTAAACAAGCTCTTCTTCCCCCCGATTTTATGTATTCCCCCCTCCCATCTCTGTGAATATGTGTTTGCGTGTGCTTTACTGCATTTGACTAGGATGATCTGTCTACATGAGCATAGCGTGGGAAGGTACTGTCATCAGCAAGGGCAATTTAAAAGTGGTCACACTACTGAGCAATACGACCCCCTCCCCTATCAACCATTAATTGATCCTCATGGAAGAATGGCCTGTCCTATCCAAAATGGGATATTGAGGGGCCCAGTCTTAGGCAGGTCTTGTGCACGTGCACTGCTGCTATGCAGCCATGAATACAACACCCTCCCATTTAGAAAACAGCACTTCGCAGCGTTCCTGCCTACCTCTGGCTCTGATATTCATTCTGTGTCCCTTTCTGAAATATTCTGTAAGCCCTGAAGCGGATATTACAGATGTCACTTTTAGGGCTGAGCATTTGACTTGCTCTCAGCACACTCACCAGTTATGGGTTTTTGCACTAACCGTTGCCCACCACGAACAGAAAGTTTCTCTGAACAAAGCTGAGAACAGAGCTAAACTATGGGATAAACATAAATATTTAGAAGGCAGTTTAACATCAATTCAATTTACCAACATAATAGAATCCCTCTAGAGCATAGGCTTTAGCCAGGTCTAAAGTACCCACACATAAATTCCTCTTGTGGAATAGGCTTAAAATGTAGACAGAAAGTGGTTGGTAACCCCATAATAAGGATACCACTATTGCACAAACGGACACACCATGTCTTTCATGTTGATAGTGTCGTTGACAGGGTTCATGGCAGTTGATGACCTCCCTCCTCACTCATCCTCCCCAAATCCTTCTAGCACTATGAAATCTGTGCAGCCTTCAAGGTGCGTCCAGCTCAGTTACAAGTGTGTAGTGTCTTCCATACGAGTATTTTATCCTCCAGATCTGGTGGGTACAGCAGCCTGTACAATCTCAGATTTTAATAAAAAGGGTTTAGTTGGCAAATATAAAATATTCTAAAACAAGTCAAGTCATAGAAATAAATATGTATAATTGCTCTCAAGCTAGAAATGTATATAATATAAATAATTCAAAACTATTACGTCTCAGAAAGGGGTGGTAAGAACAGCAACGAGCTTTGTTCTGGGTGATGAATGGATACGTGTGCTCTTGCATTAAGAGCTATTAGGAAATTATAAGGTAAAAGAACAAATTTTCAGTTCTTGCTTTAGGCAGAACACTGGTCTTCATGAGGATAGAGTCAGGAGAGAGGCAGACCCCAAAACGAGTCACACAAGGACAAAGCATCCCCAATTGGAAAGGGTCATTGAGTCACCACAATCTGGGTACAGGACCAGAAACATTACATAGGCCAGGGCCACTTCCTGACAAGACTTCCAAAAGTAGACTGTTTTTCTCCAAGGCTGACACAGAGACAAGAGGGTCCGCCAAGGGCTTCTTTGTCTCTAACTTCACCTTCATTAGTACTTTTTATCACAATTTAGGCATTAAAAGGAATTACTTTTTTTTCTCTCTGTTTAGACCAAGATATACAAAGTCCATTACTTCATCTGCCCTCAGCAAACCCCTTTCGGAACTCCTCTGATGCTGAAAGCCTTGTTGTTGTTGCCTGCTGCTGCTATTGCTGTTGCTGTGGTTGTTGTTGATATTGATGTTGATGGTGGTAGTGGTGGTGATGATGGTGATGATGGTGGCAGAGATGATGGCATTGTTGCTCTTTTTCCACTTTCACAAAGTCCTCCATATTTCTTAACTTCTAGTTGTCTGTACCACAGTCCTCTTGGCTGTGAGACAAGAGTCAGACAGGAAAGAAGTATTGACAGCATTTTTTAAGAGCTGTCTTGGATATCACTTCTCCAAAGGGTTACTGACAGACTGGTCAACATTTCAGCAGCCTGGAGTCCAGCCTTGAGTCTTGGATGGCAAGGCAGAATTTTTGACATAATTGCTCAGTTATCAATTAAATTTCAATGAATTAGAAGTGCCCCCTTCCCCGGCTAGGGATATAGTTTGTGGAATACCACTCCCACAAGTACAAGTGCTCCAAAAATGAAGGAAGGTGAGCATCTCCACAGCTTGGACCACTACAACAAAATACTGTAGGACCTCAGGACCAAGTTGCTTATACAACAGAGGCCTGGTTCTCACAGTAGGCCTGTTTGTTGGGTGGTAGCAACACCAGGGCCTGGTGAGTGTCTTCTTCCTGAGTCTTCACATAGAAGACAAAAGAGAGAGAAAGAAGACTCTTTCTGTCCCTTCTTACAGGTGTAATAATCCAATCGTGAATGTTCTAAGCTGAGTCTAATCACCTCCCAAAGGCCCCGTTTCCTAATAATACCCCAACTGAGTAAAAGATTTCACATATGAATGGGGCTCACAGGGGCCCTACCACTTTCCAATGATCTATTGACAATGAACACCTATGGGCTGAAGGGAATGGGGAATGGTGGGTAAAACAAGATGAGCTGACCAGGACTTGCTGATTAGTTCCAAACTCACAGTGACACAGATGATCCTAAACTGTATGGAATACTAAACAAAATGAAAACCAGAAAATAGGACAAAGAGATTTGTAAGGGGGCAAAGTTAATAAGGGTGGGAGAGAGAATGGGTGAAGAATGACCAGGATATACAGTTTACATCGATGAAATTGTGAAAGAATAAAGTTTACTAACTAAAAAAAACAAATTATATGAATGGAGACATTGACTCAATAGCCTATGAGTTCTCTAGCTCTCCCTGTCCTGGATGACACAGACTCTGAACACAAAGGACAGTTTTTAAATAGAGGTTAGCACAGAGCCCCAGAAGTGCTGTTTTTAATTCAGCCAGCAATCAAGAGACAGCAATAAGGAAGTGATGTATAACAGAGCCTACAAGTTGTGACTATGAAACTTCAAAAATGTGTCATAGAAGATTCTAAGGAGAGTTTCATTTAAATCATTTATACGTTCATATCTGTAGGAGAGAGAAAGTTTGCCAAGGTTTAGCAGCAATGTCAGTTAGGTGTCCCAGATGATTAACTCATGTTGGCAGAACTGAGAGTAATAATTTGTGACTTCATCCATACAATGAATGTTTATTGAAAACCAATTTCATAGTAGATAAAAATCCCTACCTCCATGAAGTGAAGGTTAAGAGGTAGCAAAGACCATGAAAGTAAGTTTTAATTTGCTAGAGGCTGATACACATTAAATAAAATTCAGAGTAAGTGTTAAAGGTGAGTCCTTCATTGCTGATACAGAAGCATTCAACCATAGGTGTTCATTGCCCATGTGTCTATAGTCACATGTGGACGTTGGCTAAGACTGGCTGAATGAAGCTGACCTCAGCTAAGGTCATGGGGCAATTGTGCTTGACTGACATTTGTCTCAATCTCATGTACACTGGTCTGACATTCAGGGCCTTAGAAAAGATTAGGAGAACACATGGAAACAGCCAAGGCTTCTTGACTCCTTGACCTACCCCCAGAACACTGTTGCTTTCCCTTCAGTCTAGTGTCCAGCGAACATGAATCTATGTTAACTTCAGCGTCCCTAGGACAAACTATGTTATATAATCAACTTGAAGGACAGATGTAGTTGGGCTTATACTTTCATACCATAGTTGTTTCTGGGATGTGGACAGGACATCACAGCAACAGGAGCATGTGCAGAAGGCTTCTCATCCCATAGAATGCAGGAACCAGAGAAAACAGAAGAGTCACTAAACAATAGGTGTAACCTTGAAATGCATGTCCCTAGTGATTGGCTTTCTCCAACTAAGCCTACCTCTTAAACTCCCCCCAGAAACTTCTAGAAGAACAGCACCAGCTGGGAACTAACATATGAGCCTGTGAGGGAGCAGGTTCACCAATAACAATGATATTTTTGGTCATACAAGCCAAAAGGCAGGTGATACCACCCACTGGGGAAAAGACCTGAAAGATCACAAAAGATGACTTAGGATCAAGATGCATCTATCTTGGTGTGGATGCAGCTTTAGAGAATGGTACTCAGCTGACCAATTTGATCTAAATAACCCATATCCAAGGAGGTAAAATATCCAAATATAGAAATATTTCAAGTGGAAAGCCCAGGAGTCAATATAGTGGTAACAAGAGGAAACAGTGAAAACTGAAATTCCAGAGCTCTACAAACCGAATAAGCAGTGGGAGGGGTGAAAATCTTAAAGGGGTTTGTAAGTTATCAAAAGTCCTATTTACTCTGGGAAGTCAATTTGGGGTCATGGGGAGAAACATAACCACTCGGTATTACACAGCTTCTCACCATGAGCAAAGTGCTGGTAGGTTAGTGGCTGCAGAGAAATGCAGACTTACAGTCAATGAGAGAAACTGAAAAGCTGTATGTACACAACTACATATACACTACATATAAACTATGTGTATAGCCCGTTCCGATACATCCTGATGATGAGTTCATGACTTTTCAAGGTAGGGAGACATACGATCATCTTAGTCTGAACTTTAAAGTGATGTAATAATTACTGTACCAGTATATGAAACCCCAAGCAAACCATGAAATTAAAATTCCCTCAAATAAAAATAAAATCTACTACACCTTATATTCAGAAGTAGTTGACTAACATATAATGGACTCCAGTGTGTGTGTGTGTGTGTGTGTGTGTGTGTGTGTGTTTCTGTTTGATTACAGTTTAGTGTTTTGTTTTCTTTGGGGGTATTGTTTTGTTTTGTTTTCTTGGTTTTGGGGGGTGTGGTTGTATTGGGTTGTTTGGTTTTTGAAGAAACTTAAAGTTGGGTGGATAGGGACCAGGGGAGGATTTTGAAAAGCATAGTGAATAGGAAGAATATGGTCGAAATATATTTAAATTTAAAATTGCTTTAAATAACATAATAATATAATATAGGTAATATATAATCATTAAAGATCTGCCATAAATAAGGAGTTAAACAAAGTCACAAAGTATATAAGTTAAAAACAAAAGGCAATGTCATCCATTTATACATATATGTGTGTGTATGTATGTGTGTATGTATGTTCATAACTAAATATAATATATAACATAAAAGAAAGTCAACTTGGCAATAGTAAATATGATAATTAATAACATCAACAATAGTAAGTACCTGTACCAATTTTCAATAAGAGTATCTAAATTTTAAGAAAAAAATCTTAACTAAACTTAAATAAATATAATACATATCAGGTACTTAATATGGACCAGTATTATAAATAAATAGTTCTCCCAGAGGTAAATTTAATAAAATAAGACTGAAATGCTTTTGGCATTCTTTTGGAAACTAGACAAGATAACTGGTTCACTTGATGAAACAGAAATATTAAAAAAGGCAGGGAAACTGTCTCGGCAGTTATTAAATATGAGAAAAATCTTATAGTAACATGGAATTTATTGCATCAAAACTAGATGGATTAGTGGAATAAAACAGAACATTCAGAAGCAATTTTATTTCATACTCATAATATATAATATCTGAAGCATGATATCTCAAGTCCTATGGTAAAAAACAAACTTCTTAGTAAATGATATAGCCATAATGTGATAATCAAAAGGGGAAATTATAAATGGAGTGTGTGCCCCTTTCAATAAAGTAGCTTCCTAAAGTATCAAGATTATTCTACAAACTTCATACTGTAGTACTGAAGGCTAACATAGGTAATTTCTTCTATCATCTATATTATGCTTGGAGAATATGCTCCCAAAATATCCATGTGTTAAGGATGTGTTAAGGCATGGTCACCAAGGTGGTACTGTTGGGAGGCGGCAAAACTTTTAGTAGGTGGGGCCTTATGGGGCCCAGTTAAGTAATTGTCCGTGTACCCTTTCAAGGATTAGGGACTATTGCCCATCCCCCCCTTTCTTTCTCTCTCTCTCTCTTCTCTCATAGTAAGTACATTAGCTTCTTTTCCAGCTTGAGCTGGGTGGTGGCACATGCCTTTAATACCAGCACTCGAGAGGCAGAGGCAGACTGATCTTTAAGTTTGAGGTCAGCCTGGTCTACAGAATAAGCTCCAGGATAGCCAGGGCTACACAGAGAAACCCTCTCTCAAACAAGCAAACAAACAAACTGACAAACAAACAAGCAAGCTACTTTGGGGAGAAAGAGTTTTTTTTGCTTACAGACATGGGCACAGACCATCACGGTAGGGAAATGGGGGCACCAGAAGCATGCTGCAGTTGGTCACATTATGCCTGCCATCATGAAAGAGAAAACAGTGATTGCTGGTGCTCAGTTCAAGTTTTCCTTGTATGCAGTCCAGGACCTGAACAGAGAATGGTGCCACATATGTTCAGGGTGGGTGTTCTCATCTCAATTAACATAATCAATATAAGTCCCAACAAATATGCCCATATATCTTTAAAATATAAAAGAGTTCATGAAATAGAAATAAAAAGACATCCCTATTTTTGTGTATGGTAGAATGTTGACCAGAGAAAATTGAGCAAGAAATTAAAGGCCAGTAGTTCTTAGCACTAGGGAAAGCTGAGCAACTTCACTGGAAACAAAAGCAATTAAAGGTTCACCAAAATATCGTTTCTGAGTACTCCCTGAAAGGCTGAAACCATCCTGTCAAATTAAAGAAATGTCCATATTCAAATACATCTCTTCTGGAGTTAGAAAATATGCAATCCCCAAGGAACACAATTTGATAATATCAATCAAATTGCACGCACGTGCTCGTATACACACACACACATTTTAACACACACACTAATATCTTATATATGTAATAAAATTAGATGTAATACATAATATATATGTGTGTGTTATAATGTGTGTGTGTGTGTGTGTGTGTGTGTGTGTGTGTGTAATTTGACCCAGAGGTATCTCTAAGAATCCTTGTGAAAGACACACTGGCTAACACACAGAGCTGCGCAGAACACTATTGGCTGCGATAACAAAAGCAGAGAACAGTTGAAACTCAATAAAAAGGTAGAGCACATCATCAACACAGAGGTTGCATCTATTGGAGAGAATCAGAGGTGTCTCCACAAATCATCATATGTGCTCACAGCAAGTACCTAAGTAAAAAGAGTATACCAACACACACCAAAAAAAAAAAAAAAAAAAAAGTATAAAAGAAGATGGGAAGAGTATGCTGTGTATAAATTAAGAGTGAAAGGGACATTATACACAATTCTTTGGGTCTTTTAAAATATAGAGAACAAAAACAAATTTTAAAAAACAATTACATTTAACTAAAAACACAAGAGGAAAAGGTGATGGGTAGAGAGACACTAACCACCTTTTCAGATTGTACTTTACTGTGGCTATACTCGATTCTGACAATAACTTAAACTGTTGGTGCAACGTAATTGTGCAACTTTTAAAACTGCAGTTGAAGAATTTTCACTGAAAATGTTTTTAAATCTAAGAGTTCTAGTCTAATAGTATAGCACTGAATTGTTTCCTGAAGCAGGCAATACATAGCAGAAACTTCAGAATGTGTGAAGTCGCAATACATGGGGACTGTTTTCACTATGCCAGGTGTTTTAGCACTCAGCAGAGTGACTGAGTCTGGTGGAGACTGGAACTGGAAATCGGGTTACCAACCAAACAAGGCAAAAATCAAGGTATTTAAAAGCACAAAATTCCAGCAGTTAATATTATGTCCAGAATTGAAAATATTTATTCCTTCAGTGTCCCTGATCTCATTAACACAATCAAGGACAAATATACTATATACAAATGTCACTTAATTTGCTTTCCTACTCAGCTGTCAATCTAGTTTTGACACAACATTGAATTATTTCCCTTGCTAGTATTTCACACTTTTTTCTTATCTGTTTTAGAGTGGCTATTTCTGTGAAAGGATACCATGACCATGGCAGCCCTTAAAAATGAACGGAGCTGGCTTACAGTTTCAGAGGGTTAGCCTATTATTGTCATGCTAGGAAGCATGGCAGCATACAGGCAGACATGGTACTGTAGAAGGAGCTAAGAGTTCTTATACGTCTGGATCATCAGGCAGCAGGAAGAAAAAAGAACACTGAGCCTGGCTTGAGCATTTGAGACCTCAAATCTCACCCCTAGTGACACACTTCCTCCAAGAAGACCACACCTACTCCAACAAGGCCACAGCTCCTAATAGTTCCACTAGCTGTGAGCTTATTGGGGCCCTTTACATTGATATTATATATAGTGCTTTGTCTGTCTGTCTATCTGTCTATCTATCTATCCTCTATCTATCTATCTATCTATCTATCTATCTATCTATCTATCTATCTATCTATCTATCTCTCCATCTATCTATCTTACTATTTCTCTATCTATCTATCTATCTATCTATCTATCTATCTATCTATCTATCTATCTTCTATTTTCCCTACAAGGAAAACCACAATAAAACAGGGCAATTTTTTTTCTTTACTATTTTCCTCAAGTACCTGGTACTAATATCTAGCATGTGGTTGATGCTAAATAAGCATCTTGTAATTAAATGAAAATATGAAGTTTATCTGTTTCATATTGCCAAAACCTTCCCCAGAGAACTAATGTGTTCATAGTATATTGAGCCAAGTCTTTAATTCAGATACTCAGGACATATAGCATCTGGTAAAAACTTTTGATGGTACTGAGTCTAGGGAATGCCTAGATGGTGGTTGACAGTGGCTGAAGCAGTGTTCTATGAAGTCCTTTGTCCTTTCTCCTTATAGCTCCTAGTTATTCATCTGGGTAGACAAGTAGTCCTGTCACAGAGTGTACCTACAGTGTGTGGTACACAGTCCAAAGAAAATGTACAATTCTTATTTGTACATTGATAGGAAAAATTAAGAAAAGAAGTCTGAAGGAGTCATGGGGACTCCCTACATCTGTCTATTCATATCCACATTCTGCAGCCGTCCACACAGGTTGACTTGTTGAATTAGTCTGAACATCAGATTATTTATAATTCAACTGTTATATTAGAAAAATAGCAATGAAATAACATAGCCTAAATAAAGCCTACTAAATCAGACCAATTAAATGAAGAGGGTCTGTTACTTTATAATTGATGCATCTCATCTTCTACCCACATACACGGTGAAAGACACCGAGTCATCTTGTATGTACCATAAGGAACTTCCCGCTGATGGTCCACCAGACCACTGTTTCTTCTGAATTTTGTTTGACATTCCAGTACTAATACACAAGTATAAATATAGTGACCCCCCAGGAAGAAAGGGTCCCATGTTCCAAGTCTCTTCTCCTTTCATACTGTCCTCTGATCCTTCCATGTCTTTTCTGGGTAAAGATGTGAAATCCGAACCCAAATGTACTTCTAGTAAATAATAGAAACACACTAAGCGCACTTGGGCTGACCCAGCAGAGATTACTGGGCATTCTCCTTCAACAGAAGGTCATTTTCTCAACCAAGCTGTAGGTTCAGGAATGAAAGCCCAGCTGATTCAACTGCTGGGTGTTTAAATGCAGGATACATTTGCCTTCCTATTTGTGTATTTCTGGAAAGACAAAGCCTATTCTACACATAGGTGATCAGACTGCACACCCACCCCACCTTCCATCAGTCTTCTCTTTCTGAAAACATTTCTCTCTTACAATATTTCTTCACTCACCCGAAAATCACCCTGGCTGCCTCATTATATCTTCTATGCTGTGGTTTAGAGATTCTCTGTCATGCAAAGACCTCTGGGGCTTTTCTGAGCTCAAATATCTATTTATGTGTTTTAAAGTGACTCTAAAGCCCTTTGGTGATCCATGCCTGTAATCATAAAATTAGGGAGGTTAGAGGAAGGAGAATTCTATTGGGAGTATAAGGACAGCCTGGGCTATGTGGGAAATCTTTTCTAAAATATAGGAAGAAAGAAAGGAATGAAGAAATGAAGGAAGAAGGGAGAGAAGGAAGAAGGAAGAAAAGAAAAAGAGAAAGAGAGAGGGGGAAGGAAGAATGAAATAAAGAAAGAGTAAGCATTGATCTGCCTTAAAACATTTGACCACACATAAGAAGGTGTTTTTCTAATGTATTATAAGTTATTGTCACAACAAATTAAATGTTTCTTTTTTATATAAGCTAAGTATTCTAATATATGATGCCTAGATGACAGTAGTCTATCAAGTCAATCATTTTGTACTATTATGTATTTCTATAAATACTACTTCAAAAGCTAATTTTCAAATTCTCTTTAAAACTATATGCCAATTAGAAATATATTCATCTCTATGGTTTAAAGCTGAATATTTTTTTTAAACTTCAAGATAAAAATCATCTGAGCATGATACAGAAACTGGGCTTAAATGAGTTCCTTATCATTTCAGAAGACAAACTCTCTAATGTCAAAGAAATGAAGATTTAACCAGCTGTAGTTTAGTTAACATCATGCCAATAGTGGCAAGCAGGTACATCTCCATGTGAGAGCTGCCCAAAACGCTGTAGGATATTTCCAGTATTTCTGTCCTCCATTTAGGAAATATTTTGATATATTGCATTCAGATCATACTTGATACTTCTGATGCTCCCCTCTCTGTATAAATTTTCATTCAATACAGAAAATGTGGTTCATTTACACAATGGAGTCCTACTCAGCTATAAAAAACAATGACTTAATGAAATTTGCAGGCAAATGGATGGAACTTGAAAATATCATCCTGAGCAAGGTAACTCAGTCACAAAAGAAGGAACATGGTATGTACTCACTGATAAGCGGATTTTAGCCCAAAAGTTCAGAATGTCCAAGTTTCACTTAACAGTAACTGCTGGACTGAGAGTAAGGTACTAGATGGAGGGGTTGGAGAAAGGTCTGAAGGAGCGGAGGGAATTGGTAGACCCATGGAGGGAGCAAGAGCATCAATGGGCCTGACCCTCCCCCTGGTCATCCTGGAGTTCAGACCACCAACCAAAGAATACACATCTATTGACCCATGGTTTGGACTACATATGTGGCAGAGGAATCACCTCGATGGGCATCAGGGAGAAAAGAGAGGACTTTGGGCCTGAGGGTGCTAGAGGCCCCAGTAAAGGGGAATGTCAAGGTGGGAATATGGGAATGGGTGGGCGGGTAGGTGGGAGGAGGAATTCTCTCAAAGAGGCGGGGAGGAGGAGGGGATAGGGGGTTTCCAAAGAGGAGACTCAGAAAAGGGGAAACATTGAAAGTGTAAATAAAGTATCAAAAATAAATAAAAATAAATAAATAAATAAATAAATAAATAAATAAATAAATAAATTTTCATCCAAGAAAAAGAACTCAACATATTTACAAAAAAATGCAAAGCTTGGTCTTTGTTCTTAAGGTACTTAAATTGATTAAGGAAAAAAAAGAAAATAAAAGGTGTCTGGAGACACAAGGGTTTTAGAACATTTTTGTTAAGCTCAGAAAAAATTGTAAAAATATTCTAAAAGAGCACATGTCTTGTCTTTCCAAGAATTTAACTTGTGGATCTTAATGTATAATCTAGGATGATCTTGGTCAGACTTCTTCAATCCAGAGTCTTAGGATTTGCCCAGAAAGATAAACAATGTGTAACTACATGCTTTTAAAGAAGTAAACTCATAATATTAGCCAAATATATGTCAGTTTTCATCCACAAACAATTTTAACAAACAAAAATATTTCACAGCTAGTCTACTCCCATGATTTATAAAATATTTTGGTGAGATTTTGGTGAGAAAGGTTCAGTTTGTATGGTATCTTCACTGAAGAAGAGACATTTTATAAAGCTAATAATGATCCAGAGTGAAAAATATCATTAAAATATATTTACTGCTTTTATTGTTCCTAGAAGAATGGGTCCTAGACAGACAGTAAGGCCAAGTTTTATTGGAATAGTTCTATACTTGCAAACAGATACAGCAGAAGCTAAAATATATGACTCCCAATAAGGACCAGGAATCTCAGCCACTGAGAAACTACTTATTAATTCTAGGATCATAAAGTTTGTTTTATTTTTTTATCACAAACAATAAGAAAAAATGATAAAAGAATTCTATGGTACTTTAATCCTATCAAAAGTTCTAAGAAGGAATTTAAATCATATTTCAAGTAGAGTCTCTTAATACTAACAAAAAGTATTGACAGTCAGGCAATTTCCAATTTTACTATAAAGGGAAGACAGCACAAGAGTATTAAACTCTGAGATTCTCCTCCTCTTGTGTCTACAAGGCATGAGATCACCCATTGAGACCACATGCCTTCCTGTAGCAGTTGTAGAAATGACTCGAGATTTGCTACGTTCCATCCATGCCAGCCTGCACTGTCAGCAGAATTTGTACACCACAGTCAACAGCAGACGCTTAAATATGTACTATACGACAGCAAAGAAAATGAGCAAAACACAGGAATGAGGGACCACAGCAAATGTTAGCTATCCACTATGTATTAGTTCCTCGGAGTTCATGTATGACAACAACTTGTTGTTCCGCATTTGTCCTGGTTGGTTGGTTGTTTTTTTGTTTTGTTTTGTTTTGTTTTGTTTTGTTTTGTTTTGTTTTTGTCAACTTGACACAAGCTAGAGTCATTTAGTCATTTAGGAAGAAGAACTCTCAACTGACAAAAATGCCTTCATTAAATTGGTCTGTAGATGAGTCTGTGAGGCGTTTTCTTGGCTGAAGATTGATATGGAAGGGGTCTAGCCTTCCGTGGGCAATGCCATCCCTTATCAGGTAACCCTGTGTTATATAAAGCTATCATGCTGAAGCAAGCCATGAGGAGCAAGATAGTAAGATAGTAAGCAACATTCCTCTATAATCTCCATTTCAGTTCCTGCCTCCAGGTTTCTAAGCTGAGCTCCTGCCCTGACTTCCTTCAGTGATGAAGTGTATAACCTGACAATTGTAAGATTAAATAATCCCCCCCACCCCTGCAAGTTACTCATTGTCATGGTGTTTAATCACAGCAATAGAAAGCTAACTAAGGCAGAACTCAAAAGAGTAAAGTGCAAACAGTGAGGACTAGAGGTGCTGCTCTGGGGATGAGCCTAAAGCTGCCAGGATGTCAGCTCTGCCCCACAAGTTATGGAGAGCCAATGAGCAAGGTCAGCAGTGACACAATCACCTATGTGCTTCCTAAGTCTCATTGGAGTAACAATATCTAGGCTGAATGTGTAAAGTGGAAGATAGACCAGTGCAGAACTCACCATGTAATTCCAAAGAAGTCATAAAAGGCTGAACTAGAAAAGTGATGCCAGCAAGAGTACACTTATGAGATCTTAGTAATTAAATATTGGGGTGAAAGGGGAATGGGAATGACCTATGTTATTACTTAGTAAATATTTACAGGGTGCTTAAGTATGGTGGCATTTTTCGATAAGTAGTTTATTAATCCAGACCTACTTAATACTTATTAAAATGGTCTATGAGGTAGACACTATTAGGAAATAAATTTTATGAATGTTTAAAACAACAGATTATCAGCAATGTATGTAAGTTGGCTACAGCCATGCTTCTTATCCTTGGATAAAACATAATTTTACCATGAACAGAAACTCGGATGTTATGCCATTAGCTACTGCAAGGTGCCAAGGATGGAAGAAATACACAGAGGTATGGTGACAATAAAAGAACTGTGCTAGGCTAGAAAGATGAGAATAGTTGACGTATTGAACCTCCAGGGAGCATAGTCACCAAATTGATGCACATAAGAATCTGACTCCCTAGAGTAGCAGTTCACAACCTGTGCATTGCGATCCCTTTGAGGGTTGCACACCAGATATTTACATTATAATTCATAACAGCAGCAAAATTACACTTATAAAGTAGAAATGAAAATCATCTTATGGTCGGGGTCACCACAACATGAGGAATTGTATTAAAGGGTCACCACATTAAGGAGGTTGAGAACCACTGCTCTAGGGTAGGAGTCAGAGCTGGAGATCGAAATTGGGTTCGCTACCACATACATAAAAATATAGATGAACATGATTTGAGATCACTATGAAGGGCATATTGAGAAGATGAGTGGAAAGGATGCTACAATCCCTCAGATGAGATACAAGCAAAGGAAAAAGATAACCTTGGGATAAACAAAAACAGAATTGGAAAATTGGAAGTATAATAAATGAAGAGGGGGGGGGAACGAGAAGGAGACAGAAATCAAGAAGAGAAAGATTGAAATGCCAATAACTTTAGCCATATTAAAGTCCTTAATAGCCTCTGAAATAAAAAGTCTTGATATTAAAGAATGGAAGAATATGTAGGGTTGTAAGAAAACAGAGAGACTGTAAGCAGGACTTGGCTTAGAAACAGAAACCTAAATAAATAGCCAATTTCCAAAAGCAGGGCAGCCAGCCTCACTGGAGGCAAGGCGAAGTTACAAGTTCTTCTGCGCAGAGGCGCTTGCATGATGCTCTGAAAGCAGAGGTACATGCTAGAAGAAATGCTGCCCCATTGTTTTTCTTGTGCTTTGTGGAACATGAAAGTTTGGGAAGAGGAGAGAGGGAGGAAGAACAGACAGAAGGAGAACCCTGAGGAACAGAGGCATAAGAATGCAGGTTAATAAGACTTCAGCAGAAGTGGAAGAAAGTTATTGAAGGTTGTGGGGCACAGGAGCAAGTGCTCAGGGAGAGACCTGGGTGTCACCTGGGGGCATCTATGCATCTGTGCTCAGTGTATTGACAGGAAACCAAAGTAGAAAAGCCAGAGCCTAAATCAGTAAGCACAAAGGTGTGGTCTACGGACCCCTGAGGCCTCTAAGAATCAAGAAATAGACAAGGCAAATTTTTATTTTAACAATTCTATCGAATTATGTAGCTGTTGCAAGAGTAAGTTGGAAATAATATGGAACGTATGGTTGATAAAATAGCCAGTACTGTGAATGCACTCTGTCCTGCGGCTCACCAGTGTATGCCTCATAGATTCACACACACAGGCAACCAAAAGAAGCTCCACCCTGCCCCGCCCCACCCCATCCCACCCTACGTTATGGCCAGTCCCTTCACAGGTATATCTCTGCACTTGGACAGAGCCTCTGTATCAACCATATCTCACTGCACAAAGATGCTTTTCTGATAAGGTCTAAGAGATGTCCTGTATAGAGACGCATATTTAGAAGACAGCAAGAGTAGGTTCATCTGCTGGAGCCCATGAGCTCCACAACCTAATATTAGCCAGATTTACAAGACCAGGAATCAATTTCTTCCTGTGGAGAGAGCCTTAAATCTAATCAGAAAGTGTTTTTTTTTTACCCCTATAACATTCATGCTACATATCTTGACAGACTGGTCATTATTATAGCTGGCAGGAGTCACAGCTGGGAGGAATTGATGATCACTTTTCTCCCCATAGCAACCTAAAGAGCACCTTCTGGTACTATGAAAGCAAGTCAGCAAAAAGGAAGCTTCCAGAGCAGTATCGGCTTGATTTTTCAAAGACCTGTGACCAAAATGCGTGGTCTCTTCAGCAAATGGGGTCTCATCATGAAGTTCCAGTGGGCAATCAGGAGCATTGACAGTAGCTTGCATTTTGGGGGACCAACAACCAAAAGGGAGTATCAATGAATGAATAAAAGTTAATTTTATAAAGTTTCCTCCATTGGAGGGTGAGGAGATGTCTCAGCAAGTAAAAGTACTTGCTGTCCAACCATGAGGACCTGAGTTCAAATCTCTAGCACCCATATAAAAAGTTGGGTGTGGCCCTATGTGTACTATAACCCCATCCTTGTAGAGGTCAGATATAGGAGGGTTGCTAGGACTTCCTAGCCTCCAGCATGGCTCCAGGTTCAGGGAAAGCCTGTCTCAAGAGAATAAAGCAGAGTGATAGAAGAGGATCCCCCAGCATCCTCTTCTGGTCTCTGCATGTTCACAGATGCATATACACCATGTTTGCATAAACTACACATATATACAGATATACGTGATATACAAAGATATGATATACAAACACAGAAACGTACAGATATCCTGACCCTTAACATTCTGTGCAAGAAAACAGGAAGTTGTCCATCACCAACCACAGAGGGTTGTCACTCACAAGGAAAAGTACCTGTGTGATTGTCACAGCTGTAACAGGAACCATGTATTTTTCCCCCCATTGAACACTACGTTCATCTGAAGAATGACTGACAGACAGATGTCTACATTGACTCAAATCATATGTTTGGCTAGTATTTTCTTTAAAATGAAGAAGGCGAATTTATCACCTCAAGTATGACTGTAACTATTATCGGTGTGGAGATTCTGGTTTCCCAACAAAATTGGAAATTAAAAAAAAAAAAAAAACTCTTGATAGTATCACAATATTAGGAATTATAGTGTGGTATTAACAAGTATGGAAAGCTATTAGTTGAATGGGGTCCTTTTGGCACTTGGAAAGTGATAGGATGCCATGAACTAATAGTCTCAGATGACCATTTGGCGATATGACAAAGCCATGATTAAGTAAACTATTCACTCAAAATAGGAGACCAGCTCATGGGTCTACGAGTACCACAGGATTTAAGAATTATTTATGTAGTTTCAAGTCCCATTATCCAGCTTCCCTTCAAGACATGAAGAATGACTGAGTTTACTACCAAAGAAAATAGCCACAATTATTTATAAAGACCACTAAATTTTTCTCTTCTTTCCAACCATACATCTGAGTAATGTGAACATTCTTTACTTTTCTTCATATACTTCAGTCACCCGTGTTGTGCCTGACTGAGATTAGAATCAGACGCAAGAACCTAACGCCTACCTCCAACACATACAGTTGAAAGAATGGCCCAACTATATTGCCACTCTTCCTACTAAATATCGTTTTGCTGATCCTGAGGGGAAATTTTGGATGACATTCCTTAAAAATAAACAAAATAATTTGTTTTTCTGTGCTGTATTTGTGTTGCTAATTTTGCTAAACTGCTAAAGAAATGTGGTTTTCTAAATTTCTCAGTTTTAACTTCTGATGTGATGAATTATGATTTTAAAAAAACCAACCTACTGTATTAGGTAGTTTTCTCATCACTACAACCAAGTATCTGGTAAGATGCACAGTTAAAAAGCAAGAGTTTATTTGGACTTACATTGCGAGGGGATACAGGTCTGCATGGCAGAGAAGGCATGGTATCAGAAGTGAGGTGGTCACATTGCACCTGCAATACAAAGCATTGAGTGGGAAAGAATTGGGGCTGGGCTTTAAAACCTCAGGGACGCACAGGGCCCCACAGCTGATCAGCGCCGGGACAAAGATCCCTCGCCGGAGATCGCAGGACCCAGCGGAGGGCCAAAGACACGCCCCACAGCTCACCAGACCACAGAGACTGACCGCCAGCAGCTTCTGGCGACGGCCGGAGACCTCAGCTTGGGCCACAGGGCCCCACACCTGATCAGCGCCGGGACAAAGATCCCTCGCCGGAGATTGCAAGACCCAGCGGAGGGCCAGGGACGCGCCCCACAGCTCACCAGGTACTGCCCCAAACCCGCGAGACACAGGGACCGAGGTAGGCGGGCCTAAAAACCCCCCTGGATCCCAAAAGCGGGCGCCTGTGGCAGGAAACTTCTGCCTGGGACACT
>CM052717.1:24079586-24097931 GCA_028551405.1 Uromys caudimaculatus | reverse complement strand
GGAAATGTAAATAAAATATCAAAAAATAAATAAATAAAAAAAAATAAAAATAAAAAAAATAAATAAATAAAAAAAAAAAAAAAACCTCAGGGACACCCTGCCAGTGACCATTTCCTTCACGCAAGCCCCACCCATCTATACGTTCTGCAGCATCAGCAGCTGAGGACCAGAAGCTCTAACATGTGAGCTGTGTGGTATGTTTTACATTCAAGCCATAACACCTGCATAGGAGTACTCAATAATTTTTAAGTAATACTGATAAAGAGTGACCACTGTTCAAGTATAAAATGATAGGAGACTATACTAGGCTCGTGACAAACACTACAGCCAGAAAATAAAGAATACAACCCACTTTTTAAAATAAACTCCGGACTTGAAGAATTTAGCTTTTTATTTTTTAAGCTCTAAACCAAGGAATCTTACTACATCTTATTGAAGGGTTATGCACCATTCCAGTAGTCTAAAAATAATATTGTATCAAAATTCAATTGTCTTCTAGTTAGCTATGCACATTCAAATGTTAATAATAAGATATAGCTACAAAACACACAACATGCTCTCCAGATGAAACACTGCATGACCTTCTTTCCTTGAGCTTCTACCCACTGTAATTAGTCCATTTATAGTATTTATGACTCCCGTTCTCATTAACAGCTGTTAATCATGTGTTCCATTAACAGCCACTCTCAAAAACAATCAGGACTAAACTCTGAAAATGAGTGTACATTGGTGGCAATTATATGAATACCTACAGCCAATAGACACTGAAATCCAAGAAAGAAGAGTGACTCTTAGCTCATTGCAGGATCCATCCATATGGTGACTAAATGCATTTTTAAGCAAATCATTTCATGAAAATGTTTTATTATATAAGCTTGATAGCAAAATTAAAGCTAGACCAATAGGTAAAAAACTATTCTTGATTCAAATGGAAAACCAAGGTTTAGCAAGAAACATCAGTGGAAAGACAGATATTCCCACAGACCAAATACTAAGGCTCTAGGAAATTAAAGTTCATGTGGTTAGAATCCAGGCTATACAAAATATTTAGGATTTCAGTTTGCTGAGTCATTTTTGAATAGTCTGCCTCCTTTTGTGGAAGATTTAAGCTTCCATGAAGACCTTTAGATCACCCTAGAAGGAAATGGAGCAAACTAAGAAATAACATAAGTTGTACTTTGGTCCTTGCAGTATCTATTGAGTGCTATGAAATTATTATTTCTGTGTAACTTTTCAGTAAGTTTTTCAAGGCTAACTTACTATTCATATTTAACAGACAAATTATATTTAGCTGTATATTCTCAATGTATATATTGAATGAATAGGACATACAGAAAATAGGAAGATAGATAGATAGATAGATAGATAGATAGATAGATAGATAGATAGAGACAGGAAACTGTTCAGGAAATGTTTCATTTGGGGTAATCAAAGGGTGATAATTAATCTCAGTGAAACACAAAAAATAGCAATAGAAGGGAAATATTGATCTCCAATGAGCACACATTGCTGGATAAAATTCAAGTTCGTACTCCGAGAAGAAAATTATGATTCAGTGAGGTAAAGTAACTCACACTGCTAGAGATTACAGGGCTATATCACAAAATGATCTGATAGCAAGGGCAGCAGTAAACACCACATGTCAACCTATCATTCACAAGAAGGGAGTAAAGATGATTCTGTGTGTCCTGGGGAGACTGATGAATGCTGAACACACAGATTTCAGCTCAACCGTGTGAACTGACACAGTTATTCCTATGAGAATATATTTAAAGGTATTTTAGCAGCCTCTAGGAAACCTTATCTACGTTATTGCTGAAATTACACCCTTTAATGCAAAAGGGTAAAAATAATACTGAACATTGGCCAAAAGTCTACAATTGATAGTTTAGCTGTGTTATCTTTT
Source organism: Uromys caudimaculatus (assembly GCA_028551405.1). Classification (NCBI taxonomy): domain Eukaryota; kingdom Metazoa; phylum Chordata; class Mammalia; order Rodentia; family Muridae; genus Uromys; species Uromys caudimaculatus. The sequence goes on along the minus strand of CM052717.1, from coordinate 24,096,025 downwards.
TTCAGAATGAGTGCCTAAAAGTAAAATTACATGTTCCTTCTCAGCTTGCTTTCCACAGTCTGAGAATTCAGTTAAACTTTTCACAACCAAAGGGGGGTATTTATTTCCAGTATTTATAGTTGAAACTATGGGTGTGCACATGCGTACGCATGCACAGTGTTGAGAAGAAAGCGCACTACTGCTGAATTTACAATCTGTTCAGAAGCACTTGTGAACTTAGACATGAGATCTAACATTTTTAAAATGCATTCTTGTTCTTCAAGGATCTTGCTTAAGGCTATTTCACACTCAAAAGAGCTGTGGATTTCCTTTTGGAATCTCTACAGTAAGAAGAATGAAATTTCTGCTTGATTCAGTAGCCTGCTTCCCAGAAGCGTGTGAGTATGAGGAAGTGCAAACGCTAAGGATAAACCTTTCTAAGCAGGTCCAGGAGAGTGGAGCTGGCAGGGGCAGTAGGATCCTTGATGGATTTTACACGTTATCACCCCTCCTCCCTCACTTTTGTAATGTGTTCTGTGCTTCTTCAGTAGGAAAAAAAACAGATGCAAATAGACCTTCTAACCTAAGAGAAACTGAGGAAGTAGAGGCAAATGAAACTGGCTTCTTTCACTTTTTTTTTTTTTTTTCTTTTTCAGAAAAAGACCATTGTCGCTTTGAACAGGTTTGTGGGGTTGAATTTTTGAGGAACTGAAGTTTTATTTTTGCTTCAGGTACGGGGGTCAGAGTAAAGGACAACACTAGTGGGTTTCCAGCCCTAATTAATTGCATATGGGCAGTCCAGTCAGAAATGTGTTGAGTTATAAGGGTCGTTGAGATTATAACAGACCAGTGACTTTGCTGACTGGTGCGATGTTAACAAAGAAACTTAGCTGTCTCTCTTCCCACCCTTCTCTGCAACGTCCTTGCATCTGCTCCCCCTAACCCCACTTTATACTCATTTACAGGGAAGTGCCTGGAGACTGAGGAGGCTGACTCTCCGAGTTGCTTTGCGCAAAATCCACTCCTTCTCTCTCCTCCCTCCTCTCTAGCCTCTGGATCCCTCACAGCCCGCGCTCCCTCCCTTCCACCTAGAGAGTGGCGCCTTGGGATGCTAGGGAAGCGCCTCCGTGTACTTCTAAGGTGGGAGGGGGCTACAAGCAGAGGAGAATATCAGACGCACAGACGTTCCCTTCTGCCTGCCGCTCTTCTCCGCTTCCACTAGGGATGGTCCATGTAAGAAACTGACGGAGCCTAGGGCAGCTGTGAGAGAAAGAGGCTGGGGCGCGTGGAACCCGAAAAGTCTGGGTGCTCTCTTACAACCTACCGAGTCCGCAGCAGGCCTTCAGCACCATGGACAGCAGCGCCGGCCCAGGGAACACCAGTGACTGCTCTGACCCCTTAGCTCAGGCGAGTTGCTCCCCAGCACCTGGCTCCTGGCTCAACTTGTCCCACGTAGATGGCAACCAGTCTGACCCATGCGGTCTGAACCGCACCGGGCTTGGCGGGAGCGACAGCCTGTGCCCTCAGACCGGCAGCCCTTCCATGATCACAGCCATCACCATCATGGCCCTCTACTCTATCGTGTGCGTAGTGGGCCTCTTCGGAAACTTCCTGGTCATGTATGTGATTGTAAGGTAAGGAGTGTTCTGAATGCCTTGCTCCGCAGGGGGAAGGGGACAAAGCCCTGTTAGTGACAGAGGAGAAGTAAACATGGTGCAAAGAGGGGGTGGCTTGAATGGAGCACTTGCTGTTTGTGTGTGAACTTTTACTTTTCTGGTTTTGTTGGTTGGTTGGTTTTATTTTTCTCCCTCCCTTGATAAAGCAGTGTTCAAAAATCCAAAGACAAGATGTTTCTTTGGCCAAAGCTATTAAGTTGGGAGGATAGGAGGCTCCATCTTAGATCCCCATCTTATTCTAAGCCAAGAGGGTCTTTGCAGCATGTCTTGCAGTCAGTCATCCCTCTGCATGAGCTGTAAAAACAGTGAGTTGTAAGCAGTGAGTAGGGGAACCTGGTTTGCTTCCCCTAACTAAACAACAGAGGCTTCTAGGTAGGTTAAAGAGATGAACTCACTAACTTTCTTAGACCTGCTGGTTTAGGCTAGACCACGGCCCCACCCCTTCTCCTGTGTTCTGGGAATCTTTATCTTACTCTTTGTCCATCCTGAGGCTGCCCCAGGTGGAGGGAGCTTTCCTGGCATCTCTCCAGGGCAGGGTAGCTTAGATGTAGCAAGTATATGCTGTTGTGATGTTTAGCCCAGTTCTCACTTTCTTCCTACAGTTCTGCTGAGGGAATCCCAAGTGGGATCTGGAATTGCTGGGTAGCTCAGGGCATAACTATTTTATCAGTGTTTGCAAACATGGGAAGCAATTAGGGAAGTTAAAAGCAGCAACGTTCTGTATTACTGGGAATTGTTTGAGATGGTCTAGAGAAGAACGTATCTCTATCTAGTGAAATTACTTTCAAAGAGTTTGAAGTCTGCTTTCTGTTGTTTGGGGTGTTCTAGATGAATTTGGCAAAGACGGAGAGTGATATTGTGTTGGTACTGAGTTACATCTTCAGATTCAGCCTATTACTACGGAAGTACTTACCTATCCACTTTTGATAAAGTAGATGCATATCCCAGCACTTTAAAATGGCTCCTGATTTGAGTCTTCTTCCCAGTGGGGTTATGTGGCATCATGAGCTTGGCACTTTCATGTTTAGTTACAATATTTGCCTCACCTATTCAGCACACATGTCACGGGCTTCAACAGAGCGCTCAGAGTCACTGAAAGATCATTTCCCTCATTATGCTTTTGTTCCCAAGGTACTGCAAATTGCCTGCCTGATTTCTTTAATTAATGATTGTTTAAAGTAAAGCTGATTTCTCTGGTCTTTGGGTGAACGATATGTCTCTGAGAAAAGAGCACCATCTATTGAAAGGAAAGCTAACCGCAGAAGGAAAAATACAGGAAGCCAATCAATACAGAAATGGATGCTTTAGGACATTTATTCTCTGTAACTCAAAACAGACATTCAAATGAGAGATTCAGTCTCATCCTCCCACAGATAAGGCAGTAATTAAAAGATGGCTTTGGGTAAGGAAAATATGCTATTCATTGTTCCTGGGGAAGAAACAGAATCATGAAATGAGTGAACTGGCATGGGCTTGGGATTTCCTACGCTAGACAATTGAGCCAATACAAAGAAAATCAATTTTTTAAAAAAAAACTGAGAAAAGATATTCACTAGTTCAACGCCCCGAATGTCACTGTGCTCACACAATTTTCTGTTTATTAGGATATAAGTTGATGATTTGAGTTAATTCTTTTGCTAGATCAAGAGAAAAAGCTTGGTTTACAGCAGTGATACTAAATAACAAAATACCCCAAATTTAGGCATGTGTTCTTGGGTTTAAAAGGTGTGAAACAACTACCAGAGAATCCAGGAGCCTTTTATCCTATGAGTCTCAGCATCTACCTCCCTCCTTTTTACCCCCTCTGGCTTCTATTTTTCTATAAAGAGAGCCAGTAGCATAGGAAGCAGCTGAAGCAGTCATGGCTTGGTCTTTTCCCAGTGCTGAGTAGGTTCCTGTCTGGGTGGGTTCATTTGAAAAGAATTGCCTCTCATTTGTTCACTTGGAGACACATAGTGACACTGTCTCTCACTGAGAACATGGTATTATGCTTTTCTCTCTGTACTGAAAGTTCTGACAAAGGCCGTTCTATTTGAAAGGTCAACCCAAACACCCACCTGTGGTAGATCAAGTGCTTAATTCCATGGGCGGATAACCTTTTGGGAATAAGAATGTGAAACAGGAAAAGGGACAGTTCAATGATACATGAAGTGCTGGTCAAGTATCCGTAGGTTGAAGATACTTGGTAGCTGAGCTCATTTAACTGACCGCCTGTAAGTTGTAGTGTCCCAGATCAGCTCAGGGAGTTTGTCACTCTCTTATAAAAGAAAAGTATGAGCCCACAAAGTAATAAAAGGAGCTCACTTACATCTACTGCTTAAAACAACAATAAGATTAAGTAATCCACAAGCTACAGCTGCTGGCTAGATGAAGGTAGTATCGTCCAGAATAGCTTAGCATGCTGAGTGAATCACACATGACTATAATAACAACAGCAACAAAAAGAGCTGTAGTGCCAATGATGTGATTAATGTCTCTGTTTTCTCAGGACCCTTCCACAAAACCAGAAATGAGACAACCTTAAGTAGGATTCTTAAAATGTTCTCTTCTTAGGAATGTAAGAAAAGAAAAAGGATTCTGTCCTGGATCAAAGACAGGAAATAGAAACATGGCTCCATAGAAATATCATAGGTAACCATCACCTAAGAAGACCTTTGGTTTTAAAAGTGGGGAAGAAATGCTTCGTTCATAGGTATCATCTGCTTCAAAGAGGAGTCAGGTCTGTGGATTGATACCAGCAATTCACAGATCAAATATACACAAAGATATGCATGTATGTGCATAAATATACATACAGCTCCACAGCTTCGAATTGAGGCCAGATTGCTACTGACACCATGGGAATAAGTAGGTAAAAAGAAATGAAGACAGGAGTTCTCATCATTTACCATGGTATACTCTGCAGAGTCTCCATAACTACAAAAGTATTGCTGTGAGCCTCTAGTTGAAACACAGTCATCAACTAATCAATACATAAACCTGTTCCATGTGTGTTTCTATTTAAAGATGTCCTATTTAATACACATTATAGACCAATTGCCACTGAACTCACAGCCTGCCATGCACATCTGAAGCCATGGTTACATAAAGTCTAGCATACTTTCCATATAAGACACTTAACAGCTTCCTTGTGCTTTGGCTAGTAGAGAGCATTTTGTCACTATACACAAGGGCATTTTAAACAGCAAAGTTGCTGTGGTTGGCGAAGTCTAGGGAAGTCTCAGAGACCATTATGACACCCCTATCTAGTGTTTTCTACTTCTTGCATGATCAGAGGAATAATTCACAGATGGGAGGAAAAGGCAGAGAAGTAGGAGGAAATTCTCTTGCAGAGCAAAAGTAGCCCCCAAGAGGAAGTGAACGAAGGCTTCTCAGGAGAATGTAGAGCACTGGGCATTTTGGACAACTCTCTCCTTTGGGCAAGCATTTATAGAGGAGAGGATATTCATGAATTAAGGTGAGGAATTACAAAAAAGTGGTGGGATATTCCTGAAATAGGGCTTATTGCACTTTTCTATCCTTATACAGAGTTAGGGGATATATTATAACACCAGATGCATGATGGAAACAGCCAGTTCTGGAAGGCCAACCATAAGATAGCATACAAGCACAGCACACTTCCTGGGGACTTGGTCAGTTGGGTTGTTTCCAGCCAGTTTGGGTAGTCTTGGCTTTTACTGTTTGAGTAATCCCATCATACTCAGCCACATCACAGTTCTGTGGTTGCTCTGCCTCTAGTCACCGTGCTGTGTGCCTCCCTTTTCCCTCTACCTAGCTAGCCTACTTCAGACTCCTAAAAAAAACCTACAATGAAGCATGAGAGGAAAACCCTAGCATTCAGAAGGGATACTGGTTCACAGTATGAGAGGCCAGAGGCAGAACACCACCTTGTTTGGAGCCATCTGAGAATTTACAAACAGAGCCTTTTAAGTAATTCACAGCTCTCTACAAACCCACACAAGCTCTAGAGTGGGTGCAAAAGTCCACAAGTACATTTTAGAGCCAAATAAGTTCAGGGAAGTAGTCTCTACAGTTTCCTCCTAGAATAAGGATTGATGGAATATATAGCAATCTTCAAGGAAATAGTGTCAATTCTACTTTGATATCTTAGATCATCTGCTGATTGCATATAATCCTGAATATAATAGAAATGTTGTGTAAATAGTTGGTATGCTACACTGTTCAGGGAATAACAACAAGAAGTCTGTGTGTTGAGTGCAGTACTACAAAATCTCCCAAATACTTTTGAACTGCAATTGCTTAAATCTACAGACACAGAAGTCTCTGATACTCAGAACCTCATCAAATAAGATAATCAATTTAGGATTCAGTTCCATTGTCTGAGGTCTCACCCTTTATTACCAATGAAGTTCTGAAATAGAGGAGAAATTACTAAATAGTAACTAGTCTATAGCTACACCATCACAATGATTTCATAGCTACATTTAGCACATTTTAGAAGCCATTTTAAGCAACAAAATCTTTGTTCTAATTTTTAAAAGTGCATTTATCAATGCTCTGCCTACAACTTAATGGCTCTAGGTCTATAAGCCTGCCTGCTCTTCCAACAGTGAGGATGGTAGGCGTGTGCATTCAGCTACATATTCCATCTGGAACATTAAAATCTATGTTAATACCCTAGATGTTTTCGTTAGATACAGTAAAATTTGAGTTTAATCTACTCCAAGGTAAGGATTCACCTCATTTTGGAGCACCTAATTGCACACATGCCTCCTAGCCATGGGATGAAGAGTAGAGAGCCACCTTGTCCAGCATTCCTTATAAAAGGCTAGAAAGTAAATGCTTTGTTTCTACAACCATATAATCCCTGTTCTAATGACTCAACTCTGTCATAGCTTAGAAGAGGCCATAGACATTATGAAAATAAATGGGAACAATTCTGTCTCAATAAAGCTTTATACAAACACTAAAGTTTGAACTTCCATATTGGGTTCCTGTGCCTTGAAATGTTTTGCTTTTGATGTCTGTCAACCACTTTAAAAAAAAATCACCAAGTCATTCTTTGCTAACAAATCATAGAAATAAGTGGCCGGCTAAATTCGGCCCACAAGATCTTATTGGTCAAAGACTGGAAAGGTGATATAAAACTTTCTATTCATGCAGTGGTCATGTTCATAGTAGTTATAGACACAGAATTTTGTTGAAATAACATTTTTTTCAAGCTCAGAAAATAACAATAGGTAATGACACAGTTACCACAGATGGATCTGACAGGTAGCATTGCCTTTCCTGAACTGACACTAACATTGGGTTCTAGTAGGAGCCACACGGAATTGCCTCTGTGTCTCCCCAGAGTTCCATCCCGCCATTGGTTCAAATGCTTACCAGCATTCCTGACCACCCTTAGCCAATGATTAAGGGTGAGTGGGTGCTAAGAAAAGAGGATTTCTAAAGGCTTCCTGCTCTTTAATGCTCTTCATGCTCATCTTGATTCGTTTTCACCCTCAACCACTTGCAGGCTTTTGGGAATGACTGATACTGTCATCTGGGGATTCATATTAACTTCTCAGCACACATAAAATCTGTCTGCAAAGCCATCTGGGCCTGCATGCCAGCCATGCTGAACCCACCATGTACAGCCAGGCAATGATGTCACTTAGGGTTCCTACAAGTGATTTATTTCATTCTTGATGGATATGGAAGCCCTGCTTCCCCCAGTTTTTACATATATTGTTTGTATGTAAAATGAGTCTCATTATGACTCTTTCCACTCTGCATGTCAATCATATTTCCCTTACCCTCCTCTGTTTCTTCCTCACACCCACTGATTACCTTCTTCCTAACTAGTACTTCTTCCTAATTAGTAACTCTTTGATGCTTTATTTTTTTAATGACCAATCTGGTTTCATTTGTGTTGCCTATGCAAGCATTGGCAATATTTAAGTGGCTACCCCTGGAGAAGAGGTCTCTCCTTCTAACACCAACCAATAACTGGTTTTAGATCTTCAGAGATGGGCATGGCCCCATGAGCCTATCGACATCTTTATGATATTTAAAACACCAAGGCTGATCGGTTTTTTCCTTTATTTGTTTTTTTCTCTCTGGCCTATATAACACAGTTGTATTTTGAACATTTGTTTGCTATAGTTCTCAAAAGTTGTTTTGAACACTGTCACTTCCTTTAATTCAGTGTCCAGGTGGCTAAGGGGAACCCCAGGTGTTCAGAGGCTGTGCATGATTCCTGACATTTGTGAGCTATTTTTTTTCAATGATTTCATATACATTGAGATCCCCATCCTACTTGATTCCATATCGTGAGAGTTTCCTCCATCCACATATAAATGACATGATTGATCCTTCAATCAGCTGTGCCCATCAAACACCTCCTTGTGGGTACAACAGATCTTTAGCTTACACAGATAACCACCAGGCTGAAATCTGCCTGCAGAGCTAAGTTTCAGGAGGACTTGTAACTGGGTGACATAGAGTCCACTAGAAACAAATTCTCTTTCTCAAATGCCCTTAGGCAAGAACTGGAATAAGGTCTAGCAAGAATCAAGTATACATAAAAAGGACAATAAATTTTGATCTTCCTTTTAACTAACCATGGAATGTCACACCCACTGCACAAACCTTACGACACTGTTCCGCACATGGGAGAAGTTTCCGGGTCTTCCAGAAACATGGTTCTCACTCTTGGTTTCAAATTAACGTTACCTAAGAACTTCTTTTTGAAAAGAAGTTGGAAGAGGAGAAAAAGGAGGAGGAAAGAGAGAGGTGGGTAGAGGGAGAGAAGGAAGAGAGGCCATTGTCCAGAGAGGGATAATTAATCCACAATCTCTATAAACTGGTTCTGAGAATAGACACTTAGAAAGCTCTCCCATGCTTCTATTGTGCATCAAAGCTCTTGCAGCTCCAGTATGGTCCACTATGCTGATCTTGCGAATGAGAAACTGAGGCCTGTTTTAAGGGGATCTTAAAGAACTGAACTCTTGGAGGGGGTGCAGATTGCACCTAATAAATTGGCTTCCAGGAGAGCTGAAGGCCATCATGTTTCAATGTTTTCCTTAAAGGTGGCCCTGCAGTTCTCTTCAAAACAGACATGGTAGATAGAGAGCTCAACCAGGAGCAAAGAGACAGGTTTGAATCTCTCTGTCCATTGTAAAATGTTCATGCCAGTTACCCAAATTACTTGACTCTTATTAGTTAGTGCTTTGTAAAGAACACTATGTTCAATTTCACAGGGATTTTAGATCTAAGTGGGATACTATAGTAAAAACCTTTGCTTACTCTGAAGTATTCTGTAAGAGAGAAAAGATTGGTTGATTGCTTTCAAGTTTCTTCACACTTCAACCCACAGGACACAGGACAGCAGCAGCAGCAGCAGCAGCACAATAGCATGCACCCAGAGCCTTTACTTGCCCTAGATTGCAATTTTTATCCATTCAAATAAATTGATATGTTGATTATCTTTTTAGCCTATAGAAACAAGGTAAAGCATCACCTGGGTACCACTGTGGTCGGTCTCCTTGTCCTTCCTATTTACTGTTTCTCAAGGCACTGGGTCACTCCAAACCCACCTTGTTTGAGAGAAGAAATTCTTCAGATAGATAATGCATTTGGTTCCTTGCTTGATGAATCTTTTCATATTGCCTAATAAACTCAGAGGGTGGAGGAACCACAAACCAAATTTTTGAACAAAATATGAATTCAAAGCCAGCTTGGGCTCCACGAGGAGTTCCAGGCCAGATTGAGAAACTGTGTCCAAAAACATCAAGCCAAGATTAGATAAGTTGATATTTACATATTTCACTTTGAAACTTGTACGGTAATAAAAGGTGAATCCTGATAACATAGGATGAAACTTTTGAACCAGATAAGAGCTCATCTGTGGAAAAAAAAAGTACTTCTATCCACAGCTTTGTCTGTACTTTAGCTTTGGAGATGTAGGCATTTAAAACTCCATCCTATTGAAAGGTCACCATCCTGACTTTTGTTGAATTTGACCCCTCAAAGTGAAATAAGTCAATGTCTATCAACGGCCAAAATCAAGACAGCAAACTCTACAGATAAAGCAAGTGTTGAGTGTCGTGTGGGATAACACCCTTGAGGCATACTGCGCCTTCTCAGAACTAAGACTCTAGGAAGACAGCGGAAAACAGAAGGGACAGCTCTCTTTGTTTTTCAACATTCTTCCACTGAAATGCTGGGTTCCATGCCAGAACGAGGTTGAACTTTCTGTGGGGAAAGATTAAATGTTAATTGAAAAATGTTGCCAGCAGTACAACCTGAACATCAGCACCTGATTGCGCTTGCCAAGAAGAATAAAGGAAATTATTACTGACGTTATTTCGTTCTTATTCATCCCCTATCAGCTCTGGGGGGAAAAGCACATGGATTGAGTGAAATTAAACATGAGTTTGCTTCTGATGATGGTCTAAGATTGCTAAAATTGGGGACTATATATTAAAAGCAGACAGCGCTAATAAAGAACCTTCTTTTATTTTTATTCCTTCTGATGAACAAAGAAAATCAATTAACTCTTCATAATATAAATCATATATCTGAGAATTAAAGTTGGCATCTTAAAATTGTATGGATTTTAAAGTCTTCGTTACATTAAATAATAGAGTTCTCATATAAGTATAATCAGGGAAGAAGATGTTAGGTTTGGGGCTCTTCTGTAGCCCAGGCTTGCTCCCAAATACTCCTTCAAGTCTAAAGACCTCCTGGTCCTCCTGACTCCCTAGTGTGTGAGGCCACACAGGTAAAAGTTGTTTACCAGAGCATGGTGGTTTAAGTAAGACTGTCCCCCAACAGGGTCAGACATTTGAATACTTTTTATTACCCTCTTCAGGTAAATTTAAAAGGTGGGGTTTTGCTGAAGGACCTATGTCACTGAGAGCAGGCTTTAAAGTCCAAAACCTGCCTTGAGCCATTCTTCCACCCCTCTCTCACATGTTTGTGGTCTGAGATGGGAACTCTCATAATTCTGCCCTTCTTTCTATGCCTGCTACTTCCCCACAATGGCCCCTCTGGAACCAGAAGCCCCCCCCCCCAATAAACTCTTCCTTTTATAAGTTGCCTTGGTCATGTGTTTTATCACAGAAACAGAAAAGCAACAGACACACAGAGTCATGTTAAAGAATATTAAACATAGTTGCTATGTTTGTTGCGTACTAACTATGAACATGGCATTCTCTTTGATGGACCAGACAGATTTCAATCAGAGTGGCCATATTAGATAGCAACCTTCATTTTCTCAAAAGTGCAGTCTAAGGGAGAAGATAAATAAACCATTTTACCAGCAATGCTTGCTCAGCAATATAGAAGTTCCAAATAACAACAAGGGAAGGAAAGAAGGGACATGCTTTTGCTTTCAAACACCTTCAAAGTGTGTTTGACCTAAAGACATGTCTTCTAATAGAGGAAAATCACTCTGACTCTGGTACAATGATGAAACCAGTGTGCTCCAGCGCACCTGCTACATTTTCCCCCCACAGAGTGTTGATGCTAAATTTATACACAAAATAAAACTAATTGATTGGCATTCTAGTTGAAACAGACAACCATAGAATTGAACTAAAATATTTCTAAATGATAATTGCTCAAAGAAGCCCTTTGAAAACAGTTGTTTTTAGACCAATCATGGGTCGGAATACATATTATCTTTAGTACTCATGAGCAACATCTGGAAAACATGTTAGGGCAATGAAAGTAGTGCTTTAGTAAATATAAGGTCATCATAAGTACAAGCCCAGAAAAAGAAACATTAATAAAACAGAACACATGGTCCCCAGAGATCTGTCCTCCAGAATTGTGTCCCACTAACTAAAACTGAATCCCGTGGGAACCATCATCCTCGTCGTCGTCATCATCGTCATCATTGTCGTCGTCATCATCGTCATCATTGTCATCGTCTCCATTATTAGCGTTTTCTGAACGTTACTATATCCTATATTCCCTACCAGTGATGCTAAATTACACCACAGGTCTAAACACCCCCAGCCTTGTGTCAATCAATTCAGAAAAGTAGCAACGTTTTCCAACCTTCACATATGATAAACTTATTCAAGCCTGTTTTATCTGGCTAAAAAAATGATAAAAAACCGAATATTTGGGCAAAAATCTCTATGACACTTAGCTTTTCAGCCTTTAAAACTGCTACTTTCCATTGCATTGAGGATGGATGTGTGAACCAGCTGTTGAGGGCTCATTTGGATGCTCTCTTCATTTCTATGTCTTCCCAGAACCTGTCTAAGACTATTATGTTCCTGGTAGACCGTGCCTCACTGGAGTCAAAATGGAGGAAATAGGAGATCTGGCTCCTTACAAAGTCTGTGTCTGCAGGTTTTCTTTATGTCCCACTGTGACATTCTCAGTGAGCATTTTATCTCAGGCTAACTGGGTCTTGTTCTCTGAGTCTGCCTTTCAGCTTGGGAAAATAGAATCCATTAATTATTTGTAGACTTCTACTGGCCAAAGCTCAGTTATGATCTGAAGTTATGATACTCCCATACACGATTGCTACCAGTGGTTCATATCTGTGACCAGCTTACTGATATTCATGTCAATAAATTCTGAGCCGGAGACAGTTGCTGTACCAGGCTCAGCTTTGTATATCTATTATTTAGCCAAGGGCGATGGCTTTTCCATAGTTCCATTTAAGTCTCTGTCTCTCTGTCTGTCTGCCTCTCTCTCTCTCTCCCTCTCTCTCTCTCTCTCTCTCTCTCTCTCTCTCTCTCTCTCTCTCTCTCACACACACACACACACACACACACACAACTTTCCACTCTTGTATTTAAAACCCAAAAGGCCATGGGATATAAGACAGCTAAACCATTTTAATACTCTAATTTACTATAGTATTTTATTTAATTTTATAAAGCTTATTTTAAAATAAAAATGTGTAAATAAATAAAAACATCACATACCAATATTATCCAGAAGTTATATTAATCTAATTATTAACCTAATAGTAACCTAAAATCTATACAACTAAATAACTCCTATACACTTAGAATTGGCATTAGAAATGGAAGATGTATAACTCCACATTAAATTTTACATCTTACTATCAAATATATTTTGTGTAATTATCTACAGAACCCACAACCCAGAAAGAACTAGAACTGGGGTACCAATTAGCTTAATCTCCAGTTTCACTGCTCAGGTTTGTTACCTGCATCCAGTCCTTCCTCAGCCCCTTATACTTAGCCTTTCTTGTTCTTTTTTTAATTCATGTTCAAGTGTATCCACATGTGTATTCCTTTGCATATACATATACATCATATACATATGCATATACACCATATACATATGCATATACATCATATACATATACATACACATACACACACACATACATATATATTATTGGCCAGATTATATTATGTTAATGTTGCAATCATTTTAACCCTTTGCTTTTCCATGTCCTGTTTCTGGTTTGTGAAAATAACAGTGTTAAGCTGAGGCTACAGCTCAGTAGTAGGAAGCTTGGCAGGCAACTCTGAGTCCCTGGGTTCAATTTCTGGCAGTATTGAGAAAAAGAAAAAAAATGAACAGAACAGAATAGAACAACATTTAGAGAGCTGTTCCTCAGCAGCTAATGACTAAAAGAAAAATTGGAATTCTCTAAAGTAAAATTCTTGGGGCTGGAGAGATGGCTCAGTGGTAAAGGGCACACACTGCTCTGAAGACCCAAGTTGGGTTCCCAGCACTCGTGTTGGGCAGCTCACAACTACCTGTAATTCCAGTTCTAGAATATCTGATGTATTGGGCCTCTGTGGGCCTTCCCTTATTCACATGTACACACACACACACACACACACACACACACACTCACACACACACACACAAATACATATTCTTACACATAATTAAGAGTAAGAAAACAAATATTTTATAAATATTTTAATGGTAAAATTATTGTAAAAGGAGCTGCCATGGTTTGTTTTGGGGAGATACTATTCCACATTTATAATGAAAGAAGGATTCTGATCTATGAAGGCTTGGCCTTTTTATTCTCCCACTTCGTCATCCAAAGATACCCATGGAGAGGGTCTGTAGAAGCCACAGTGACTAACACAGGTTGAGTCTGGAAAAATCAAATCTGCAAGTATCTAAAAAATAAAAATAGATGGAAGAGGAGGAGGAGGAGGAAAGGAAGGAAGGAAGGAAGGAAGGAGGGAGGGAGGGAGGGAGGGAAGTAAGGAAGGAAGGAAGGAAGGAAGGAAGGAAGGAAGGAAGGAAAGAAAGAAAGAAAGAAAGAAAGAAAGAAAGAAAGAAAGAAAGAAAGAAAGAAAGAAAGAAAGCTATTCTGATGAAGAGCATAAACTTCATTCCAGGATTTTTGTTAAAGCTTCCGTCTAATTAAATAAAAAGATAAGCCATTCTACCCTGTGTCTGCATCTCTCAACTGAAACAGCAGATGGGGAAACTCTGAGCAGGTCCTCTGCCATCAATACTAAGTCCAGGTCACAGGCATGACTGTGCAATTATTCATGAACAGTATTAAAATGTTAAAACTGAGCCTCATCATCTCCCGGACAGATTCCTTGAATAGCCTACTCCATTTCATTTCTTACTTCTACTCCATTCCATTACTTAAAAGCAGATTGGAAAAAGTAGCGAGGTATCCCAAGACATCTTCGGTAAGTGGGATTCTGCTTCGTTGGTGGCAAACCATAAGCTCATGTGGAGAGAAGAGTCCTTAGTTGTGAATTTTTCACCTGAAAACCCAGTGAAGCTGTGCCTCAGCAGAGCAAAGAATCTCTGCTGCAAAGGTTGTGTGAGCGGGTGAGGAGTGCAAAGGTTGTGTGAGCGGGTGAGGAGGACAGACTCCCTCCACAGGAAGTAGGAAACAGCAATGCATGGATGAGGTGTCTACTCTGAGCTGAGAGATGCATCACATGGACGTTTGTGGGATGTCGCAGACGTCCTGACTTCTACTGCGTATCCAGCACATCACAAATATCTGACATGCAAAGCTTGGGACAGTGAGGGAAATGCTATTTCCCAGAGCAGAAAATGCAATAGCCACAAAATTTCCAATATTTCCATATCTGTAAAGTTGAGTAATAAAATCGTGAATGCCAATGCATCTAACGGAGGTATAAGTTTGATTTCAGAAAATGTAATAGCAGGCTGCTATAGAAATTAGACTAACCTTTGTCTCTGGAAAACAGCAATAATTAGCTCAATTTGGGGCTAATCCTAAACTAATGGCTTCCTGTCACCATCGGAGACAAAACGCTTGGCAAACTAGGCCAAGAAGATGACCCTTGATACACCTCTATCATTTTCTTGGCTGTTCTCATCTAAGAAGACACATTTTAATAACTGCCATATCCTAGTCACTTAAATGCTAAACCATTATCTTTTCAGCATCGTCACAGATTCCCGACACACACAGTCAGACATCCTGTCTACCCGTCCACCTTAAACAACTTGGTTCCTGAAGGTCCCTCCAAGTCAGAACAGCTGTGTCTGATTGGGAATCCCCACTGACCAAAGAGAAATGTGCCAACGTGTTACATGAACACGTGTCATAGTGTTAACCACTAATGGAATGTTTGATGCGGAAACAGACTAATGATAAAAATGTGTATTTTATGAAAAACTTAAATACAGTTTCGGGTGTCAGCATGCTTTAAAGCATAAAGTTTCATAATATATATAAAGCCTAATAAGATTTTTATTTTTAGCTCAGAGAAGCTGTGAAATATAACATTTTGATCACAAAGTAAGGCTATTAAATACACCAAACTGTTCTTAGAGTTGTCCGTATATGTTGATAGTGATTTATATTGCAGCATCTGTATATATATATGTGTGTGATATATATGTATATATAATGTGTATATATATCTATATTATACCTATCTATACACATATATACATTATGTACATACATATTTCCAAACAAATATTATATATATATGCATATATATATATATATATGTATACATATATAAACTCATCAGGCATTTTTTTTCAATAAACCATATGGTAGAAAAAAAAACAGTTGCTAATACAAAGCTAAAAGAAGTTTCAAAAATAATAAGTGATTCCTAAGAGCAATATAATACTGCACAGAGAGCTTCCACATGAAAATATAAATCATCTTTGTGCTTGGAGTTTTTCTATTAAAACCACACTTAAATTCCTTTTTGTGACTGAAACATTGCTACTGCCAAATGAGTCCATTCCAAGTTGGAAGCCAACCCTATATTGGTTTAATAACCCTGTCGCACCATAAGACTGAACTTCCAGCCTTTTAAAAACTAGTGAAACTTCCTTGCTCTGCCAAATTACTAGTTTATTCATGAATCATATTTTCCCCTAACAAATGCTACTGAATTCTCAACAGGGGAAGGAAAATACCTTCCAAAAAATCTCCCCCTGAAAATACTTAAAAGGAAGAAAGAAAAGCTCCAGAAGCTGCTTTCTGTTTCCTAGAAAAAGTCCAGGTCAGCATGATACTTAAGTTCAAAAAAAAAAATTATGTAATTATTGGATGGAAAACAGTCATCATGAATATGCAATTCTATGTAAATCAGGATCCCAGGGAGCTAAATTGCATTACCTTTATTTTTCTTTCAGTCGGCCCTGAAAGCTTCTATTGCAGCCACTAATGAAATGTTAAACTACTTAGGTAGCAGCAGGTATCTGGGCACACTAAAATGGTAAGAAAGGGATGCCCAGCTGCCATTTTGACAAATGGGATTTCAAGTTAAATTGCCATGAGCGTTAATCAAATTACTCTTAAAAACTTAGTAACCAAATGAATTTGAAAATTGCTCTTTCTAAGTCTATGAAGAA
>CM052717.1:24064586-24074586 GCA_028551405.1 Uromys caudimaculatus | reverse complement strand
CAAACGTGAATCCATTCAAGGGCTATGAACCTATAGACTGGTGATTGAAAGAAACTTTCTTGATTCTATTCATTTTCTTTCATTTGTGTCCTTTCTCAAATTCAAAGCAAACGTCCAGGTATAGCAAAAGTACGGTATGGTTTTGTTTGGTTTTTGTTTGTTTGTTTGGTTGGTTGGTCTTTGTTTGTTTGTTTGTTTGTTTGTTTTCAGGTTAGGTGTTGAAGAAATGAGCTGTATCTAATAGGTAGAGATAACCTATAGTTCAGTAAAGATCTAGCTATAGGCACAGTGCATGCAAGAGGCTCTGAAAAAGGGAGACCGTGCTGACAACAACATGGTGAGATGCTCTAAAACATTTGCATCCATAATTTCCTAGCGCCAGCTGGAATGGAGTTTTTCCTGTTCTAAAAACAATGCTGAGTGTACATGCCAAGACATTAGTGGTACAGCAGCTGACCATGCAATCCTGCCCCCCAAATGGCCTGTTCTCATCTGTTTACATCACTGGAGAATTTCTAATGCTTCTCTTCATGGCCAATTTTCTTTGGCCTCCTGGTGATGGTACAACCTCCTAATTTACATTACTATGTCTAAGTGCACCTCACAGTCAATGCACGCTAGGCCCAATTCAGGAAGGGTGTGTCTGTGATTGTGTGTATGTATGTATGTATGTATGTATGTATGTAAGAGCTTGATCAAAAATCAGGGAACCTGAGAGAGATTTAAGGTTGGTTATTGCAAGAGAAAAGAAGTTTGTCTACATGGTTACATAAGGGTAGTTTGATAAATAGGAATCAATCAATAATTATATACATAGAAAAGTAAGTTAAGATAAGAATAAGGGCCAGGGTCGTCTGTCTCAGAAGCAATGTTGTTCGGATGTTTTGCAGTTTTCTGGCTGTGGGAAAATTCTACTTTACCTCTCTTATAAATGTGCTTATAAAGTGAACATATTTTTGATTGTTGCTTTTTTGTTGGTGGTGGTTTGTTTGCTCAGGTGGTTGGTTAGTTGGTTGGTTGGTGGGTTGGTGGGTTGGTGGGTTGGTTGGTGGGTTGGTGGGTTGGTTGGTGGGTTGGTGGGTTGGTTGGTGGGTTGGTGGGTTGGTTGGTGGGTTGGTGGGTTGGTGGGTTGATTGGTGGGTTGGTGGGTTGGTTAGTTTTGCGTTATGAAGAATCTTCATATGATGTTGATTCCCAGTAGACTTCTGTTCCACAACGGAGAAACCCACTGGGTGCAACTAAACTCATTCTCTGAACACTGTCTGGGGCTCTTTGTCTTTCTCGTATTTCTCAACTTTACTACCAGTGTACATTAATATTGATTCTCCCGCACCAACGGGGGAACTTAAATATGAGTACTTATGTGAGAGGGCTAAGGTAACACAGCAAGTATGCTTTATTCCCATGGAAGTGGAATCTTTTAAGAATATTAAATGACCAACACTGGCCTAATTGATGATAGTATGAATCTGAGGCAGGAAAATTCACAGGCTACTGAGCAAATCAGAATAGTCAGAACAGTGTAGATCGTAGATAGCTCTGGAGTACAGTAAACATCAGCAGACAAAGCAAGTGAAACTCTGATAAACATTACTCATTTTCAGTGGCCTCATGTACAAGCATAAGAAATTCAAAATATATTCTCAAGCCCATGGATAACACAATTGTCTTTATTTAATTTTTATATTGTTTGAGGTAAATTCAATCTTTTATTTTCGAGATGGTCCACTATGAATAACCAGAAAAATTATATTGTTGACCCCATATCCAGAACACCTTAGAAATTATTTTCAAAAGAACAGAAGTAAATAATTTATGAATGGATATCCACACACAATAGAAAAATTCTTATTGGATGATGTAGCAGTGTAGGAAGTTCTATTAAGTGTTACTGTTCCCCCAGGTAAGGTTTTAACCCATTGTGGGAATACAAAATGAATTAGCAGATGAAGAAGAGATACCTTTGGCGTTTCTACTGATGAATATATTTGTGTTGGCAGTGTCCAAGTTGTGTCCTGATACATTTCTGTTTCTACTCCAGATTGAAATGCCACGCCAGCCCTCCTTGTCACAAACTTAAACTGGTGGCCTCTCAATAAGAACAGTTATTTAATGTTTGCAAAACAGAGCTATGGGCCATAAAGCAGGTTTCTATTCAGAAATCAAATCTCACAGAGAGGGAGGTAAAGGGAAACTAAACACAAACCATTTTTATTTTACTTTATGCTACAAGATAGGTAATTTTTTCTCCTTCTTTTGAAAGGGATAAATAAAAGAACTGAGAAAAATTGATAATGTTGGAGTCATGGAATTAGAAGAAAAAAATGTTCTCCTAGCCAGACAAACTGAAAGCCTGGATGAATCATTAGAATTCAGAAGAGACCACATAAGCCTCAGGCTGTGGAGGCAACACCAATTTCATTACAGGAGTTCCACACAGTGGCAGTAACTGTGCCAGTTGACACTTGTGTGCCTCCCAGTCCCCAAGCCAGACAGAATAGTGCAGCAGTGGGGCAGAAATGCTAGCTGGCATCTGGGAGATTAGCAACTCTCTGGAGGATTAGAAGACAGGCATTCAAAATCAGATTAGTAGACACAGCATATCATGTGTTTGCAAAAAACATCTCATCCTCCACACTTATGAAAAATTGGATATTCCAGTCATGGCCCCAGACAGTCTGCAATGGTATTGGCTTCAAAGATCTCCCTTGTACAGTTCATATATAGCAGTGTTCTATTGTGAAGGAGACAAGTGGGAACACAAGACCCCAAAAGAGTCATAAAAAGCAATCATACGGTGGCTTTAAGATAACTTATACTTAATGTTTCAAATGAATAAAATCAATGCTTCCATGAAACGGGAGGAGTCACAGGAAATTGATCATGAAAAGACACCGAAACCTAACATTATGTATTAAACACATAAACAGAGGGATGGAAGAAAGGCACTAATTGTTGAAACAACTGCCCAAACATCTGGACAGGCTGCCAAGTACCGCAGATAATGCACTTTTCAAATAAACAGACATTTTACTTAAAGGAAAGGAGACTGAAATGCTATAAGAAAGTAAACTATGGCCAGGCAGTGATGGAGTGGACCTTTAATCCCAGGCAGAGGCAGGTAGAGTTCTGTGAGTTCGAGGTCAGTCTGGTCTACAGAGTGAGCTCAGGGCTACATGAAGAAACCTTGTCTTCAAAAAGAAAAAAGGGAGAAAAAGAAAGAGAGGAAAAAAGAAACTATGAAAATAATATTTAAGAAAATAAGATGACTTATAAGATGACTATGTGTGTATTTGCATGTGGATGTGTGGATGTGTGTGTGCATGTGCATTTTTGTGTGTGCACGTGTGTTTGTATGTGTGACATGTGTGGACATGTGTGTGCCTATGACTTATTTTCTTGATTGGAGAAAAAAATCGTGAATAGAATAATATACTCAAGGTAAATGAAAATGTCCCTGAGAATGACGTCATCTTGACAGCTTGTGGACTGCATCCTCAATGAATGCCAGCTGCTTTATTAGTCATATTAAGGAAACAGCAACACCTGCACTACAAAATGGTCTTTGAGATATAAAAATCGACTGAAAAATGAGGTTAATGTCTCAACAGAGGACTGTTTTCATTTTTGCATCACTAACTAACATAAACATTTTTGAGTGCCTGCTACATACTGAAGGACTCCAAGACTTGGCCCTGCCTTGATTCCCTCTCTGTTAGCAGTGGGCAGAGGGGAACTCTGAGCAGACTCAGTGAAATTCCATTCTATGGTTTATTGGAGTTGCTATTTAGGTCATTTTGTTAACCTCAGAATAAGGAAAGTCTTTGTGAATAACATGTCTTCACATACACACAGAGACACACATACATACCACATGCACCCACATGTCCACACATACACATGCAAACACACACATGCACACACACAAATGCACAAGCATGTGCACAGATACACATGCACACACATCCGCACATCCACATGCAAACACACATGTGCACACACACAAACATACACACAGATGCATATACACAGATGCACACGCACACACATGCATATGCAAACACACACATAAGCATACATAAGCACACACACAAATGCACACACACACACATGTATACACACTCACACACAAACATATCATGGAAAGCTGAATTCACAGAGACTTTAAGCAAATATACCTGTACAAAGAAAGTAAGGCTATTTTCCATGGTGTACTGGCTGGTTTTGTGTCAACTTGACACAAGCTGGAGTTATCACAGAGAAAGGAGTTTCAGTTGAGAAAATGCCTCCATGAGATCCAGCTGTAAGGCATTTCTCAATTAGTGATCAAGGGGGGAGGGCCCCTTGTGAGTGGTACCATCTGTGGGCTGGTAGTCTCGGGTTCTATAAGAAAGCCAGCTGAGCAAGCCAGGAGAAGCCAGCCAGTAAGTTACATCCCTCCATGGCCTCTGCATCAGCTCCTGCTTCCTGACCTGCTTGAGTTCCAGTCCTGACTTCCTTTGGTGATGAACAGCAGCATGGAAGTGTAAGCTCAATAAACCCTTTCCTCCCCAACTTGCTTCTTGGTCCTGATGTTTGTGCAGGAATAGAAACCCTGACTAAGACACATGGTTACCTTGATTGAGCTGGACTGTGACCAGAGATTCTCAGGGGCAAAGTGTTTTATAACCTTGTTGGCAAAGCACTCATAAATATGCAAGGCTCACAAGGCAGTATAGCAGGTACATTCAGTTCTCAATGCAGTCTGGAGAGAAGAGGACCGACCCTCTCACACACAGCTCTCCGTGCCTTGAGTCCTAAGTCAGCGTCTACAGATACTCCACATCAGAAGTATCCGTCTGTGAATTTCTGTGGCAAAGGAAGTTGATGGCCATCAACCTTGATGATGAATTAGACAGACAAAAAAGAAATAGCCCTGCCTTCATTTTATTTCAAATTTTTCGCATCACTAAGAAAATGTTGCTCTTCTCACAATGAATTAAATAGCTGTACACCCATTCCTTTATTCAGCCCTTTCAGCAAGCACTGGGTGGTACCCATCTTGTGCTAGGGTTTTGAAGGGTGGGTCAATTTCATCTGTTTCTATTCCTTTTTGCCTTGTCACTGTTCATCTCCTACTTACATTGGCTGAGTATAACTCCAAGTTATCACCAAAACTAAGGCCAGCAAACACTACCGAAAATGCACATGAGCCATGACAACTACTGGGCTAATTTCAAAAGAAAATGATTTCCCAACAGCCTGTGTTCTCTAAAGAATTGTTAACTTGCACAAACATGGAGTTTCACAAGCTTCTACAATTGAGTTTTCTAATGCTGACACTGATATTTGTTTCTAAAAATGTATTAATAATGTTAGCACTGATTTATCATAATTTAGAGGTCTCTTCGTGGTTCCTTCAATATTTAAAAATATCTACAGATACACCATTATTTGAAGTTGCTAGAGTTTATGCATTGTGGGTACGTGCAAAAACACATTTCCTCTCCTCTCAGAAGCTCTGAATTTGAAAGCTATATCTATGCTCTAAAAACTATGTTCTTAGGAAAAAGAAAACATTACTATTCATGGAACAGAAAGTGGGAGCTCTGAAATGGATGCTCGGATGATGTTTTCAAGTATGAGTGTGTGTGTGTGTGTGTGTGTGTGTGTGTGTGTGTGTGTGTGTGTGTGTGACTCTGTGTTTGTCTGTGTGAGTCTGTGTGTGTCTGTGTGTATCTGTGTATTCTGTACATTAGCAAGAAAAAGTTCCAGGTTACAGATTTAAAAATTATCCAGCTCCCACTGCTTAGTTACATAACACAATGTGGCAAAGCAATATTTCTCTAAAATACATATTTATCATAGAATCTCAACATTTTTAAGGAAAACTTTTCTTGTAAATACCAGATGTGACAGTCACACTGATAGCCCTGGCTAATCTCAATGTGTCACAAAATAAAACAAAGAAACATGAATATGAGAGACATAGAGACAGAAAGAGAGACATAGAGACAGGGACACAGATTTAAGAACAAGAGGAGATATAGACAGGATTGGTAGGAAGATGGCAGCATTGAAAATGGTCAGTATAAGCCAGGCAGTGGTGGCGCACGCCTTTAATCCCAGCACTTGGGAGGCAGAGGCAGGCGGATTTCTGAGTTCGAGGCCAGCCTGGTCTACAGAGTGAGTTCCAGGACAGCCAGGGCTACACAGAGAAACCCTGTCTCGAAAAACAGAAAGACAAAGAAAAAAGAAAATGGTCAGTATACATTGTATACATGTAATTCAAAAATTAATAAAAATATATTCAGTAAAGTAAAAGAAAATTGCAAACAGCTAAAGGCAGTAAAATGAAATGAAATGAAGACCAGTGTTAGTGAGAGCCTTAGGACAGCAGCCACAGCCCATTAGGCTCCCAGCAATAGGAGATGCACGCTTCACTCTGACTTTTATTAACCCCAGATGTAAAAGTAATATCAGTTATTCACTTTAAATTTTCTATGCATGAAGCTCACCAATACTCCAAGAAAGTAAAACTTCATGTAATTCTGTCTGGAAGATTCTTTCCTCTTGGCATCACTGGAGGGATTGGGTGTTGGAAAGAGCAGAGGAGACAAAGAGAGAACAGAACACATGGGTAAAGGAGAACGCACTTAGCCAGAGGGACCCAATAGTCCCTTACCCTGAGTCACATGGGGATTGCTACATCACCACTAGAAGGTTATGTGTCTTTGTTTAATTTCCTGGAAACTTCTATCTGCCTTCTTTTGGGGCCAAAGTGACAAATAAATCAGTTTTCACCTATAGGGAGATTCACATATGATGTTGCTCATGTGTACTCTGGTTTTATTGGCTTGTGGAAAGTGTGTTCAATGACCATATAGCGTGGCTTTGAAAGAAAATGAAATGTTTTAAGCACTTTACAGCAAAGTGAGAGGTCCCTGCTTAGTCCTTAATGGAGGTAGTAGAAAATATAACAGAAAATAACAAAATAACGTATGGCCTCTTTTTATATTCGTGGAAAATAAAAGTTTTTCTTTGGGACTTATTATTATAGAATTAATCTCTCTCTCTCTCTCTCTCTCTCTCTCTCTCTCTCTCTCTCTCTCTCTGTGTGTGTGTGTGTATGTCCTTTGTCTGTGTGTGTGTATTTATGTCTCTGTGTGTCTGTCTGTCTGACTCTCTCCCTCATTTCCTGCCTCCACTCACATACACCCCAACCTGGATAACAATGGAGAAAATCAGACAGGTGTTCACTTGACAATGTCTCCACTTGCATGATTCCCTCCGATGTAGGACAAGCATTTTTATTTCATTTGATTTACCTAATTCATCAAGAGCTTAAAAAGCTAATGCTCTAGGGAATGTTTCCTGCTTCATTAAAAATATGGATTTCTGTATGGGGATGTGGACCCAAAGGTCATGGCAAAACAAGGAGACATTTCCAATGTCGTGCCGAATTTATAAAGGAAACTCACTGAGCCTTTCCGAATTAAACCTCTTCCTCACTCAAACTGATAAAATCCTGAAAGGTTAGAAAGGGCTCAAGGCTAGGAGACTTTTCTCCTCCAAATCTCATTAGTTTACTATGAATATTTAAATATGATGGAGAAAAGACTTGAGGCGTGTGAAAGACATGATCTGATACTAAGCCAGCAAACTAGACTGGAAAATACATTCTTCATGCTTTCAGGCTACCTCTGTCCATTCTGTTTCTGAACAAAGAGTCAACAATTCAAAGAATCAACTCAAAAGCAAAACAGAAGAAAAGTGGGCTAAGGCAACTGGCCGACCACCACACAGGGAGTTGATTCACTGAAGCTTCTTTTACCCTTAGTGAACCAAGATCAGTAAAGTTTTAGAAAGTAGCAATAGCTGGGGAAATATGAGGAGTGAGTGTAGCAACAGACAGCAGTTGCTGTACAACCACATACAAAGGACAAACATTTATAAGTAAAATATATACATGTGACATGTGAGAGTAGAAAGATACTGATAAACGAGCTATGCTATGCTTCCTTCCGATGTAAGGGCTGGGCTGGACATACAGATACTCTGGTAGGTCAAACATTGACAGTCCTAAGATAAACACAGTATCTAAGCACTTTTGCATAGTAATGCCTGTAAGTTTACAGAACACAGTTAGCCAATCATCTAGAATATATAGTTTTAAGTATTTGTTATGAAAATTTTAATGAGATAAATAAACAGTATTTAGGTCACTGCTCAATAGAGAAGTATTGCAGTCAATACTAGGAGGGGCCTGGGGTGCAGAAGGGGGTCTCCCAAGGCCATTTGCCTCACTCCTTCACTTTGAGCACCTTGCTCATTTCCTTCATTTCACCTCCATTCAGTTTACACAGTATGAAGAAAAGAATAATAACGCTGGAGAAGGGATTGTATTTGGTATCTACGGGTTTGGTCAAAACTCATTCAAGCAAAAGGCACAGCAAAGACAATCCTTCCTTCCATTTGCTTCTGGTCTACCTGCTAATTCTGCTAATTCACAGCTCCTAGTAAGAGTCTGATAATTCACTTATCTTTCCTAGGACAACATTCATGCCGCCACACCACAGCAGAACAGAACAAAAGGCTCGTTCGCCAAGTAACAGTACCCCTTGAAGCAAGCCATTTCTCCAGCTAGAAGACTGTGGGAAAATGCTGGTGACACGCCAGCTCCCATCTCTACAATTCGTTTTCATGTATTTAGAAAGCTCCTGATATGACTCAAAGTATGCGTGCCTGGGATCCAAATTCAGGTTCCCTTCAGAGGAAGAATCTCTAGGCATAAGAAGAAAAATTAAATAGCAGTGATCCTATCAAATGCCAACAGAAAGTTCTTTATGGTATTTGCTTTGTATGATTTAATTGACAGGTAATATTTTATGTATTAACCACATAATAAGATACTGGGATATGCATATGCATTGTAGAATGAAAAAATGTATATTCCCTCCCTTCACTTTCCTTTCATGGCAAGCACTAATCAAATTTCATTTCACAAACACCTCATTCCAAGGGAGGAAATGGGTTTTTTTTTAACTGAAATAACTAGGCATTCCAAGCACCTGGCAGTGAGCAGATAAAGAAAAGACGGAGAGTGTAATGAGTCAGAAAATTGCCTTAAGTTCCTCTCTCGAGAGTGTGACTAATGTCAAAAGGTATGTCTTTGAATCACAGGTCTATCACTGATAGTTTATCTAGGAGGAGGAGGAGGAGGAGGAGGAAAAGAACGTGTGTTTGTGTGTGTCTGTGTGTGTGTGTGTGTCTGTGTGTGTGTAAAATCTTTCCACTTATCAAAATATCAAAAGTGTTTACATTTCTTGAGCATCCAAGTTTGAATTTCTTGAACACCAAAGCGAGTGATTTTAAAAAGCTTAAAATCACTATTATAATTTTATTTTTGTCTGTTTGCTTTCATGAAAATTAACTACGTTTGTCAGGTAGATGGTCTTTACTGAATCACACTGATTTATGTCCTCAAGTTAACCGGCTGCCTCGACCTTCTTCTGTTAAAATCAGTAACAGTTCTAAAGCAAAAATTCTAAAGCCTTGCATCTGGAATCTACCAGTTGTTCTGCAACCTGTTAGAAAGAACCAGGTGTCAAAGGTGGAACTCAGGAAGCAGTCTCAGCCGGTTGGTCCTGGTGATCTCCATAAAACGGTCTAAAGTTTCAGCTCCCTGCTGTTCATGGAGACCAAAATGGTCTTGGAACATTGAATTAAGCCCCTATACCAAAAGCTCCATAATACCATATCCCATAAAAATCAGCTGTTTGGGGCTGGGTTAGATTTTAAACTTCACGTGACTGAAAAGCTCTAAGCACAAACTGAAATTTAAAAGGAGCTTGCTCTGGTACAACCACTCTGGAAATCAGTTTGGCGGACCCTCAGAAAAATGGACATAATACTACCTGAGGACCCAGCTATACTACTCCTGGGCATATACCCAGAAGATTCTCCAACATGTAATAAACACACATGCTCCACTATGTTCATAGCAGCCATATTTATAATA
>CM052717.1:24032391-24064086 GCA_028551405.1 Uromys caudimaculatus | reverse complement strand
TGAGCTGTGGGGCGTGTCTTTGGCCCTCTGCTGGGTCTTGCGATCTCCGGCGAGGGATCTTTGTCCCGGCGCTGATTAGCTGTGGGGCCCTGTGGCCCAAGCTGAGGTTTCCGGCCGTCGCCGGAAGCTGCTGGCGGTCAGTCGCAGAGACATGATGTGAATGAGCCGACTGATTAGACAAGGTTTCCTGAACACTGAAATACAAAACAAATACAGAGTTTACTAGAGAAAATTTGTAGCCCAAAAATTCAATTACAGAAACAATGAGTGTTAGAGTAGATATTTTAAGGCCTCAGAGAGGTTTTATTTCATGACTAACAACATGACCCAAGGCACCTAAACCATGGTTATTAGATTACAAAGATAATTCTAGTGCCTGGGACTAAAGAAATGTTAGTCTCACACAGAGAGGCCTCATGCTTCAGTAATGGAATGAGCAAATTAGGTCAGTGAGCAAGATGATGGAAGGAGTCAAAATGTTGTCATGGCTTCCGGTGGAACTCCACAGGAAGAGCAACAGTCAACTCACCTGGACCCTTGGCAGCTCTCAGAAACTGAACAACCAACCAAAGAACATACATGAGCTGGACCTAGGCCTCCTGCACAGGTGTGGCAGATGCGCACCTCTGTCTTCATGTGGGTCCCCCAACAAATAGAGTGGCAGCTGTCTCTGAAGCTGCCTTATCTGGCCTCAATGGGAGAGGATGCGCCTAGCCTTTCAGGGACTTGATGTCCCAGGGTAGGTGGATACCCAGGGGGCCCCACACTTTCAGAGGAGAAGGGGAGGGGGAGAGTCTGTGTGAGGAGGAGACAGAGATTGGGATGTAATGTGAATAAATAAATATATTAATGGAAAAAATCTTCATGTAGTTACCCAGAAGAGACATGACTTCCAAAGTCCTGATAGTTAGCATATACTTAGAGGAAAGTAAGCAGTAACCTAGCCCCTCCAGCATCACCCCACTAATAAAGCCAGGAGGTCAATTACAGGGGAAGATATTTCAATACAATCAAAGAAAGAATATTAAAAAAAAGAAAGAAACAAACAAAAAATCTTTACTGCAGTGTTATTAACAGACAAAATGTTGCAACCAGTTCAGAGGCACAATTTGTTGTGTTTGAAAAAAAAAAATGTTTGTAACCTTTGAGACTTATCCCCTTGTTCCTAGAAGTTTCTAATGTTGAGAGATATGCCTACATTCAAGGGACACTTAGCTATCATGCTTGATAATTAGGGCATCAAAGGGGACAAGTGGCAAATTAAGATGCTGTTTTTTCTGGTTCCATCAGGTTCCTTGTAGAACACTGTTATGGTGAATCGTTAGTACCGTCTATAAAAATATTAAAAACAAAAGCAAAGCAAAAGCTCAGTCGACAATGTCAGGGTGTGTAACTTATTTTAGATGTAGAAGCAATACACTGTTCACACTCTGTAGTCAGAAGAACACCTCGCAGTATCAGACTCAACAAGCCCACTGCAGCCCACAAGGCAGGAAGCTGTGAATTGATCCACAGTTGAAACCTTTATGAAAATAAGTAGCAATGTCTCAGAATTCAAGACATTCACATTTCTAAAACTGATTGTTAATCTCTCGCTCCTGTGCACTTAAATGTGTCCTGAATACATCCACATACACACAAAATGCTAAAACTATATCTCAATGAAAGCGGAGCAGGTTGTGCTTTGTTTGGGTTTTCCTTTTTATTTTGCTTTGTTTTGAAGCCTACCACTTTCTGGCTATAATTATGAGGAAGACAGTCTGTGCAGCCTTAGGATATGTTTTTATCTAATTAAATTGCATGTTGCTAAGAGTTAGGCTTGTAGATGACACATTCCTTTGTTTTGAATATAATATCTTTGCAGAAAATAGATTTATTTTGAAAAGGCATATACACAGAACTGGGAGAAGCACGCCAAAGATATTTTGTCACCATATGGCAAATGTAAGCATAGAAAGCAGGGTACCTGGATGCTGGTGACACCTCCACTGACAGCCACTTGTGCAAGAACACCCCTGGCCAGTGGTTGTTGAACGGGTTTCTTCATAACCAGAAGACCTCCAAGTTCATTTCATCACTGAGATGCTGGGGCAATCTTCTCTCAATGAACAAAAAGCATAATCACTAAAGCCTTCTTCCGTGGCAGAAAACATCACCCAACATTAAAAGCAGGAGGAAGCATCTGATAGATCAGGTGCGGATTCTTTGAAGTATTAGGTTTTCCTCCACTCCTTCTTTACCACATTTAGAAAAAAAAAAAAAATGGGAAAGATGTTGCTGCATTTTTATAGTAAGGGCTGGGAAAACTGCTTAGTTGATAATGTGCTTACCTTGCAAGCATGGAGACCTGAGTTCAGATCCCAGAACCCATGCAAAAAGGCTGGAAATGGAGGCTCTCACTCTGGAAAGAGGGAAATGGATGTGTCCCTGGAAATCGCTAGTCATCCTTTCTGACCTAACTCATTGACTTGACGTTCACTGAGAGACTCTGCCTCAAAAAGAAGTAGACAGCGCCCGAGGAATGACACCCAAGGTTGTCCTCTGAGCTCTCCATCCATGTGTACATGTTCTTATACATACACACACACACAGACATACAGATGGAGGAATGGAAGGACAGACAGACAGACAGGCAGACAGACAGACCGACCGACGTGCTTAAACAAGTTTCTCACCAAGGCTGCATTAGACACAATGGGGACTGAGTGCCCGTGAAAGTGAATCTCGTGACTTAAGATGAAAATGCACCATGCATAAATTCTCATGGAATAGAATGTTCTTCACCTAATCTGTCTGATCACTGTGCTTTAGAAATACTATATGCAGCTTCTTGTCCCTGTATCAGATATAGGCTGTACTGTATAATCAGGAATAAGTAGAAATCCCACCACGCCTGATCCAGGCAGTGAGGCTTGGAAGAAAGAATGAGTTCCAGTTACTTCGGAACACTGAGATCTCTGCCTCTGAGTCATCGACTCCAAATGGTTTTTGTATGGCTCTGTTTTTATGATTTCTCTAATGAATGGGGTGTTTTGAAATCTATTACAAGCAAACACTGATCAGCTTCCAGAGTATCCGAGTCAGTTATTGGCTCCAGGTGAACTTTAGATGGCTTTGCAAGTAGGAAGAAAGGAGTGAAAGGGCAGAGGGGGCTTGAAGAATTAAAATATTAAATTAGCATTTTCATCCAGTACACCTGAAAACATCACGTCTCAAGGGTGTATTTCCCTGTGTAGATTGACAAAGTTAAAAAACATAATCTCTTAAATTTTCTCCAGCTCTAACATGACAGGAAATGCTTCAATCTATCTGTGAAAAGGAACTAAAATTCCTTAAATAAGCTTCACCTTGGATGTTATAAGCTTTGCAAGCATTTTTAATAGAGTAAAACATAGCCTAAAGGGGATTTGGTAGTTGACTTCCTGAAAAGGTTACACACTTTAAAGACTGTTGATATAAAAGGAAAAAAACAACATTGGAGAATTATATCTATACATATATAATCTAATGTCAACTACCAACTTCCTGGACATGTGTGACTGCAGTGGCCTTCAAGTCAGAAAGAAGCTTGGGTATAGAGTTCTGGTGGTGATGTCTCAGCGAGAGCTCATCACAAATCTCAGGGGGGCAAAGATAGACACAGAGAAGCTAAGAAACCATCAGAACCACCAACATGGCAGTGTAATTCCCTTACCCTGTGTTTCCAGCACCATACAGTGAGGCCAGACCACTGGCACACATGGTGAGCTACACCACCACCTGAGAACCCAGAGCAAAGGGCCCCATATATTTTATAGCAAACAATAAACAGCTTGATCGTCCTTCCCTAAGAACAAGCAACCCAAAGTAGTCCCATTGTAATCCTCCTGTGATTGGACAATGACAGTTCAAAACTGACTAGCAGTAGAAACTATTCAGGATCAATAGGGCCTGCAGCCTCACTCAGTAAGCAAAGATAGGCAGAGATGTTCAAGGCACATCTTCCCCAACTTCACCTCTCAATCCGCCATCTTAACCAGGCATGTTCACATGGTTGTACCATCCCATCAACAACCGAGATTAGGCATTTGCAAATGTTCAGACCAGATCTGTCCCCACTTTTTTCAATCAACACTTGATTAGAATACTGTCAACAGGCCATTGACAAGATGAGTCTGATGTGCATAGCTCAATACGACATCACAGCAGACAGATGCAACTAAGTCCCAGAGAAGACTAAAGGTCTAATTACAGAAAACACCTGGATTCCTTGCTCATCATTTGCATATATTCCACCAGCATGCTGTGAGTACTAATCCAAAAACAGAAGCATTTGGAAGCCATATCTGCCTTCCACCATGTTCATCCAGACTATGGGTTAAAGCCAATCAGAGATCCATCTATCATCAGGGAGTGCAGAGTTATCTGCTGATTTCTGTGGTTTTTTCCATCTCATTGGCTATAGCTCATAGAGTGAAAGACAGCTTTCTGAGATGTCTCTAGATCTGAACTCTGATGGCAGGGACAGTCTTCACAGTGCTATACAGAAGTAGGAAACCATATAAACACTGATATCCGTAATCTCCCTGGGGTCTCAATAAAGAAAATATCTACAGAGTGTGCCATTGCCACCGATGGTGGGTCATTTAAAATGAGTTTAGGAATGGGGAGATGGTTCAGTGCATAAAGTGCTTGCTAGACAGACATGAGTACCTGAGTTTGGATCCAAGTACCCATGTTAAAACCAGGCCCAGCAGGGTACATTTGAAATCCTAGCACTAGAGGTGAGGGACAGACACAGGAAGACCTCTCAAGTTCACTGTCAGCCAGCTTAGTCAAACCAGTAAACTTAGGACTCAATAAGAGGCCATGTCTCAAAGATAAGGTGGCAACCAATAGAAGAAATCAACATGTTAATCTGGCTTCTACATGCATGAACACACACACAAAAATTAATGAGTCCAAGAGAGCAACCCTGCCCTTGGACATAAACCATATGGGCTTTTTTTGTTTTTCATATAAACACACAACAAAATGGGGCAGATTACCCCTGTCAGGATTCACTGGTAAACTCGATTTAGATCACTGTTGCATTGGTTTGGCTAAGCCAGATGGCCACAGTCACCCAGTGACTATTGTCTAGACACTAGACATTACATAACTCCAGGGCACTTAGTTGTCTCGAGAAGCCTAAGAATAGTCATGAGCTTAACCAACAGGGATGCCTCTCTGTGAGTTGGTGTGCGCAGGGATGCATTATCTAGCGATGCCTCTCATAACATCAGGTACAGTGGGATAATTTAGGGCCAAGCCTGTCAACAGTTCTTCTGTTCGCACAGCAGGTAGACAGAGGTGGTAAATGCAGCAACAGCACCATTAACAGACTGCTGCTTATTTCTGGTGAGTCATGAGTTTGCTCGGCCAGACAGAAGCTGTAAGATAACAGGGACGTTATTATTTCTTCCCTATACCTCCAGGGTCCAAGATGTTCCTTCCACGAATAAAATGGTTGGTATCAGGGGTCAGAGCATATGGACTTAGAATCCCAAGGGTTATCTCTGGCTAGAGGCTAACTCCTTTCTCAGAGACCTGTAATTCAAAGGGAGCTTCTGGATGATCTATTGGGATAGCCTCCAATGCTACCTACTCCTTTTTGTCCAGCCAAATTTGATGAAACTCCCATTTATTTCAACAGAATGAATGCAAAGATAACACCTGAATACTGCCTTTCAAAGCCAGGTTTCCTTTTTTCTGACAGTGCAAGCCAAAGGTAGAGAATGTTGTCATTGCTGTCTCTAGGGTTGGGCCATATTTTTTATAAGGGTTTTGACATGAATGGTTGGTCATTGTGTCTTATCAGAGTTAATGGGCTTCCCAAGACAATTTATTGCAACCCATGAACATAAAATCATCCATGTAATGATGCCAGATCAGCTTCAGAAAAACAGTGTTGGCTTGTGTTTTGATTCTCCCATATGGTGGCAAATATTAGAAGAACTCAAACAGTACCCCAGAGGCTAAATACATGGCTGAATGGCTAAGACCAAGTGCTGCTCTTGCAAAGGACCTATGTTTGGTTCTGAGAACCCACAAGGAGTGACTCACAATTGTCTGTAACCCAGCTCCAGGGGCATTCAATGCCTCTTACCTCTGTAAACACCTGCACTAATGTGCACATTACACACATACACACACACACACACACACACACACACACACACACACACGTGATAATAATAATAATTAATAATGATGACAAATAGTGCCTGAAATAATGTTTCAGCTGCAAAATAACATTATGTGAAACTTGTCAGAGAAAATCATTTTTGGCAACCAATAGGATTAAGAAAAATAGAAGAGGGAACTTGAAGTAATTTGAATAAGAACAGACCCGGATAGGTACACACATGTGAATGCTTGGTACCTGGTTGATGGAATTGTTTTGGGAAGGATTATAAAGTAGTGTTAACTTGATGGAGGAGGTGTCTCCCTGGAGTGGGCTTTGAGATTACAAAAGCCCTCTCTCTCTCTCTCTCTCTCTCTCTCTCTCTCTCTCTCTCTCTCTCTCTCTCTCTCTCTCTGTGCTTCCTGCTTCTGTATCAGATCTAAGCTCTCACCTACTGCTCCAGTGCCATACCTGCCTGCCTGTTGCCATGCTTCCTGCCATGACGATGGTCATGGACTCATCCTCTGAAACTATAAACAAGCCTCCAATAAATGCTTCCTTTCATAGATTCCCTTGGTTGGGAGGTCTCTTCAGGGCAATAGAACAGTAACCAAGACAGAAGTCCCACATGGCATAGCATGTGCTGTCAGAGTCAGTTAATCCATTTCCATTCACAGTGCCCAGGACTGCAGGCTGTAACCTGGAGCAGCCAATGCTATCACGTCAACTGAATTCGGTTGGCAGCCATCCTTGGTAAGCCTCCAGATCCCATTAGCTTTCTGTCAATGGCCACATGGTGTGGTTATATTGAGATGCTGCATTTTTCATTAGTCTTGCTGTGTTTGGATCCTTTCATCAAGGCTGTGGTTTCTTCTTCTCTTCCTAGAATTCTAAATTGCTTCCTTTTAACACAGACGAGAGCCAAAAGATGTGCCATGACCTCCTTGCGTATCTTCTACAGTATCTCTTTGCAAATCTCCTGCCTTGAATATCTTAAGCATTCACAAAACAAGCATGTCAATTATCAGTAGAAAAAAAGATGGGAGTGCTTAGCAAGGGGCCCAATTAGCCTCACTTACTCCAGATCCTAGTGGACTATT
Source organism: Uromys caudimaculatus (assembly GCA_028551405.1). Taxonomy (NCBI): domain Eukaryota; kingdom Metazoa; phylum Chordata; class Mammalia; order Rodentia; family Muridae; genus Uromys; species Uromys caudimaculatus. Next base: position 24,056,841 of record CM052717.1, on the reverse strand, counting down.
GAAAGCCCATCTGATTAAATGCACAACCCTAGCCCCGCAAGAGAAGCTAGTGCTTACTGACCAGGCATATTACAAAAGGATAAAATTTCATACTCATCCCCAACCCCTCTCACCTAGCTCCACTGGACTCATGGAATGAATCCTCTGAGCTCCCAAGTTCAGGCAAGAAAGACTATAAAGAAGCAAGCATAGCTTCCTAGGGTTTTTTTTTGGTGATAACCACAGAAGAACTGTGTTCCACAGAAGCAAGACTTTCACCTGTGAGAACCATCTTCCTTTCTCCAGAGCCTGAGCCACCTGTGTGATGTCTGGACTGAGCGTCTCTAGAGATTGTCTAAATACTCTCTTCTTTGGCCATCCCACCTCTCCTGGGGATCCCTGCCTTTCCTAGGATATTTTTGTAAGGGTTTGGTCTTTCCCATCCTGACTTCTGTTTTGGATTTCAGGGGAGTCACATGACTTAAAAGAGCAGTGCCTTTCTCCTGGGCAGCCTATGGCTCTAAATAAGCATGGTGTCAGTGTAAGATCTCCTAGCAAGAATGATTGTGTGAAGGCTTTGACTTTGCAGAGAGAAGGACAATTTTATAAACTCAGTAGTTATACTCCTGGGGAGGAAAGATCTTTCTGTTCAGCACAGAGTATGTTGGGAGCCAATATTATTCCTCTCATCTTGAATATCTTCTCCATGGAATCATGGCCTCAGAGAAATCTTCCCATGTTGGTCACAGGTCCTGACTAAAACAGAAATCCAGAATAGTCATAAATAGTCATCCTCATAAGGGGAAGTGAATCTGTCTTGGGAACAATAGTCACTCTCCTTAAATATAGGGTCCCATGTGAGGTAGTCTGTGTACCACTATTGGCCATGTGAAAGCATAACCTTAGCCTGACCATCCTCACGATGACGGAAAGTCGACAAACAGCTCACAGTGTGCAGCCCATGAATCAAAGCATTTCTACTCTCTCTCCCTTTCCCCATCACCATCAGTGTGCTCCATGACATTCTCTCTGGGGACATGCTGCTCTTTAGATATGTTTCTAATAGTGACGTAGGTCTAGGTTTCCCTGACAGAATCCATAGTATGTCCACCTAGGTGACAACTATGGACACTTGTTCAATTTTACCTGTCTCTCAGCTTCCGTACATCTCCCAGCTCATTTTTATCTAGAGGTAGGACAGAGGTAGACTATTCATTGCCTCCTCCAACACCACATTTCTACCAGCCACAGAAAATGTCCAAATGAGCCTGCACACAGGTTTAAACCTTTGCCTTTTCTCCATTTTAAAAGCTCCTTGTCCACCTTGACATCCTGAATTTTATACCACCTTGGCGCCAAATCCCGACTTCTTAGAAGGTAACAAAAAGGAACAAGACTCCAAAGGAGATGACTAAGCAAGCAGGTGGCTTCCCTACAGTAACTCTACAGATTGTAGCAGGAAGGTAAAAAAGATTCAGTTCATTGCCGTGTAGCAAACAACAGACCTTGAGCATGCTGGAGCTGCTTCCTCTAGTCATAAATCCCACTGGGTAATGCAAAGAGACCAGATGGCAGCTACACACACCATGGGTTCTGTCACAGTTCACAGATCCAAAGCCAAAGTCTCAGCACATGAGGGACCAATAACCAAGCCTCCTCCAAGAGCAAGCACTGACATAGTGGCCCGTGGCAGCTCCGCTGCCTGTGTGACAAGTCACAGACACTGCCAGCTCTAGGGAAGGCTGTATTCTGGCACAATCAGCATGGTTGTTCAGCGACTTCTGGTCCATGATGGCCTGCTCCTCCTGATAATGACATAGGTCTGATCTGGTCTTAATTCTTAGCAAATACATCCTGGCATAACATTGAATGGCTGTAAAATACAGTGTGTTCAAGTGTGTGTGCACACGTGTATGTGCATATTTGTGCATGAGAAATGAGAAAAGGAGAGACAGCCCGTGGGGTAATTAGCAGGCGGACCTCTGCAGCCAGTAAACAAACATCTTTTGTACCATTCCATTCTTGTATCTTTCCTGAAGTTTGAAACTTACTCAAGTACATTAATTTGGGGGGAAAAAAATCTTGCAACCCTTTACACTTACCAGGCAAACGCCTTCATACCTCACTAGTTTCAACAACAGGAAGAGCAACAAGTGGCTTCATTGTAAGGCATCCATTCTCATAATTCTCTTAGCTTATTTGAAAACCACCACACCACATTCTCCTGGGCGGAATTCATGTTACTGCTCAATGGGCGTGCTTCATAGTGGGAGGTGAACAGCAATGTACTTCCCACCTACGACCTGAGGGGAAAACAGAAAGAAATTTTAAGAATTGAGTACAAAATAAAAATGTTTTCATTCTATTTCTTTTTAATATTTTGGTTCAGTCTTTATCGAGTTAACTGGAAAGGAGCAAGAGAAAGAATTTTATTTAAAATGTATCTTCTAAGGTCTAGTGTAGTGGCATATTTCTGCAATCTTAGTGCTCAAAAAAGAAAAGCTGAGGCAGGTGGATCTCAAATTTAAGCTCACCTTGGGCAATTGAGTAATTCTATCTAAAGGAAAATAGTTTTCATCTTTATAATGAGTAGTACATACAAAAACATATTTATGATGACCCACATTCTGAGCATCTTACAAAAATGGGCTGCAGTTGAAGATACTCAGGACAATGTTTAGTACTGTCCTTCTATCCAAAAGACAACCATCAATGTATTCTCTGACCAGCCCCCAGTCCTCACCATCTTCACTCTTTCTCTTCTTTCAGCTAGAAAATCTGGAAGCAGAAACCGCCCCATTGCCCTAACTGGATCCCACGCCATCCAGACCTTCGCTAAGCTTAGAGGCTGCCATCTACTTGGAATCAGGTTGCTGTCAGGGTGTGTGGGAGGCTCTGGTTTCCACGGAAACCATCTTATCCTGCATCATTCAAAGTCGTTCCTCTCTGGCTACTTCACTCTGCATACAAGAGACACTCAGACTGAATCAAGCTCTCAGAAGGAAGAGACTACAGGACACTACTGAATCCAGCTCATGTACAGAACCATCAGAAACACCCAGTGGACCACAATACTCTGTGGTATGTGATTAGCGATCATCATAGAAGGTGACCCTTCTCTATGTAGAATTTTTATTTTCAAGCAAATATTTATGACCTCATCAAAGAAAAAAATGTCACTTGTTAAATTCACTGTAGTGATGTATAAAGTAAATGCTACCTCTGACCTCTGACCCAGTCACCTTCTATGGAAAGTTCCAGTCTTTTTAGTCTTTTGTGAGGGAATATGTCATTTCCAACTTAACACTTTCACCTTCAAGTTATGGTCTAGTTAAGACATCAGGGACACCTCCATTTCTTGGTTTTGTATTGTTTGAAAGAAGATGACATCTTCCTCCCTAGCTGCGTGTTGCAAATGAAAGGGATTTAAAACACAGTTTCAACTGCAGAATGGTTGGTTCTCACACTGAAAGGACTTACTGGGAGTTATGATGTGGGGGTGGGGAGAGGAGCTGTCCTTCCTAATTCCCTTGATGTCCTGTAAGTGTTCACAAGGTCAAGTTCATAAAGTCGCCCAGCGAGCTCATCATGCCCTCATTCTGAGCAGGAAGCCAAGAATTTCCCTCTCTTCATTTTTTCAGTAATGTCTCCACACTGCACGCTCCCTTCTATATTATTTTCCCTGATGCCTTCTGAATCAGCATGATCAAACAACAGATGTGTTTCTTGGGTGCCAGGAAAGTTTAAGCACTTTTAAAATATGAACCTGATAAACGTAATTACAAGATAGACTCAACCATAGAGGAAAAACATGTGATGGGTTTTTCAACCCTATATCGTGACTTGAACATGAACTATTAGCAGTATCCCAAACCTCTCTCTCTCTCTCTGAAGACTTGCACCAATGCAATGCCATAATCATTATCTTGGTCTTTTTAAATCTTGGTTAATATCAAGATTTACTTGATACGATGTCCATCTTCGGTGTAGCTTCTCTAAGAAAAGTCTTCTCTGACTAATTTTCTTTGCCATGACATGTAGTTGAGATTTGGCAGTCTCCCATTTTTAGATCTGGGGGAATGGACTAGTCAGATGGCCCATGCAAAGGAATGAACTTTGAACTTGTGTCAGCACTGATTACATGATCTATGGAGATGGGAGTAGAAAAAAAGGGCCCTGGTGCCCTTACAAGGGTTCCAGGGACTGCGGGCAGCCAGCAGATACAATGATAAAATGTGCATCCCTTCATCTGTCTAGCAAACACCAATACACCCCAGATATCCAGAGGCAGTATTTCTGGAAGACAGCTGTCATAGGTCAGAATAAATGAATTTACTGTCTCAGATCTGATTTGCTATAATTACATGGACTCAGCCATGTATCCATTAGAGAAGGAAAAAAAGAGTTCTAAGATAAGTGTCTTAATGCTTCCTTTCAATGATGCCTCTAATAACCTCTATTTCTGAGACATTACATCCCAGGATAAATGGGCATTATGTTGTACTTCTTACATTTTCTGATAGAAGTAATTAAAACCAGAATCTTAAAAGAGGTTTAGAATTTTAAAATGGACCACACAAATGGGAGAATGAAATATCTGCATGTAAGGAGTGAGAAAGAACATTCTTGCTTCCGGTATTGTATTTGACACAAGTTCTCTCAAGAACACAGTATTGTTTCTGCTCTTCGGGCTTCTTTTCAGTGTTTCTGTGTATTGCCCCACTCCTGGTATGAATTAACTGACATGTGGCTGAAAGCAATTTGGCCTTGATGTAGGACTTGGTACAAGTTTTTTTTTCTACAAACATTATATATGTATGGACAAGTCTCTTCCATATTGTCTCTTAGACTCTACAAAGAATACATAATTCTTGTTCTTGAATAGCTACATTTTTAAAATACATTCTAAAGCCAGTAAAGATATTGCCAGCATTTTTTCATGGAAAGGCACTTTCAAATGCCTGTGTGCTAAAACTAACTCTCAACTCAGTGGCTCACAGAGAGGTGAGAGCCCTCAGTCCAGAGGAGTAATTTTCCATTGTGACCTAAAGTTAAAGAAAATGAAATTTTGTTCTTCCTTCTGACTACACCTGTACCTTCACAAAGGAAGCTTCCTCCTCATTACTTAATTTGGCTTCCCCAGAATTGAAGCTTGTGGCTGTGAAGGGGAAGGTTTGAAGTTCGGCCATAACTACGAAAGCTTTGTGTTGCTGGGTCCGAGGCTCAGTGGCCTGTCCTCCGCCATACTCGACTTCCTGTGTGCAGCCTCCATTACGTGGCTGCCATGTCCTCTCCTGACCAATCTCTAGAAAGGAAAGAGGCGGGGAGACAGGACTCAGCCAGGAAAGAGCGATTCTACAATGAAGAGAGGGACGGCCCAGAAGGAATTGGGTCACCCTTTTGTTTTAAACACTTAGCTTCAATATTCTGGATCTGCCTTCATTTCATGACACGGAGGACAAGTTTAGAGGAGACACGAAAGAGCTTTAATCTGAAGTCAAATAGATGAGTATCTGAACATTCATTTTTGTTTTGTGTTCCGGCGAGTTTTTGCTTCACTGCTCTGTGCTCCTGGCGGATCTCACACGCACAACTGCCGAGGAGCTATCTTTGGATCCTCGAATGAAAGACACATATGCATTAGCTTATTTTTAAATGTCTTGGACAACTCAAAGGCTGGGTACTCCTAAAACTTCCCCTGCTAAACCAGACCCAATCGGGGAAGTAGCCCAGGTACCACTCACCCGAAATCTCGCATAGCTAGTTGACTCTATCTCCTGCCACTCCTGGGTCCCATCCTTCTTTCCCAAGTCACGGGGGTTCCTAGCCTGAGCAACTCTAAGGGTCCCACCCCGTACCCAGCCATTGGCCACTGGCATCTTTATTGATCGATCAAAAACCAACTGGGGACAAGAACCTTTAGCATTTTGACACACCGATTTTTCAATTGGATCAAAACATTAGAACCAATCTCCAACAGTTTGGGGGGCTTTTTGTTCGTTTATTTTTGTTTTGATTTGACTTATGGTTCTGAGGAATCTATATAAGATTTCTTAGCTCCCATCTCCTTGAAAGAGTGGACAATAATAGCAACCCTCTTGGGTCATGATCAGGATCAAATGATAAAAATTTTAAAAAATACCTTTGGTCTGTCATGTACTAAATGTTTCCTATTATACATAAAATTATCAATGTTGAAAAATAAAACCATTACGATAGATAGCTTAGGGGTATATATATATATCTCCACCTTTGGGCTAATACTCTTTCCTCTCCTTTAAAATGACTCAGAGAACAAGTGTGCAGACTGTCCCTAAGGTCTCCATCCACTAAGATTTAAGGCAGGAGCACATGGAAGGCCCAAGTTTGTGACATCCATGCTGGAGATGATTCACTTCCACTAGAAATAATTTTGCCCTATACTCTTTGCTCCTCACTGTCATAAAAAAGTTCCAGGAATTATGGGATGTCTCCTGTTCAAGGAGTAAGTGAGCCCAGGTGCCAACATCTTCTTGTGCATGGTGTGGGAAGGTGTTCAGATGTCAGCATGGAAGGCCATGGCATTTCTTAGTGTAAGCAGATGCATGGTCCTGTTTAATATAACCAGTATGGGTGTGCTTTAGGGTTACACATTATGAATATGCAGATGACTGAAGCGTAGAATTGGGACTATAAAGTGGGCAGGGCCCTTGGGCCATGGGTTGGACACAGCTGGGAAAGGTAATGCTCTTCCTTCCTGCCCTCCTCTGTGTGATGTTTAAGTGCAGCCACAAGTACAGCCTTTAATTAAGGTCACAGTACAGATTATAGGAGTACAAAGTGATTTGGAAAAGTCTGTTATTAAACCTATATTAAGCATGCAATGAGAAGAATCCTGGAAACTGACTCTTTCTCAGAATACGTGCCCAGAGTCTAGAAACACTGTACACTCAACTACTTTCATGGATGGCTGTAATTCCCTCCAATGTTTACCAACTTCTACAGTATCAATTGGATATTATCTGACAGGTTATAGCTTCAGCTGACCCCCCCCTTCTTTTCCTGTCTTATTTCTCACTTCTACCCAAGACAGGCTCCTATTTCATAGCCGAGGCTATCCTCCAACTCACTATATAAGCCCATCTGGCCTTGAACTTAGGATCCCCCTGCTTCAAGCCACGTGCTGCATTTACAGGTGTGTGCCATCACAGATACCAGGAAGAAAAAAATTGTTAATATAATACAAACAACCACAATGTCATGCCTTCATTCATCAAAACCACTCAATGTTAACCAGAAAAATTCTGTATGTTTCAATACAAACACAGACATAATTCTAACTGCCAAAGGATGCTTTATCATTTCTGGTTTTAAAAGAATAGTAATGTTAATTCTCTCTCATGAAGAATATGTCTGTGTCTCTCAATGACTTGCCACCATTCCAGAGTTGTATCCTGCATCAAATAGAGTTTGGTTCTCACAACATAATTATGCTCCTGAAATCTAGGATTTGTTTTAAATCCCTCTAATAACATTAGGCTCTCAGCAATACATGCAACTTCTAAGTAGAAAAATGTGTCTCTCTTTTGTGATCTCAGAGAGCTCACATGGAAGCCCTTTTGGAGAGAGGGGGTACACTTTTTTCTCAACAGTGTCACATGTAACCATAATAGGAATATTTAGCAGCCAAAAATATCTTTCAGGAAAGAGTGTTTAAATGCTGTCTGTGAGTTCCTTCTTCCCACCTTGCAATTTGATCTTTTAAAATGAACGGAGTCTCAAAAGCAGGCTGTGATATTCCATTTCCTTTTAGGCCTCTTGAAAGAAACTTCTGTTGTTTGGCTTCAAACATGGAAATGTTTTATTTAATTGGCATTATTGACTAATGTTTGGAAATTTTCCATGAATACACAGTTAGCAAATGCCAAATGGAGATGCAAAGAGAAGGAGTCTGTGCCCAGGAAGATCCGAGAAGAGAAAGGGAGGAAATCAAGGCAGTGGTCATTTTCCTAAGAATCTGTTTGGAACCAACCAAAGTCACTTACTTGGAAGAGCGGCAGTAAGCAGGTTAAAACCATTTTAGTTAACACATTCCAGAGCGAAGCCAGAGGTTGCACTTGCTTGCCTTTGGGAATGTGATTTCTCTAAGACGTCAAAGCAGAGGACTCTGGGATTTTTTTCCATTCTGAGGACAGCAGAAGCACCCCAACACCTCACAATGCTTGAATCCAGTGCCTGATGCTTTCCAGGTCTAGCTCCCTCAGGAGATGGATGTGCGGTTTGCTGAGATACTTTGTAAATCTAGGACAGTGGCAACATCACTGTTTGGTGAGACAGCCAAACAACCAAGTCTCAAACTCAGTGTGTAGCCCTTCCAGGCTGCAAGTGCCTCCATAGGTTCAGTTTGGCTGCCAGGGGTCCTTGGGAAAGCTCAGTGCAGGAGGCCAGTCTTCAATACACCATCCAAAGATCTCCAGGCAGAGGTGAGCCAGTGGATTCTTCTAGATCTTGAGAGTCACTAGAATTCTATGATCCTCAGCCAAGAATATGCCATTTGCGTTGGTTTTCTTTCTATAGCACAGTGCTGGGGTGTAGTATTTAATTCTGTTCTTTCTGTTAGACTAATACGTGTGGCTTTGCCTTTCCTATGGATGAAACTTCCTTCCTGCTTTCAAATCAGTGGACTTCCTAGGATTCGACCAGACACTTTAAAAAGAGAGAAGGTGCTGTTGAAATAACAAATATGGACAAAATGGCTAAGTGTTTGTAAATCCTTGAACCTCATTTGCCTACTTTCTAAGGAGCGTGGTTTATTGTTATTTATTTACTTGTTTTCTGATTGGGGGATATATTGCTTGTCATATTACTCATCTCTTGTTGAGTTCGGGATCTTTCATTTCTGCCTGAAACACGTGTCTTTACACAGGTCTCTTTAAAACAATATGCACCAGATCCACCTCTGCCTTCTGTCCTAGATGGGTTAATGTGCATGTTAGCACTTCCTAGTGAGACAGGCCTGAGTTCTTGGCTGGCCACTCCCCTTCTCCATGTCCCCTAATGGCTGGCTGTACTCCATCCGTTTGAATATTGAACCATTTAGCTTTTAATGTCCAATATCCATCCTACCTACCAAGAAACCCAACCAGCTGGTTCTTGTTCCCCTGAATCTCTGCAGGTGGCAAACCATGAGTCCCCATGTCTGCTCCTGCCTCTGCAGGGGTCCATACAGAAAACAGGAACATAGCAAGGCCTCTTGTTACTCTCTTTAGCTATGATACAATTTGTTCCCTTCTGGCCCCATGCTCACCCCTGCTCTTGCTCAATGGGGAGCTGCTACTGATCAGGGCTGTATTAACTCACAACTCATTTGCTTTATGGAAATTCTGGGCCTTTATTTCTCAAGGGAATAGGCCTCCTAGCCAGCTGCTTCTTTCCACGCAAGCTACTGAATTTATAAAAATTAGGTTCAAGGAACTGGTTATTTTAGAGATTTATAACCACAGCACTGCCGATAGTAAATGGATGGGGGTTCTCAGAATCTTCTCTGTGTCTGTGACTCAGTCACTCAACTTAGACATGACTTGGGGCAAAAAAAGAAAATTCTGGGTTAACCAGAACTGCCAGTGACTTTGGATGGGGGGGTTCTGTTCATGGTTTGCATATTTGGGAGAGGTTTTGTTTGTGTTGGTGGTGGTGGTTTGGTTTGTTCTGTTTTGGTTTTTTTGAGATAGGCTCTCATTCTGTATCCCAGGATATTTTAGCATTCATTATGTATCCTTGGCTGACCTTAAACTCTTAGTGATCCTTCCACCTCAGGCTCCTGAATGCCAGGATTATAGGCATGAGTCATCCTCCCAGGTTGTTTCTGATTGTGTGTGTGTGTGTGTGTGTGTGTGTGTGTGTGTGTGTGTGTTTATATATATATATATATATAAACTTTTTCAAGTTTTTGAAGGAACCAAATGGAAATGACATTAATCCTGATGACATATGCCTAGTCACCTTTATAATGAATGCCTTCCTTCTAATCAAATGTTTTAAATAATCTTTTAGCCAAATTATACAAAATAACATCTAGTAGTGGACACTCCCTCCCCTATAATGTTCAATACAACTGATTTCAGTAAAACCTAGGCACTGGGCCCACCCACTGGTCCCTGCATGGCACTGCCTTTGCGTGCATAGGAAAATGTAAGCATCTCTTTAAAGTGCTGATTTTCTCATGTCAAGACTGAAACTTCCAGTAAACAATTGAGAGATCAGTTAGGTTACTGTTTTCTTATTGATTCTGAAGACACGGGAAACATCCTGCTGGCTAGTTTCTAACTGGCCTGGCTCTTTGGAGACAGCCGGAAGCCAGCATCCACAGACACCACGGAGAAAAGAGCCTATGCACAGAACTGAGGGAGAAAGGAAGAATCCAGTTGGTGGGGATTGTCAGGGAATGGCTGGGCTATTTCTGACATAAATTTTAAATGAGAAGTGATCTTTCTAGCTCAAATTTGCTCGAGATTCTGACATCTCTAAAGGAAAAAATGGAAAGTAATATTAGGCTGGCTCCATATACAAAAGTCAGTTTCACTCTGACATGTTAAAAAAGCATAGGCGCTTAAGCCTAGGTCTGTCTTTTATAATATTTTGAGACATAACAACTTCATGTCAACATCATAGAATGTTGGAGAGTCTCATACGATTTGAATTTTAATGTATGGTTTGAGAAGACCAATCACAAAAACTAAAATGTCAATGAATCTCTTAGTTGCAAATTCTATTTCTCAAAATGTCCATATTCAATGAGAAAATTATTCTATATACAGTATCAAAACCTCATGATTGATAAACATTTTATGTCCTCCCACAGGACCTGGGAGAACCTTGTAGCCTCTCAGAAATATAATCCCTGTGGGGGGGGGTTCATTATTTTTTTTTTTTGGTTATTTTTAATGGTTAGTTTAATAGAATCATCTGTTATCAAGCAGGGTCTTCGTATTTTCAGGATACTTTAAAATCGCCAAGACTCGCCAACACTTGCGCACATATGCACAGGCGCACACACACATATCATCATCATCATCGTCATCATCATCTCATGAACCTTTGGGAATTACTTGGCAATGGTGGTAAGAATAGGAAGCATCCAATCCAGTAAGTATATCAGGAATTCATCCCTGGAGTTGATAGGTTACCTGCAAATGCAGTTTTGTTTTGTTTTGTTTTGTTTTTATGTCTAATCTGGAAAGACACTTAAAATGAATCTTAGAATATATTTCTTATTTCAGCTCTTCTATCATCTCTACACGAGCTATTAGTTCCGTTCAAGGTATGAACCACTGCAGAGTCTGAACCTACAAAATCCAATGGTCCTGTTTAGAATTTAATATTCCTGGCATTGAAAGCTTATCCTTGAACACAGGTTTGTAAGTGTCGGAGTATCAATCTTCCTTAGTTTAACAAAACAGCTTCATTAGCTTAACTCAGAACTGAGTTAGAAATATTAACATGTATCCCCATTATGTGGCAATTATGGAGATAATAATGATACCAATACGATTATATAGAATTCTATATGTCTTTCTATAGGAGCATGTCTAAGGGAATATATAAACAGGTATGTAGTGGTATTTTAATTAATTAGAATCAAAGATGAAATGACAATTTCCACTTGGCAACACATTCCCTGGGCCTTTTTTCTAATTAACAGTTATACTTTGAAATGTGAAGTGGTCTTGGTTTCCTCTCATTATGTCACATGGACTATAAGTAAATACGTTTGCAAACAGAGCTTTCTAAACATACATTTAACAATATCTATCAAATGTAATAAGCAGACAACTTGGTTTGTTTGTTTTTTTTTTTTAATGAAAAGTGTGAGTTTAAACATCAGGTGTGTTATACATGTCACTAAATTACTTGTAAGACTGATAATGCATTCTTGATATCCAGAGACAATTTCTGCTAGAAATAAGATGCACACCATACATCTGAAATTCTGGTAACCAGTGACAGTGTTTAAAAATAGTCTATAATGTTTCAGCAGAGAAAAAAATCAAAATGTAATAATAAATCTGATTAGAATCTCATGTAGTTAAGTACACATATTTTAAGTAGATCATTGCCTGGGAGCTGCATATCTCTCCAGCTACACATGTGGAGGCAGAAGAGTCCTTCTTTGGACCATAGTGTTGAGTCGACTCTAAAAAGAGCATCACGCCTTCTGCCTGTTCCGCTCTTCCTTTCATTCTGGGGTATGAGAGAAGACGGGAACTTATCCCTTTCCTGAAAATCACGAAGTGAAATGAAGCTAGGATCAGCATTTGAGGTCAGCTTCTGTGACAGGAGAACATCTTAATTTACAGGAAGTGCCAGAAGCTCCCACACAGAAAGAGAAGTCTGACATAGGTCACGCTTTGTAGATTTTGTATCCGTGTAAATGAAACCACAATAGTACAATAGTATCTTCCAAAACTGCGTGAAAGCCATAGGCGGAGCATGGGCACTGCATGCTGCCTAGCTGGACTGTTTTTAACAACCTCCCCAACACACACACACACACACACACACACACACACACACACACACACACACACACTTTGCCTTTCAAAAGTATTTCCCCGGGAATCTGGGTTTACCACTTTGCCCCTGCCAGAGACATGTGTACGTGGTTTCCTGTAATGACTCACCAAGGAATGCCCAAAGGCACACAGCATTCTCTCCTGAGAGCCCTTCTTTTCGTGTGTTTGTTATTTGTTTACATGAATATGTTGGCCCTACAATAATGTAACAATTGCAGAAACAAACTCCCTTGCTTGCAGAGAAGACTAAGCTATCATTGTATACTTTGTGCACATTTCCAGGTAGAACAAAATGGTCAAATGTAGCTCTCCCAAACCTGATCGGATGTATCCCGATGGCTCCTCCGCAGAGCAAAGTGTTGACTAGTGCATCAAGCATTAGGAGCATTGCTGAATTCTTTTTTGCAGCATTTCTACTTGACTGCTTATAACAGTGTACAATATATATATATATATATATATATATATATATTTGTAAACTCTTGCACTGTGTGACCATTGATGTGCCAGAATCCACAAACATTTTGGGCTGTATTGTGACTTCTTGCATGCGATGTATGATTACATATGACTAATAAAGAAAACCTCCTTGTAAAGCAAGTATAACTCATGTCATCTTTATTCTCACATGAAATAAATAAATAAAAGCCAACGGTGGTGGCATGCACTTGCCATCCCAGTGTTAGGGGGTAAAAACAGGCAGATCTCTACAGACCGCTAGGCAGCCATCCTGGAGCCATCCATGAGCTCCAGGGTCTAGAACGAAACTCTGTTTCCAGGCATAAGAGAAACAGCACCTGAGGAATTATAACCAAGTTGGTTTCTGGTCTCCACATGCATGCATATGCACACACACACACACACACACTCACACACATACACATTCACATACACACATACACACTCACACATACACACATAAACATTAAATATCTCCAGATAAATGTTGTAATGTAGGCTTATGCTAAAGGATTATACTAACAGTATGTTAATTAATAATTTAATAATTTTTTAAAATAACATTAACTTTGATACTCAGGAAGTAATTCAAAGGGAATTTAGAAAGTAGGGGTTTTATCTTCACACTTCCTAATTTTAGAGCCAAGGTAGCCTCAAACCACCACAAGTATAGTTTCGTTAGCTGGCATTATCCATTAAGCCAAACAGCAAACTCAGCAACAAAATCTCTCCGCTGTAAAATACACAGTTGAAAATACAAATCTCTAAAGTCACTTCTAACACACTTTTCATAAATAAACACACTATCGATACACATTAAGCAATGAAAGTCTTTGTAAGAAATATGGATTTCCATAGGTGAAACAGAAAGCACAGTTAGTGGCTAGGTATTCTTTTGAATGTGAAGTCACCTCACTCATGCTAATGCATTTAGTTAGAAAACAATAAACTACTTCAAAACCTGGGTAACCTCAAGTCTTGTATTTACAGAGACTGTTAGGTGTTCCTATGTGAGTTCTATCACCCACCACAAGATGCAACTTCCTGACGCACGCCTTCGTTATTCACTCTTCTTCAGCCATTCATTCCATTCCCTATCAATTAAAGACAAATCCTGTCCCAGGATCTCCAGGGCCTTCATACTTACAGAAAATATACCACAGTTGACACCTAGGCTGTTCCCAGTTTCATCAAGCCCCATATATACACATCTGGTTCTTCCCACAAGATGACCATTTTCCCAAGTATTGTTAAATCTGGAGTGTGAGACAGGCTGCAGGAAACTGAAAATAATTCACTGAGACATGGTGTGGAATAAGAAAACCTTACGAACAAGGATGAACTCTAAGGTACGTGCACGGACCAACATGGCTGCTATTCAGAAGGTCCATGAAGACTGCAGTCCAATGCTATACCTTGGAAAGTTCACCAATGGTGGCTGGCTGGGCGAAAGCACCCGTCCTCCCCACAGTGTTCATCCGGGACCGCCTCCTATAGGTGGAGGGCTATCACAAGCTAGACTACCTAAATAGTGCATCACCAGCTTGCTTGGTCCTGGTATCACCAGTTTCCAAGGGGTGGCTGACCACACACAGGTAGGTGCAGGGAAGCACATTGCCTGTGCAGACAACACTGATGCCCTCATTCCTGGTGGGATAAGGGGTGGGTTGACTGTATTCATTCCAGTCATTGTCTTGTGCTTGACAAGAACCTTGGGGATGGAGAAGGGCATTTCAGGAACATAGCATTGGAGGCTCTACTTTCCTCAAAGATCAGATGTGTATATCTCAGTACAGAACAATTTGGTATATAAATCACAACGGTTCTTTAAGGGGATTACACTAAATTCCTTTTCCTCCTGCAATTTGAGAGTTCCAGTGCTCTCTATACAAATCAACATTTGACATACCAGCTTTTTACCAGTTTTAGTTATTGGTGATATGATGATGTCTTATATAATAACTTCTATTTTTAAAAAGAATTATAACAAGTATCACATTTCCCTAAAAACTTGGATGCTTCCTCGCTTAGTATGCCTATATAAATGTTTTATCTATTCTTTATTAGGTTGAATATTATGCTCACTTGGCTTATAGTTCTTTATATTTTCTGAATGCAAATCCTTCACTGGAGATATATACAAATACATGGGTGCATATATACCTGTGTGCATGTGTAGATTTAGAATATGGATACATCACTTAATTCTGCTCAGATGCCTACTGAAAATGCAGAATTATGTTAGCACCCAGAGACTAGGAATGAGCTACTCTTTCCAACACCCTGAAGCAGAGTTGTTTCAGCCAAAGGATTGGGAGAGAGACAGCCTCATGGGATAGAGTCAACATTGTCAACATGGTCTCCCTTTCTAATGTACCAACATACAATCTGAGCCTTTGGTATGTGAGAGTTGTCCAGACCAAAAGAGCTCAGGATCCTCGAGATCTGAGGATCTACAGCGTGTACATAATCTGTAGATCCCTGAAAAACCGATCCTCAGCCATTGGGACCCTCCTACTGCCTCAGACACCCAGACTGAGAAGAAGGCTTAGTGTCCTAAGGGTTGAAAATGCTGCAGATGGAACAGACCCAGATCCACACCAGGAACTATAAATTATATTCAGGACAGCAGCATGTTATAGATATTAGCTGTGACTCAGAAGCTCCCTCCTCAAACTTCTGACCCAGATAGCAGGAGTAATCAGGTCAGCCTGCAGAAGCATCCTTCCAGAAACTGGCCAGCTGAGGAGCTTATTTAAAAATTCATATGCACTTTCAGGATACAGTCAAAGAGAAACACTATTCACAAACTGAAAATGAGAATAGTAGCTAACCCAGTTATCAAAAATAGGTGATAGGAATGGCCTATTGAAATGAGAGTTTGTGCTGGGAAGAAACAGCTTAAGCCTTTATTTATCCAACATTTTTAATGGGGTCATGGGACCCCCAGGGGCAGACTGATAGCCAACCAAATCTTGGACCATTTCCCAAGTTTTGACAAACTTGATTGTTCTTTACTGTCTCCTTTTTCATTATACATGATTAATTAGAAATACCTTTGCAAAGACAAACTAAGAATAACATAATATATGTGAAAGCCACAGTTGCCCCTGTGAATGCATGTCCTAAAGTACTAATATACTTAATCTTTTTTTTAAAATATTTTATTTTTATTTTTTGATACTTTATTTACATTTCCAATGTTTCCCCCTTTCTAGGTCTCCTCTTTGGAAACCCCCTATCCCCTCCCCCTTCCTCACCTCTATGAGGGAATTCCACCTCCCACCCACCTGCCCACCCACTCCCATATTCCCACCTTGACATTCCCCTTTACTGGGGCCTCTCCTCCCCCTGATGGCCAACAAGGCCCTCCTCTGCCACATATGTGGTCTGAACCATGGGTCCCTCCATGTGTATTCTTTGGTTGGTGGTCCAGACTCCAGGAGGACTGGGGGGGTCAGGCCAGTTGACACTGTTGCTCCCTCCATGGGGCTGCAAACTCCCTCAGCTCCTTCAGTCCCTTCTCCAACTCCTCCATCTGGGACCTCACTCTCAGTCCAGTGGTTACTCTAAAGTGAAACTTGGGTATTCTGGACTTTTGGGCTAATATCCACTCATCAGTGAGTACAAACCATGTTCATTCTTTTGTGACTGAGTTACCTCGCTCAGGATGATATTTTCAAGTTCCATCGATTTGCCTGCGAATTTCATGAAGTCATTGTTTTTAATAGCTGAGTAGTACTCCATTGTGCAGATGTACCACATTTTCTGTATCCATTCCTCTGATGAGGGACATCTGGGTTGTTTCCGGCTTCTGGCTATTATAAATATGGCTGCTATGAACATAGTGGATCATGTGTCTTTATTACATGTTGGAGCATCTTCTGGGTATACACCCAGGAGAGGTAGAGCTGGGTCCTTAATCTTGGTCCACATGCAGAGGAACATTTGCGTTATTATCTTCATCTTCTCCCTAGTGACAGAATCCATGGCCAGCACTGAACAGTCTCAATGCTGACTTCTCTTGGCTACTTGAACCTGAGGTCCTGAAGCATAGACTTTCCTCAACCTTTGCAGAAACCTAGAACCTCCAGGGAATGAAGGCAGTAGCTGGGGACACCATGTGAACTTTCCCTATTGAAGCCCAGCATTTATAGCTACTTCTTATTGAAAAGAGCTGCATGCCTTCTGAGAGAACACTCAAAGCAAGTATACTAACACTTTGAGTTGGAGAAAGAAAATAAAAAGAACATGATATTTAATATCCTCTAAAGCAGTGTTTGGTGACTCTGTAATCTCATTACTGAGGAGGCTGAGGCAAAGGATCATCATGAGTTTAAGGGCATATATAGAGCCATATATGTAGTTCCGGGTCAGCCTGAACTTTAGACTGAGATCCTGACTCAGAACAGCAACAATGAAATGCCCTCTTGAAGTCCCACTGTAGACCACAGATGCTCGCTTAGAGCCAACTAGGCTCATTATTTTGACTTGTTTAATGGAGGACAGGGAAAACGTTCGCTTTTGAGTGTATGAGACCTAGGAAGACACATTTCAGCTTTCCACACAAAGCCTGAGTCACTCACTCTCCTCAGAGAAAGGAGACTGACTGGTTGGCACCATGGGAACGTCTGAATGAGTCTGGTGGGTTCCAGCTGACAGAAGCATGAGAAGCCAGAGCAAAGAGAAAACTGCAGCCACCTCTGTGTCACACCTGTCACAAGCTCTACATGAGCTATTGCTTTTTATCTTCTATCTTTCCTATTAAAAACTCAATCCTATCTCCTTTGTAGAGTTAAATGTTAAATACTTAATATAGAGAATCCCTCTGCCCCATGGAGAAGGAGAGAAGATAAACCCCATTGAGAATTTGACAAGGGGATATCCTAACTCTTAATAAAACAATGCTGCATGATCAGGGAAGCCATGTCAACTATGACCAAGCAGTGCTGTTGGCTGAGCTTTCTCACGCCTCACGCCCTCTTCCCTCTCTGGGCATCCTCAGGGTCCAGTGAATCCTTCAGCCCTGTGTCTGCACTCTTCCAACTGACCCATGTCCATTTCCACCATGGACACAGTCTGAAATCCACAAGTAAAAACTGTACCTTAAATATAAACATACTGGAGAGAGGCAGCATCTGAGGATGCTTCTCTATGGCATAAATGTAAAGTGTGAACAAGGCTGTCAATTAGCAAGGATTCTAACATGTTGCTTGTGACAAAAGGGTGGAAGAGCAAGACAAGAAACTGTGTAGGTAGCTGTCCACCCCTTTCTGACATAAGAAAGCTCCCATATTACCATTTGAGAATTTGGAGTACCTTTGCAGCCCACTTAATAATAGTACTAACCCTGTAAGCTTTTGTCAACTTTGAACCATTTGCAATCTGCCCCTAAATTCTTTATGGTTATTATTTCCTCTGATCGTCACAGCAACTTCCTCAGGGGATACTACTAGAATCCCATTTAACAGACAAGAAAATCAAGGCTGAGGTTGATAGCCCTTTCAATAAAATCATTTCTCAAGCATGTGGGAGCTGTGTGACACTATTAGAGAAGAGATGTGAACAAGCCTCTACTCATTTCAGGACCAATGACAAAGCAAAGTAAGGATACCACTGAGGTCAAACTTAGTGAAACGAGTTTCACAGGCATTTCTTTTGAGATTGGCATGAGGGGTCTTAGAAGCTGAAAGACTCAAAGACAGACACATCACCAAAGCCCATGTCAACATAGGTGACAGCTCACAAAAGCCGGTCACCTGGAGAACATTGCACAGCTTCAAGCTGGTCAACAGGTTGCAGAGTATATTTTCCTGGCAACTGAGCTGTGAGTCGTATGAGCCTCTTCCAGGCAGCTTGGCTGATCTTTGCTTCTTCCAGGACACTAGCCTGGGTCTCTCGGCAGTCCTCTCTGCTTATATATCATTGTGGAACGGGAGTCCTAGTGAAGCTGGTCAGTTTCAAGAACTTTCGGGAGATTTGAGCTGTTTGTTTCCTGAGTTCAATGAGCTTCTGTGCAGGGACTGGATGTTTTACCTACTTTCAGAATATCAGAAGTCGTAATGAGCTTCCCTCCATGATGGAATGTTTGGGATGTGAGGAAATTGCTACACAACAGTGGGCAATGTGTGACAGCAATAGAAAGGGCAACGTGTAATTGGAGAAATAAATCTAGAGGCAAATTGATGCTACAGAACACAATCAGGAGGGTAAGCTTCATATCTTTCTGTACTCTGGTTATGTTTGTTGTCTGCTCATGCCTAAAACAAGATCGACAAATGATTTTTCTTAATTATTGATACTTACCTTCATTTTTTTCTACTTCAGAGAAATAAAGCATCAGAATTGTCCTTGATATCCCCAAAGTGTGAAAAAATCACAAAGTATTAATACCTTTTTTGCTTTTTAAAGAATTAAACTATGTAATAGTTATTTATAGACTAAATTCTTTTGATAATAATTCCATTCACAAACTAGAAATGTTTATAATTTGGAACCAATGAATTAAACATCAATTAATTAATAAATATTCTATACTGATAGTCATAATGGCAGTTACTAAAAACTCAAAATCAAAAATTCTGATCATTTTCTAATTTTGCTCCAAATTATTTTAAAGACTGGCATGAAAATGGTCTTTAATATAAGACAAGAAGATGGTACAAATATATTTATGTATATAAATATATGTATATAGTATATATGTGTATACCCTATTGTGTGTGCAATAATATAATGCTTTATGTTCATAAGACTTCAAATAAGAATAATGGCCAAAGTTAATATGCAAAAATTAACAAATAGAGCAAGTGAATAAAAGTGAAGATCAATAGAGAGAATTAAGAAGGACAAAGAGGAATGGGGTCTTGCCTGAGCCAGAGAAAAGAGAAGTAGAAAACAAAGAACTCAAACTGAGACCTTACTCTCTAGTGGGGAGGTGGCAAGTTCTTATAGTTATGAATGATGTTTAAAATTCATTCACTTCCATTAGATATAATAAGTATTAAAATCAGTGTAAAAAGCCATAATCTTCTCTTTTAAGGAGCTCAGAGTCCAACATAAATCCACAAACACAATGCAGCCATCAACAAGAGTTAAAATTTTGAGGCTTACACTCACATTGACCCAGTGTAGTGATTTGAATGATAATGGTCCCCATAGATTCATATGTTTGAATTCTTTGTCTCCAATTGGTAGAAGTGTTCAAAAAAGATTAGGGAATGTGGTCTTGCTGGAGGAAGTGTGTCCCTGGGGATAGACTTTGAGGCTTAAAAAGATTTATGCTATTTTGAATTAGGCCTCTTTGCTTCCTATCTGTGAGTCAAGATGTGAGCTCCCGGCTGTGCTGCTGTCATGCCTTTGCTCAGCCATCATGGACTCTAACCCTCTGATACTGTATGTTCAGTTAAACACTTACTTTTATAAGCTGCTTTGGTCACGGCATTTTGGCAAGAGAAAAGTAACTAAGACAGAAGTTATCAGGAGTAGGATATTATTGTGACAGGCCTGACCATGGTTTTGTTAGAGAATGTAGACTACTTTGGGACTTTAGACTAGAAAAGCAATAGAATACTATAAGCAGAACTTAGTGGATCATCCTAGTAGTGTTTTGGAATGTGCTGAGAACTATGCAGACTGTGGAAGCCCAGCTCAAGAGATTGTAGATTAGAACAATATTAACAACAGGGCTACAAACTATTCTTGTGATGTTTTGGCAAAAACATGGCTGCTTTCTGCCCTTGTCTTAAGGGTTTGCCTAAAGCTAAATTTAAAAGTAATGAGGAATTTCTTTGGGAAAGGAGACTTCAGGACTGCCTAATGTCGACTCTATTGTGTGATTACTAGTTACCATTCTTACGCAGGTCTCCAAGAAAAAAGAACAAGTGGAGAAAAAAATATATATATATAAAATATATTTTGTAAGAGATAAAGGATACCAGGAAGGTTAATGCTGGAGTCAAGGCTTGTGCTAAAAGAACCAAGGTAATCAACATGAGGCCTGATCTACATTGGTATAAAGGGAATGGTATCCTCAGGTCAAGACTGCCCAACTAAGCTTCCAACCTATGAAAAAGCAAAGGTCTGGTGAATTTTCTACTCTCAAAAAATAACAACAAATATGATGGAAGGGTAGCAGGGTACACTCCACATGTGGGCAGTCAGACAAAGCAATGTTATCCATGATTTTCAAACATTAGCCATAAAGAATATGCATATAAGGGGGCTGTAGAGTCTTCCTCTGTGTTTAAGGAGAGCCTCTGCGGCAAAGAGCATGGCAGGGAATCTCTGCACAGAAACCCCAAGAGGTCTCCATTCAGTGTCTTCATGCAATAAAGCTATAAAAGTAAAGCCTGGATTGTGTTGGATGCCAGATCCATGTGCCAGAACCACAGGATATGTGTCAAGAAGAGCTGCACCTGGGAATGGAACTAGACCAAGAGATCGAAGGGTATTGCAGTCATCAAACTGGAAAGATGGAGCCATCTAAGCCCTCTGACACTAGACTAGCTTTGCTTTGGTTTCAGTATTGCCTGCCTATGACTCAATTTCTCCATTTTAAAATAATGGACATTCTATGCCATTGTGTGTTGGGAGTGTATAATTGGTTTTTATTTTATTTTATCTTATTTTATTTTATTTTACAGGTGATTACAATAAAGAAATTGCTTTGAGTCTAAAAAGGGATGTTGAACGTTGCCCCTGAAAATGGTGTTGAGACTGGGAAAGAGTATGGAAACTTTTAAAGTTGGACTAAATACATTTTGCATTATAATATGGTCAAACGTCTACAGAGGCTAGGGAGTAGAATGTAAAGGGTTAGATGAAAATGGGTTCCATGGGCTTATATGTTTGAACACTTGGTCCCCAGCTGGTGAAACTGTTTGGGAAGGATTAGGGGGTGTGTCCTTACTGTAGGAAGTGTGTCACTGGAGGTGGACTTTGAGGTTTAAAGAGATTCATGCCACTTTCAGTTAATCCTCTCTGCCTCCTATTTGTGGGTCAAGACTTAAGCTCTCAGCTATTCCTTCTGCCATGCCTTCACTCAGCCATCATGGACTCTAATCCTCTGAAACCATAAGTGCAATTAAATGTTTTCTTTTATAAGTTGCCTTGGTCATGGTGTTTTGTCACGACAATAGAAAAGTAACTAAGACACGGGGTATAGCCACTCACCCTTTAAACCTGCCAGCGTATTTCAGGGAAGATTTCTACCACTGCAAAGCCACTAATAATTAACATATGGATTGAATTAAACACTACTAATAAGTCTTTCAGTCAAAAGGAGCTTAATGGGATTTTGATAATATTGGTTGTTTAGATGGCCTTTGGACAGAAGTGATTCTCATCCCAGCTACTCATTAAAGCCACCCAATTGCTTAGAAATACAAAGTGCTGTTGCCTAAGCCCTACTCTAGATGAATGTTATCATTTAATCATCTGAAGATAGGAGATAGGAGATTCAAGACAGTTGGAAGAGCCCCCTTGTACCTCTAGTTTGAATGCAGACTGTGTAAGCAACTTTGAAGGCAGGAGAACAATCTACACTGGGCCCACTCGAACTGGTGATTCCAGGTTCTTATTGTTGACATATGACTCCAACCAAAAAAAATGGGAAGAGTGTCAGACATTTAACAAACATTGGAGAGATCCCAAGGACAGGTGTATTCTTTCCATTTGAAAATTTATAAATGGTTTCCCTCTGCACTGCACTTCAAACTCTGACTTGTCTCCTTAACAATCCCTTGCCTTCAAACTTTCTTTCAACCCAGAACACCCTGATATCCAGAAAATTCCAAGTCATGTCACAGGGACTGAGTAATCAACAGCAGTGCCCTCTTGAGAGGTGCCTTGGTCAAGCCCCTGTCCTCACTCTTGCCAGAAAACCCTCTGAGAGTGCCATATCGAGGTCACAATTGTCCTTAAGGTAAAAAGGGCACTGCTATGCTGCTACTTATGCAGCTATGAATCTGTGATAGCTAATTTATTTTCAGAGAAGCAATCAGAGCAAAAGACACTTAAGAACTCTAGCAAATGTGAGTAGGCACTTCAATCAAACCTAGCATGCATCCAACTTGCTAGAAATTTTATCAAATGCTTTTCACCCCTTTATTGAATATATAAGGGAAAATACAATGCACAGAAAGGACTACCTGATGTTCCCAGTGAGGTGTCTTTGACAGAAATTCCACTTGAATTGATCTAACCCCAAAGCAGTTGAGGAAGCAAGTGAGTGTACAGGCTGCAGCAAGACATTCTCTGATTCAGACATAAAACCATCTCAGAGAGCCTGCAACATCAAGATGCAAAGCACTTTTGGGCTGTGAGTCAGTTTTCTTCTCCAGGCAATTAGCAATTACCAGCATTTATTCAGTGAATGGGAGTCAGGCAAACAGACAGACGTTGACAGTCTGTCATTACCGCACAAAAGAACTACAGCTTTTATCCTCTCAGAGGAAGGAAGACTTTCAGAATGCCTCAACTTTCAGGCTCACACACTTCCCAGGCCTATGATTTATTTCATCATCGAAGTTCAGCCATTTCTATTTGAGAATCCGCTTGTAGATGCATCTCCCAAGACTCCCATGGAGCCAGAGAAACTGTTGACAGTGACTACAAACATAGAGGCACTGAGTCAACAGCCCACAGAGGGCACCAGGCTCTACCCCTCACACTCTGGCTCATTCCAAGGAAAGGCACCTGTTCTAGTTTCTTTCTTTTGCTGTGGTAAAAGTACTCTAAGAAAAAGCAACTTAGAAGAGGAAGGGTTTCAGTCCATCACTGGAGAAAAGTTAAAGCAAGAACTTCAGCTTCTGGTTTGCACCTGTGGTCGAGATCTCTGCCTGGGCCAACAGGAGTCCATAGCCAACAAGCGCCAGAGAGGGGTGGCCTCCCAGGAGCTTGGAAAGGCTGTGAGTGGGCTTAAGGGGAGCAACACCTCTCACCCAGACCTGCCTGGATCTGCCGGGATCCAGGGCCTGAGAACCTGGGGACAGAAAAACCCCGAAACTTCTGGTTTTCACCTGTGGGTGGAGACCTCTGCCTGGGCCACCAGGGGCCTGTGCCTGGGGACCTCAGCCTGGGCTACAAAGCTCCATGAGAGATCGGGAATCCCAGGAGTGCTGACACACCTTTGAGCACAGGCAAAACCACCACTTCTGTTCAAACTCACTGGATCAAATGGGACCCTTACAGAGCCTTCAGGGCATAGGAACCAAGGGAAAGCTGGGGACAAGATCCTTCTGATTCCATTCTGCACCCCAGAGCTGACCCTGTGCGACAGCTCTCCAAACCCAAATACCTCTCAGAGAGAGCTGGTCTTCAAGGAGTACTGACACAGAGGCCTGCAGGAGGGGCAAGCCACAACCAGACAGAGTAAGATCAGCTAACATCAGAGTCAACAAGATGGCAAAAGGCAAGGGAAAGAACATAAAGAACAGAAACCAAGAGTACTCCGCACCAT
>CM052717.1:23989466-24031891 GCA_028551405.1 Uromys caudimaculatus | reverse complement strand
TAAAAAAAAAAAAAAAAAAAAAAAAAAAGACTTGACCTCACACCGGTCAGAATGGCTAAGATCAAAAACTCAGGTGACAGCAGATGCTGGTGAGGATGTGGAGAAAGAAGAACACTCCTCCATTGTTAGTGGGATTGCAAGCTGGTACAACCACTCTAGAAACCAGTCTGGAGGTTTCTCAGAAAATTGGACTTAGTATTACCTGAGGACCCAGCTGTACCACTCCTGGACGTACACCCAGAAGATGCTCCAACATATAACAAGGACACCTGCTGCACTATGTTCATAGCAGCCTTATGTATAATAGCCAGAAGCTGGAAAGAACCCAGATGTCCTTCAACAGAGGAATGGATAGACAATGTGGTACATTTACACAATGGAATACTACTCAGCTATTAAAATTAATGACTTCATGAAATTCTCAGGCAAATGTATAGAACTAGAAAATGTCATCCTGAGTGAGGTAACTCAGTCACAAAATAACACACATGGTATGCACTCACTGATGAGTGGATATCAGCCCAAAAGCTCAGAACACCCAAGATACAATTCACGGATGAGGGGATGCTCAAGAAGAAGGAAGATCAAAGTGTGGGTGCTTTGGTCCTCCTTAGAAAGGACAACAAAATACTGAGGGGAACAAATATGGAGACAAAATGTAGCTTTCAGACTAGAGGAAGGGCCATCCAGAGACTGCCACTACTGGGGATCCATCCCGTATACAGACACCAAATCTAGACACTATAGTGGATGCCAAGGAGTACTTGCTGAAAGGAGCCTGATATAACTGTCTCCTGAGAGGCTTTGCCAGACTCTGACAAATACATAGGTGGATGCTCTCAGTCAACCATTGCACTGAGCACAGGGTCCCCAATGGAGGAGTTAGGGGAAGGACTGAAGGAGCTGAATGGGTTTGCAACCCCATAGGAAGAACTAGAATAATAACCAACCAGACTGCCCCGGAGTTCTCTGGGACTAAACCACCAACCAAGGAGTACACATGGAGGGACCCATGGCTCCAGGCACATATGTAGCAGAGGATGGTCTTGTCAGGCATCAATGGGAAGCGAGGCCCTTGGTCCTGTGAAGGCTCAATGAATGCCCCAGTGTAGTGGAGTTCGAGGGCAGGGAAACAGGAGTGGGTGAGTGGGTAGATGAGCACCCTCATAGAAGCAGCGGGAGGAGGGCTGAGATAGGGGTTTTCGGGTGGTGGTACTGGGAAAGGGCAATAAATAAATGTAAATAAAGAAAAGATCCAATAAAAAAAAAAAGCAAGAACTTCAAACAGCTAGTCACACTATATCCACAGTCAAGAGAAGAGAAAAAAATTAGGCATGAATGCAGCATACTTGCTTGCAAGCTGTCTTGCTTGACATATTCTGCTTGATTTCTCCACCCCTGACTTGATTTCAGGAGCCCTGACTAAGGAATGGTGCTGCCCACAGTGGACCGAGTCGTCATTGTCACACATTAATTAACCTACTTAGATAACACCCCATAGATATGCTCACAACCCAATGTAGACAATTCCTCATTGATGTACTCTTCACAGATTCTTCTAGTTTGTGTCACAGAGACATTAAAAGTTAACCATCCCAGCACCCTTCATGCAAGCTTCCTTTACCACTCTCCACTATGCAGATGGTGCTTCTGTGAGATCAAATCAAATGTGATAATTACTTGTCATTATGAGCCAGTACTAGATACTCATAGAAGCAAGAATGAATGGGTCATCTGTGCATGGATCTGGCTTTCTTCAGCCATTGGCTTTCAGCATGTCCAGAGGCTGGGGAAGGCAATTTGGAGTCTCCTGGTTAGGTTATAATCCAACACTTTCAAACCACAGGCAGATCTACCTCCAATACTGATGGAAACATACTTTAGAGGAAAGCACCTAATTAATCCAGGACTTAGTTCAGCTTTCTTATTTGACAGAATCATAAACTCTACCTCACATGAAGTAGAGACGCTGTACAGAAAGCATGCTCCCTTGCACATGATGCATGGGCAACACATACAGGTCTTAGAAGTTAAGAGCTCATCCTACTCTTTGCTAGCCAGTAATAAAATATCCTTGTCACTAAGTCTTAGTGCTCTGTCCATAAAACCCTTAGTGTACAAAAGTCCATCCCCATCTATTCATTCCCTCTTGCATTACTGGCCTCAGTGAGAGTAGAATCCCAAGCATTCCTGTGGTTTGGAGTTTCTCCAGAGCACCATACTGCTTTCCTAGTCCACTGGTCCATTGCTGCCTTTCCTCGCCCCTGCCAGTATACATTTTTCCACCTAGGATACCATGTAAACTCTGGCATCTAAAATAATAGTTTCCTCCAAGGCAGTGTGTTCAGGCACGTAAAACATGGGAAAAGTACACGTGTTCAATGTAAAAAAGTTCGCTGTCCTTCTGGCCCTGTAAACGGTGCCTTCCAAGTTTTAATCCTCTCTGGAGAGTGCCAGTTTTATAGCCCCACACTCTTGTTGCTTCTCTTCCTCTGGACCCCTACCATGCACCAGGACTTCCTTTCAGTTCTCCTGGGTTCTAGGACAATCTGATATTGGCTTGACTTCCTTCAATAGTCTCTATCCAGAGTAGATGAACTATAGCCAGATTAAAGTGTATTATCTTCAATCATAAATAAAGTCACACATGAAAAAAATACACATATGCACATAAGAAAAATATACTCAGTATCATTTTAATAAATTTTTACCAAAAGCCAACCTGCTTATGTTTCTCTTAACAATTTTTTTTTCTTTTTCTTAGTTCAGTCTTCTATACTGCTGTACTTTGAATATATCCCCAAATGTACTGGAAACACCATTCCCTAAATCATGTGTGAGGTCAATGATACTTTAAGATCTGACCCCTAGGAGGTATGTGGGATTCGATGGGGTTGTGAGGGTAAGCCCCTCCTGTCTTTTCCTTAGTTGCATTTTCCTCTGTTTATATCATCCTTGTCTTCCTCTTCCTGCATCTATCAATATCAAAGTCCAATTGGTATCTCATTTCCTCTTGAAACTTTCCTTAACTACCCCCTCTAACACACAGTTTGCTTCATCTGTGTGTATTAAACATCCCAGTTGGTGACATAGTTGGACAATGAATTTGCCCTTTCCATGACAGAAGAGATGGTCAGTAAAGAGTAATAAGAGTGTAGATAGCAATGTAAAAATATGAAATGTGCTCCCACATAAATTATGAGGAAGAAGAATTTGAAGTGTTGGACATTATGGTTTGAAAGTTTGTCTCTCGAAAACTCATATTGAGGCCTAGCTGTATTGGAAGAGTGTTGGAAATGGGATTCCTAGAATATGACTGAGCCATGAGGACTCCTGCCTTGTGGGTAGGATCAAAGCCACCACAAAATGAGCAAATCCAGGCCTTGTTTTATCTCTAAGACTTCTCTGGGTGCTGGCACCTTGACCTTGGACATCTAATGCTCCAGAGTAGTGAAGCAATACATTTTCATTTATTGTAAGTTAACTAGCCTGTGCTGTTCTGTTGTAGCAGCACAAAATGTACTAAGATAATAAGAATTTCTTTTTAAATGGTCAGTGAGTGGCAGGCAAGTATGAGAGAAGCTAGCATAATGAGCCATTAGTATGTGTCTATCAGTGGTTTCCCACTCCAAGAAGTAGAATTTCAATAGATTGTGAGTGTCTAGGAGAGGCAAGCTTTTCATTAAGAATGAGCATGTCATCTCAAATGTTCGTATCAGCTACATGCTGTGTGATAAACACCACACGGTCTTAGTAGCCTACAGTTCCATTCATGAATTCACAGATGCGCAGGTCGACTAGGATTCTGTTCACACAATTGGTTTTGCTTCTTACTGCAGGTCTACACATCACTTGAAGCATCTCTGCTGCATAGTAATCCTACTTATATCTGCCAGCTAACCTGCCAGGGGAAGAAAGAACATAAGGCAGGATTTCACTGCCATTCATCAAAGCAAGCCAACACCCATACCAAGGTGCCAAACACATCCCTCTTACAGTGAAGCAATTGCAATGGGGTCGAGAAAAGAATTAGGGCTTCAGATTCCACTTACCATTCAGCCACAGCATACAAAGTCTGAGTGTAAACTCAATGTAATGGAATGAGAATCAGAAGTTAGGCATCCATGGTTTTACTCTACTCTGACACTTGGTGGCTTTTAGGGAAATATTTCCATCCTAATCTGTAAACTTAGAGAGTTAGACTAAATAGATCTTACAATGACTTTAAAATCTCACAAATAGTATTTAATCCTCTTCTTATTTGTCTGATAATGCAACCTAGGTCACTTATGGAACAGTAAAATTAACAGTCATAGTTCCAATCATCTATCACCTCCCCTTCTCTCTGAACACGAATGCCAACTTATTTTCCCTAACAACCTATTAGCCATTATGATAAAGAAAGAATGAAGTTAAGTGATTTTTTTTTAAGATCACCCAGCAGTAAAATGGCAGAGTAGAATTTGACTCAGGAAGGCTGACTCACAGTCTGTGGTCTAAATAATCACACACATGGCCTCTCCAATGCGTGCTTCCCTAAACCAAACTCTTCACTAAGCCATCCCCTTCTCTGTTTCCTTCTCCATAACTGACAACTCCACTCATCCTGTTGTATAGAATGCCCATAAAGCTCTTGAGTTTTTCTCCTCTCTGTGTATATAATAGTCTTTGGCTTCTATAGCTTCCATGATTTTGGGATGCTTTACATCCACCCAGTTCTATCCATCCCATGGCCTCCACCACAAACTCCATCACTACATCTATTAGACAACTGCCAAGAGCTTTAAAGTGAATCCCCTACTTCAAGGCTTGTGAGCATCACATCTGTTCTTCCTCAGCTCCACAACTCAGGGGGTCCTGGTTTGGCCCTCGAATCACATGATTTGTGATGTTTTTTCATAGTCTGGTCCCTGATGAAGGCCATGGCCTCATGCTTTCTCAACTCACCTAAAACACAGACTGTGGTGGTTTGAATACACTTGGCCCAGAGAGTGGCACTATTAGTAGCTGTAGCCTTGTTGGAGTGGGTGTGGTGGCTTTGTTGGAGTAGGTGTGGCCTTGTTGGAGGCAGTATGTCACTGTGGAGCCAGGACTTTATATGCTCAAGTTCTGCCCAGGGTGAGACACAGTAGTCTTTTCCTGGCTACCATCAGATCAAGATGGAGAACTCTCAGCTCCTTCTCCAGCACCATATCTGCCTATACACTGCCATGCTTGCCCCCATGATGATAATGGACTGAATCTCTGAACCTATAAGCCAATCCCAATTAAATGCTTGCCCTTATAAGAGTTGCCTTTGTCATGGTGTCTCTTTGCCTAAGACATAAACTACCTGCATCAGCAACAGAATTGTTTGTTATTTTTCATACTTGTCATGTTCTTCCTGCTCTCAAGTATCCTCGCCCCCTTTCCTCTCATGTAACCAGTTGCTTGTGTTTTTTCATATTTAAATATGACATCACCACCTCCAGACAGCACTCTGAGATATCCTGCCTCATGTTCCCCAAAACATCTTATTCTTTCTCTTAACATAACACTTAGCATTATAGATTAGAAGTTTCCTGTCTGGGTGGATAAACCCCAAAATTTAGACTCCTTAAAAGCAGGAAGATTCTTGTGTATGATAAAGTTACTTCCGAAAAAAGAAGCCTCAGAAAATCCTATTCCTGGGAAGATGGCATAGAGGTAGTTTCCCTTACTTCTCCCAGAAAACATAACTAAAAATTAAGAACAAATGCAGTACATAAAATCAGTAAAATTAAAAGAATTATAGTCTGAACAGTAACTTGCAAGTTTCTAGCAAGACTGAAAGAGGGAGTAAAGACATGCATTACTGAAATCAGTGATTAAAACAAGGATTACCAGTACAGTCCCCACGTATAAATAAATATATAAAACAACAAAAGTAAATGTGACAACTTCAGGTAATTTGGATAATGCCTCAAAAATCACAAAGTAACACAAATCAGCAAATATGAAATAGGTAATAAAATATCCTAAATAAATAAGATTTCATATTTAAATTTTCTCAAAAACAGGTACCATCACACCAATCTTTTTTGTAGAGAATTCTACCACATAGTTAAAGAATTAAATCAGTTCTATGCAATCTTACCAGTAAGAAGGGGTAGGAGAGACCTTTATAACTCATTTTCTAAAGTGACTATTATACCAATGCCAAACCAGACAAGTATAGTATAAAATAAAACTGTAGACCAACACCTCTCATGAATATAGACATGAAAATCCTTACCAACATATCAGCCAATTAGAGAAGCAGTACATAAAAATAATCATTACACCAAGTCCACAGCTGGTTTGACATTCAAAGCCAAATTTTTAAAAACTATCATATCGGTAGCCAAAAAAGAAACGTCATGAATATATCACTTACTAGTAAAATTTCATTTTACCAGTTTCAATACCTATTCATGACCAAAACATAATAAAAGAATAAGAATAAATAGAAAGAAGAAAATTATTCAACTTGATAAGAAATCTCCACTTAATGCCCACCCCAGCCATTTTAGTCACTGTTGAAAAGCTGAATGGTTTTTCCTTAAGACTGGGAGCAAGAGAAATCTACTCCAAACACATTGACTAAACACAGTGTTGGAAACCATAGCCAGTGGAGCAAGACAAAAGAAGGGAGTGGGGTCTAAAAGGCCTACAATTTAGAGAAGAAGAAAATAAACTCCCCACTTTATAAATTACATAGAAATTCTAAGAGCTTTTAAAAAAATACTTGTGTCCTATCATTAATAAGCCTTTGAAAATATTAAATGACTCAAGATAGAATATTCCTCAGATGGTTGTATTTCTAGATATTGGCAATGGACGTGTTGATACCAAAATTAAATTCACAGTTCTATTTTTAGCAACTCAAAAATATGTTTAGGCATTAGTCTAACAAAAATACATAGGCTAGATATGCTAAAAAATAAGCATTGATTATGAAAAGCAGAGTTCTACATAAGTTGAAAGACATATTTAAAGATGGAGAGACCCAATATATTAAAGACGTCATTTCTCCATAAAATGGTTGCTATATAGTTCCTCTCAAACCCTCAGCAAGGTTTGCTTTATAAATAGATATAGAAAAGATTATCCTAAACACTACGTTTAAAAGCAAGAGAGTAAAATAGCTAAGACATTTTGAAAAGGGAGAAGAAAGTGAGAGGCAGCAACTGGCCTATTTTGATACTTACTTATATAGATAGCTTCAACCATCAAAGACGGTGGCTGTGACAGAGTTGTTGTAGATCAAATGAATAAAACAGAAAACCAGAAGTAGCCTCACAAGCATGCCAGACTTGTTTTTGACAAAGGCTCAAAGGCAACACAATGAGAAAATGAGCATTGTCAATAAATGGTGTTGGAGTAATTGAACATTCATATGCATAAGAACAAGAACCATGATTCATAAGGTCTAAGAGCACCACACCTTACACAAAGCATTGTGCTTTCTTTGATAAAATCACCTATTCCAAGGTACTGTTGGGAGGGGTGTTCTAGTTTGTTTCTCTGCTGCTTTACAAAACATTGACCAGAAGCAACTTAGGGGCAAAGAAGATGTACTTTTATTGATTGATTGGTTGGTTGGTTGGTTGATTGATTGATTGAATCCTACAGGTTATTGCCAATCATGGAAGGAAGCCAAGACAGGAACTGAAGCAGGGAGCACTGGCTCACTTCTTCTGCCTTGCTAAGCTACTTTTCTTAAGCTGGTCAAGCGCATATGCCTAAGGGATGGCACTACCCACAGTGGGAGGGGCCCTGCTACATCTGTTACCAGTTAAGGAAATATGCCATAGATATGCCCACAAGCCAAGCTTATGGAGGAAATTCCTCAAATGAAATTGCCTCTTCTCGGGTGTCCTAGTTTGCTTTCTCTGTTTATGTAATAAGCTCTAACCAAAACCAACTTAGTGGATGGAAGACTTAATTTGATTTACACATCCCAGTCCATCACTGAAGGAAATCAGGACAGAAACTCAAGGGAAGAACCCGGATGCAGGAACTGAGGCAGAAACACTGCTTACTGGTCTGCTTTCCATAGCCTGCTCAGCTTGCTTTTTGGTACCACCCAGGACCACCTTGACAGGAGTGGCATTGCCCATCATGGGCTAGGCCCTACTGCAGCAATCATTAATGAAGCAAATGATTCCACAGGGTTACCTACAGAGTCAAACAGATGGATGCAATCCCTCAGTTAAGATTCCCTCTTCCCAGCTAACCCTCACTTCTGTCCAGTTAACTGTGACAATCAGCATTTCTGTGAGGCAGCAACTTTTTGGAGATTTGTTTGCTTACCTTTGGTTTGGTTCCAAAGAAAGCTTCTGGGTGCATAACAAAGCATTTTGTGCATAATATCTAAAGTAAATGTTTATAATGTGCTTGTAATTGCTAGCCAGGGATTGTGAAATTGACTGCTAGGCTCATTCACAGGCAGGCTGTGAAAAAACGAGAGTCTGCCCTGTGGTTTCATTCTCAAGGCTGAGAAACTATAGAACGAGGAAGACTACAACCCCATCTTCACTGTGCTCTGACTCCTCAGGCACCTTTATGAAACATGAGGCAGGAGGATTGCCTGCATGGAAGAGCCATGCAGAGGCATTTAACTGCCCTAGGTCAGATGTCCTAAAAATAGAGTCAATCACAGAGACTTCTGTTGACATGATGACTTCAGAAAATCTCCAAGGGGCAGAGGATAAACTGGATATTGGAGGGGAAGAAAGTAAGTGATAACTCAAAGGATAGAAACCAGCTTCAGATTGATCCAAGGACAGTCCTGCCACGCGTGTTGGGCCCTTAGCCTCAGAGCTGATCCAATTCTAAAGCAAAAGAAACACCCTACGAAATCAATTTCTGGTCACTTACTGTGGGGTGGGAAGGGCAAGGAGAGATGGTGGGCACCCACTCCAGAGAGACGCCTGTCCCCCAACCATAGGCTAGCCTCTAAAGAAGGGAGAAATGGTGTTCTGTTTGTAGGTACTGCGTGCTGGGCATTTGACCCCTCTGGCTGAATAAGGAGACCCAAACAAGAAACTCACATCCAGTTGCAGTTCTTACCCTCTTACCTTTTCATATAAATTTTGCTGCGTAATTGCAAGCTGTTTGCCTATAGTCACAACCCGTGGATAACTCCAAGAGGCAAGTGAGAGGTGTTGAGCTACAGCCTTGCTGTTTAGCTGATCTTAAAGCCTTTAAGACACATCAACCCCTCCACTTCCACACATGCTAGATTCCCTTTGGGTCTCACTTCTGGTCTCAGATCTAGAGCTTCACCCCAGGGCAGCTAAGCCCTTGGTTATCAAAACCTATCAGGCTGGTAGTTATGCTTCTCTTTAACTGGACAAGTTATAAGAGGGCCTGGGAGCACTAAGAGATGCCCCAGCAGATCTGTCAAATTCTCTACTCTTCAGAGAGGAAGCAGCCAACCCCTCTCCTTGCTACCATTATCATTGATGTTTTTGGCATCTCCTGTTCTCCTACTTAGAGGGACCCAAATGTCTATATGGTAGACTTCGGTTTAGAGTAGTCAAGATTGTCACTATAAAGAAGGATCTAATAGCTCACTGAGTGTAAGATTTCAGGGAGAGAAACCATAAATCCTAGCCAGTTCTGTGTTCATCTTTCAGTTGCCTAAACTATGTAATCCCAACCTTTTGTGAACAGGATATTATAGAGTGGCCACTGGTTTGTTGCTTGTCCTATTTAGGGGACTGAGGAGGCAGTTCAGTT
Source organism: Uromys caudimaculatus (assembly GCA_028551405.1). Classification (NCBI taxonomy): domain Eukaryota; kingdom Metazoa; phylum Chordata; class Mammalia; order Rodentia; family Muridae; genus Uromys; species Uromys caudimaculatus. The sequence goes on along the minus strand of CM052717.1, from coordinate 24,022,147 downwards.
GGTAAGTGCTTTCTGGGCAAACATAAAGACCTGAGTTCAATTCCCAATACCCATGAGTAAAGAAACAGCCAGGTGTAATGGTGTACACTCTGCTCCCATAGCTGAGAAGGTAGAAACAAGTAGGCCCTTGGGACTCAATGGCCAGGAATCCTAGCAAAATCCGTGAGTTCTGGGCCCACAAGAGATATTCTCAAACAATAAAAGGGATAGAACCTGAAGACAGATATTTAAGACTGGCCTCTGATCTCAGATACATACATTTGTGGACATGCACCAATAAGCCCATGCACACCGACACCATTTGTACACACATGCGTGCGCACACACACAGAGATAGATTTTTTTTTTAAAGAAGAGATAAAAGTAAACAATAACAATTTTAAAAATAAAATCTAAATTTTGAAGGATGGCGCTTAAAGATTGTCCACTGAAGGGTCCTTCGATTACACCTTCAAGACAGCTTTGCAAGACTCTTCCAAGCCAGCAACCCCACGATAGTATGGTTAAGTGGAAGTTTCCAGATATGTCATATCATGCAGACTCACGTGGTGTTTCACTGAGGCAGACTCAGCTTGATACTTGGCTGAGGTGAGACCCGTGCCGTGGGAAGACACATACTATTTGGAGAGAGTGTACATAGCCCTCAATAGACAGTGATGGGACACTCGAACAGCTAGCTTTGTAAGGCTTTGTGGGTCTCTCATCTTCATCTTCATTGATCTTCATTTTATTGAGGCACAACAGAGAACTTCTCCAGGTGTCTGGGCATTCGTGTTTGGTATCCTGACACTACTGAACTGGACCACTGGTATCCTGACAACGGAGATTAAAATTGCCCCAAAGAACTACTTCTAAACAGGTCCACATCCCCTTGTCCTATTTGCCATCTTTTCTCCCTCCCTTTGGACAGTGGGCTAGAAGGGAAGGTCAAAGTGTTTGATAACCCTTATTAAAGTAGTGTTTAAAACTCTAAGCCTACAGTATGGAACATACCTGGTTCCCATAGGCAGATATATGCTTCATTTCCTTACCATACTGTGGGTGTTTATCCTAAGCATATTGTATGGACTACCATGTGTGAACCAGACGCTATGTAAACCTTGGTACAGTTGTATTGACTTAGGCACTGTAAGAAGGAAGGACTTATCCACAGATAAGATTCTATGTATCACTTCGAACCAGGGCAAAACACTGCCTTAACCTAGATAAAAGGTGCTGATCTAATCAACTTGCTGGTAAACAGCGGATTGGTTTCACCCAAATAAATAAATACCTTATTGGAACTCACATGCTTTTACTGTTTTGTTACATGCAGACAAGGTTTGGCAGATGTCTTAGTCAGGGTTTCTACTCCTGCACAAACATCATGACCAAGAAGCAAGTTGGGAAGGAAAGGGTTTATTGAGCTTACACTTCCATGCTGCTGTTCATCACCAAAGGAAGTCAGGACTGGAACTCAAGCAGGTCAGGAAGCAGGAGCTGATGCAGAGGCCATGGAGGGATGTCACTTACTGGCTTGCTTCTCCTGGCTTGCTCAGCCTGCTTTCTTATAGAGCCCAAGACTCCCAGCCCACAGATGGTACCACCCACAAGGGGCCCTCCCTCCTTGATCACTAATTGAGGAAATGCCTCCATGAGATCCAGCGGTAAGGCATTTTCCTGAAACTCCTTTCTCTGTGATAACTCCAGCTTGTGTCAAGTTGACACACAACCAGCCAGTGCAACAGATACAGTAGTTTTCAGCCCCAGCTAGCATGTGCATTCTTGGGGACATACATGAAGCCTCTACCTCTCCTGCCGATGCTCTCTCTGAGCATGACCATAATGCACAATCCCCGAGCGAAAGCTAGGAGACATTCCTTGGTGTCTCCTTCTGAGCCCTAGAGTGTTCAGTGCTTCTCTCCAGAAATGCACACTGTCTGATGGATATTGAAATGTAAACACAGGGATTAGGTCCTTATATATGGCATTGGTGCCATCCACAGATTCATCCTCAAGTGTCTCACCATAGAACACCACGCCCCTTGGGCCATGCTTTCTCCACACAGAACGGATGGTCAGATGCAGTTCATAAGGCATGCCTTCCGCAGGCTGGGAGGTTTTCTTCTTCCACTGACTTACAAAGTCACCCATAGGTAAGGCTATAAGACAGTACTCATCCATCATACAGTGAACCAACCATTAACAAATTAAGCTTAAGCATTTTCTTCCTCTGCCAAACAGTGAGAAATGCCCCCAAGAGATCAAGCATGTGAGCTGACTTAGAGGTGAGTGTGCAGGAGTGGAAATTGACAGAGATGTCAGGGTCACCTCTTCAGTTTCCTTGTGCCCCCTTAGATACTTTACTGGCTGGATTGGTGTCAAATTGCCACAAGCTAGAATCATCAGAGAGGAAGGAGCCTCAGTTGAGGAGATGCCTCCATGAGATCCAGCTATAAGGCATTTTCTCAATTAGTGATCAAGGGGGGAGGGCCCAGCCCATTGTGGGTGATGCCACCCCTCAGCTGGTGTCATGGGTTCTTTAAGAAAGCAGACTTCGCAAGCCATGGGGAGCAAGCCAGTAAGAAGCACCCTTCCATGACCTCTGCATCAGCTCCTGCCTCCAGATTCCTGCCCTTTTTGAGTCCCTGTCCTGAGTTCCTTCAATGGTAAGTAGTGATATGGAACTGTAAGCAGAATAAACCCTTTCTTCCCCAACCTGCTTTGTGTGGTTATGGTGGTTCATCACAACAATAGGAACCCTAAGACAGGTACTTAAACCAATATTGAATGTACCATTTCCACTTTATAATGGATTGCTTCTGGGCTACCTCAAATGGCTGTCAAGTAGTACCTATATCTTGAGAGTTAGTTCTGGCTACAAAGTTACCTGTGTCCCTGATTGGACACTCTACCAGGGCTAAATGACACACCAGAGACATTTTTTACCCTTTCTTGATGATGCGGTCTCACTCAGAGACTTTGGTATCTGTGCGATGGATCTCCTTTGAAGATTGATTGCCAGTGAGTCCGTGCTGTGGCCTTCTGTACTGTGTAGATCTTTCCTAGTATGAGATCTGACACATGCACAGCTTGGCCCTGACATACTGTCCAGAAGTAGAATGCTTTCATCTCACATAATGAAGTCAGAAAACTCTTCGGTATCAATTTGTTGCCTTGAAAGCTTGGACACGCTGCATCAAGCACAGAGCATCCTTCTTGCTGGCAGAAATGCAAGACACAGTCATTTTCCCTTAACTTTTGGGTGATAGATCCTGACTTGCCCCGCCCCCTAGAACCCAAATCCGTAACTCTCATTCTCTGAAATTATGTATCTAATCTTATTCTCTATGTCATCAGCCTGATGTCTAGAGTTCCCTGTATCTGTGGCATACCTTATTATACTGGCAATTTCTTGATCAAGACCACAATTGGTGATAGCCTTGACCCCGGCCACCATTTCTAACCTAGTTGCCATTACAATAAATCTGACTCATTGCTTAGAGTGTGCCTCTGCCACTATTCTAGGATACTATCATCTACATTGTAACTAATTCTTTGTAGCAACCTCTGATGATTGTTCCAACCTCCAGCAACAGCCAAGAAGGTTTTTTTTTAAAGAGCCTAGGAGTTCCGTCGCTGTCTTGTTCCTGGGAAGAACTACATTATCTTGTGCAGCACCTGCCTGATGTAAAAATATAATCTGAAAAATCTTCAGATGTAAAGGGTCAAAGGCCTATCTATACCTACCACTAAGGAGGCATGCACTTCTTGCAGAATCTGATGCTTCTGAAGAATCCCGACACTACCACCCCACCCCACCCGTCTCAATTTTTAGGCTGGTTCCTTCTCTTTTAGAGTTTGTCTTCTTTGAAGTTCTGTCATGTTTCCGGTTTAGCCCTGTGTCTGGCTTTCAACTCTTCCTGCCCTCTGACTGTCTCTTTGAAGGCTGCCAAGCAACTTCACTGTAGGGTTTTGCAGTAAATTGCAAATAGACTAGAACCTGTTTCTCTCTGCCAGGCCTCAGTGCCACCCAAGGGCTACTCAGCCACTACTTACCCCTCATGTCTGTCAAACACCAGCACCACCACCCTTCCTGTCCTTGCATTTGGACATTATAAAAGTCTCACATGGTTACTGAACAGCTGTTGCCTTTGCATCTGAATACCTGTGATGGCAAAAGCCAGGGATATTCCCGGGCAGGGACCTACCTCGGTAAAATCAAATTCAGGTGGTTACAAAGGACTTTCAATCTTGTTAAAGGTTTGAAACCCCAGGCTCTCTAGCAGATATTGATGACCTATAGGGGACTCCACAGGATATTTGAAATGGAAACTTATGGTAAATGTCATAATTTGAGCAGGCTATATAGGAGAACTGAAGACAAATAAGTATTAAAAGCTTAAATTAACTGACAGGTTGTCCTAGGATGTTTTAAAAGGTCCATTACGACACAAAGATACTAAGAAGGATCAGCCTGAGAAAGAAGTGATTAAAAAGGCGAAAAGAAATAGGACATTGTCGACTTTGAAGACAGGAAGGAGACAAAGAGGCATGGGTGACTTCTGAAAGCTCTGGGGAAGAACTCCTCCCAGCCTCCACAAAAAGTGCCATCCTTCCAGGGCCTGACCATAGACTGGGAACGAGTGGTAGCTTCCCAGCCTCAGAACTATGAAGTAACAACTGTGTGGGGGGCTGCCAACTTTGATAATCTGCTACAGGAGCACTTGGAAACTCAGAGAAGTTTGTTCTGGAAACAGGATACCTATGCTGCTTGCTAACCCTTTTCCTTTGTCTTTGCTAACAGCTCCTGCCCCCTTTGAAGGCAGAGTCTTGTGTAGTTCAGGCCTTGATCCAACACAGAGGATAACACTGAACTTCTGGAGCCTTATCATCATGGTGGAACACCTCCTCATCCACTTTATGTAGCATGAGGAATCAAACCTAGGCCCTCGTGAATGCTGGGCAAGCATTCTACCCCTGAGCTACATCCCGCCTAGATCCTTTTGAACTAAGATAACTTTACTGCTTCTGGCTGGGTGGGGTTTGGTGGGGTTTCGAAATACTTGAAGACAGGATGGAGCTGAAGAATGGCATTTGGCTGAAAGGCGAGGGCTGGGGAAAGAGAAGAAAAATACTCCGTCATCTGTGGACCCTGCAACCTGGGATTTGTGAAACAGGTCTGAATGCAGGCCAGCTTCCTGTGGTCAGTGGGCACAAGTGGAAAGCAATATCTTCTTCTGTTCTGATATATTCTTTGTTTGTATCTTAGTAAGTTTGTGTGATGCTGGTTCTAACTCTTAAATCTGCAATTTAAAAAAATTTTTCTGAACCCCATAGTTGGCCAATAATGTTATGTAATGGAATAGACAAGTCTAATTTTGTGAACCAATGACACATTTTAAAATAATAGTGTTAATAAGTCTGTAAAATGAGAGACACTAACAAAGACCACAAAGGTTAGTGTAGAAATAAATCCCAGTATGAAATTATCTTTCGTTTTAAAAATCACATCAACTCTGGCATCTGTTATCTTCACTATGACCACCAGAGGGTGCAATAACCTTTGTTGAAGATCAAAACTCATCTACAGGGTAGTGTTTTCACATTGTTTTTGCTGGTGGTGGTTTGTCGGGCTGGTTTGAGGTTGTTTTAAGTCTTCAAGGAGGAAGAAATAATGGAAGGCAGAAAATGACCACAAGTCGGGTATTTTGACCTTTTTTCATACCGTTTTACTAGACAGTTTGCTTTTTATCTTTATCTTACAAGTCATCCTGGGGAACAGGGGACAGGAGAAATGAGGCATGCCTCGTGTTTTCAGTTTCGTCTAAACAGAGGGATGACAATGACCAAAGTCACAATGACAGATAAGGTATCAAGCCCACATTAACATCTTGCCCCATACCATGCACTGTTGAGCCCCGTTCCCACCATGCAATAGCAGAACACGTGGTGACAAAAACCATGGTTTTTATTACAGGATGTCAAATGTCTCCATGGGGCATGCTTCCCTTTGGACTAAAGCTAAAGAGACATCAATACAGAGCAATTAAGTTTCTTGACAACAAGGGAAATGGAAAAACGTTCTTTTTTAATGCAGGGTCCGTTTTCATGTGCTCCATGTGGCCTGGTGTGGCTGAGAAGGTTAGGTTTCTGTGAATGGAACATCCTTCTACCCCATCCATTTCACAGAGATTAAAAAATGTAATGTGAGGGCTTTTACTATTATGGGTGATGAAACCTTAGGCGGGCAGTCACCTCCTACATCCGGGATTGAATTTCTCTTGTGGGTGAGTATGCAGAAGTGTTTGACGGGAAAGAGATAGGAAATCTCCTTTATATATCCTATTCTGTTAGCCGGAAGCAGAGCTACATTCTAAAACTGCATTTGGACACGGCATCGATTCGACATAATGAGACATTTGAACTGTCGCCCTCTGTCCCTAGGTCGTTTGTATCACTGTATCAAAATATTGTCTTTCTCTTTTTACAAAGAAGCCTGGGTCTGTAAAATTAAATACGGCTTTCATGGGTAGAGTACCTCTCCTCAAAAGACTGAAAACTATTGTTCCTTTCCTTTGTTCCCTCTCCATGACGATGTGGTCTGAAGCCTCCCTGAGGAACTGAGCCTCATCACAATCCCATGACTCATTTCTAATCTCTAAGTCTCCGATACCTGACATAGCAGGTCACATCTCAAAAGGAAAAATTAGAAAAATAAGCATTCTCCATCTCTTTAAAGACTTCGATCCTCTAGCTTGAAAGTCCTCACAGTGGTAACATAGTGTCTTTTATAGAAAGGAATAAAAGAAACGCAACAATCAGGCCAATCCCCAGTTCTCAGAAAACCTAGTGGCAAGGCGGCAGGACCTTTAGCAGGAGACTGCTCACAGCAGTGCCTTTGGGGCTTCAGCAGAAGCCATCACGGCCAGGTGTGCGGAACCCAGCATAATAGACACAGGAGTCAGGTCAGACCATTTGTTCTCCAGCAGGCTAAGCCCAGTCAATCATTCCTCCTCTGCAGAGAGGGCTGACAGACCTGAAATTCAAACTCAGATTCTGGCTGTACCACTTGGGGCTTTGAGCCAGGCATTTCGTTATACCTGTAGTTCACAATCATCCTGATTAGCCTATGGGGTGGTAGGGTGCAGGGAAAGGGTCTGGAACAAACCGTTTGCAAACTTGAAGGGCAGGGGTTCACACTGAAAAGTCTGACTCCAAACCCGACCTCTTTCTTGGCCTGTTGGAATCCTAGCAACTGTTCCCTCCAGCATCTTTCTGGGACTCTGAATCTAACCTCAGATTAAAGCGATGGGGAAAACCAAGAACTCTTACAAATGACAGACACCCTCCAAACGATAGAAAACTGTGGGAACTGGGTTAGCAACGTTGCAACTAGTGAGGGTCTCCCGACAGGCTCTCATCTGGGTCTTCAGACCAGGAAAGAAAAAGTCCTCCTCCCAGCCCCACCCCCACCCCCCAAAAATAAAGTCTCCAGAGAAACTCATCCTTAACCAGTGCCATGGGTTCTGAAAGACTCATGCTCAAAGATCCACCACTGGTGTCCTGAGATGGCTGCTGTGCTACATTCCAGAGGCACAGTCAAGAGTCGCCCCTGGGCTCCCACTGACTGTCCCTAATCCATTTCCCAGCCACTAACTAGAAGAAATCTACACTTCCCAAATCTCTTGAACCAGAGAAGAGACTTGAGGCTAAGGGAAAGCCCCTCATGGTTTCTCTTCACTGGGCGTCTCCAGAAGTGTCACCCCCTCTCCTGCTCACTCCTGTCTGTCCTCACCCTCCTCCGATGATCACAGCTGAGGCTGGGTACCCACAGAAGCACTCCCTACTCCCTAAGTAAACCTAGCACAGAGTGAAAAGGTATTTATTTACAGAACTAGGGAACAGGGAGTGATTGGTTCGTGTCCAGGAGGACAGGACACAGCTGAGACTGACTTGGGGACGTTCAGCAGGCTCGTTCGTTCTACCAAAGCAGAAACTTCTGCTCTGGCTTTCTTGAAGTTGCCTTGAAAAATTACCCTATGGTTTGGTGAAGCAACCCCACAAACCAATGTTGCCTTTAGATCTGAATGTTAGTAAAGGAATTTACATTCAAAGGTCAGTCAAATACGTATGAATGAAAAGCCAAAGTAAAATGTTTAAATATAGCAATCAGCCCTCATAAAAAGTGTTTGGGGCTTCAACTTGGGGGAGGATGTAAGTCTGTAAACTGGCATTGCTAATAAAACACATGAGTGGATTTTTTTTCCGAAGTCTAAGGTTGTTCCAGTGCTAATTCACTCCCCCCCCCCAATGCTTCATTTCAATGTGAACCCCAAAGCCTTGCCCTCCGAACAGCCGCTAACCACAGGAGGAATCAGTCCTGACAGGCATCAGCCTCTCTCCGGCTGCATGTGATCCAGATGGAGGACCCAGCGTGTCCTCTCCCAGGTCATCTTGAGGCTTCATCTCTCAGCTTAGTGAATCTTCTAGCTTCTCTTTGCTTCCTGGTTTATTTTTCTCTCTTAAGGCAAGGATTGTTTTTCATTTCAGTGTACAAAAAAAAAAAAAAAAAAAAGTCTTGGTAAAGTACAGGGAAATATTAAACAATTCTTTATATTTACTTTATAGATATAGATCAGGTGGCCACTTCTATATGAATTTGCTGAGCCACCTTTGGTCCTATGATAGGATATATACGTCAATAATTTTCAAAGGGCAGAGACTCACACAGGTCCTTAGTGAATTCAGGTTATGATTTAGAAGCTGTCGTTGTGATTACTAGATTGTTTCCCTTTGGGATCTCTTTAACAACAAACTTTAATTTTTATTAATATTTAGTTTGGAAAATATTACATATATTTTATGTGGCCCAAGAGTTCATGAGATGTGTTCCTTTGGGTCTATAATTCATGGCAACTAAATATCATAAAGCTTACCCTTTATGAATAGAAAAGCTAACTTAAGGTGCTCATTAAGAAAATGATGTGTAACAGGCATTGAGATTTAAGAGCTCTGGAGTTGAGAGTAGGGCTGTAATGGAAAGAAAGCATTCAGAAAATTAGTAATTATTAATACATGCTCCCGTGGTTTTCTCTCAAGAGTTCCTGAGCATTCTTCAAATATCATAGTGCAATACAACTCCAGTAAATTACTACTGTACCTATTTTTCTCAAGCAAAAATGATATGCTTCTAGAATATACATATATATATAATTATTGAACAACACATAATAGTACACTTTCTTTTAAAACACTATAATTTGCATTTCTATAAATATATTTAAATAAGAAACATAGATCACTGTTCACATCTCACACCATATGACACATAAACATACAAAAATAAAATGATCCCGTTTAACCATTTTGTCGTTGTTTTGCTGGTCCGGGTTCTCTTCCAAGTTAAGAGCAATTCAGAAATAACCTTGTGAATTTGGATCCCAGGAAAACTGGACATGAACTCATGCTGGGTCTAGGCACCACAGGCAGGGGTGAACTCAATGTAACATTCCTTGCAGTGGGTAATAATATCCTACCACTGTTCAGAGAAGCTGGGAGTGGGGAAACATCGGCTCTGGTGCTCATGGGAGAGTCTATCTCCTAGACATTGTGAGGAAGGGGCATATTGATCACATCCCCTGCCCTAGGCAAAGCATGTCCTCTGACTGGAACCGGAAGAATGCCTCCTCCTTGGGCTCTCCAGACCCCACCCCCCATCATGCTAGACTCTGCAAATAAGGTGCTCAGCAAGTAGAACATCAATGTTAAGAAGAGCCTTGTGTTCCACAAATGCTAACATTTTTCCAGTTCCAGTCGCTAAGAAGGAAGAAATTCCCCCACTTGCAATGTTTGGCAGGACTCTGCTGCCCACCAATAGGGGTTCTGCGTGCTTCTTTTGCAAAACAAAATAACAGTATGAATCATTATCCCTGGGAAAATTGGGCCTTTTGTCTATGGCAGGTTGTAATTCTCTTGAAAGCAAAAAGAGGGGGTTTACCCATTTCACATCCCATCTAAGGCCTAGTATTCCTGCCGGCTCCCAGTAGGAGCACAGAAGACACCTGTTCAGATGCACTCCATCCCTCCATTGCAGGACTGAGGAAGGCAACACCTGGGAGCCAGGACTCCCGCTGTATCAGCACTGGCTCCACCTGGGTTGCATCCTTAGGCGGGATGGATGATGGCTCAGGACTTGGGTTTGGGGTTTCCTTGTAAGCAGAATGTATGCTCTGGAAGCATCCTGTAGACTGGTATAGTAACAGGGATGGGGGTGGGGTCCTGGCAACTGCTCAAAGAGAGTTTTCCACACAGTCAGAAGAGGTGGGGTTCATGGTTTCCTGAGGGGTGACTTCAGGGTCCTGAGGTACCTGCTGCTGATAGATGTCCTGGATCAGCAGGGTGTTCATGACTTTCCACTCTCTGTACTTCCTGGCTGTCAGCTTTGGATCATCCAGCAGTTGGTTGATCATAGCCAAGTCGTGCTCTTTGCACTGGCCAGGAAGGAAAACAGGAAGGAAGGAGGCATCCGTGAACTTGGGTGAGTCAACTTCCTCAGCCCTTTCACAGACACAGGGGCCCATCCACCACAGCACTACCAATGTGGTCTTACACATTAATACTCTAATCTCTCAACATGCCTGAAGTCAGGCTCAACGTCTCTTCACATGTGGGAGCCATAAGAAGCTGTTTATATTCACCCCCAAGTTAGTGAAAAAACCAGACAGACTGTCTTCTACACTGCCGCCCTTTACTCCTCTATTACCCCACACCACAGAGGAGACTCCATCTTAGTGCTTGCTATCTCCTGAGGCTCAGTTAACACGCAACACAGAAGATACTTCATGGACCATCTGAACCTCACTAAGTAAAACTGGAGCATAGCACTTTACCTGAGGCATAGGGTAACAAAAATTTATCTTTTTAATTTTTGTAGATTTTAAATGATTTTCAGTAAGCCACATTCTATTAACACACAGATTTATATATGAAAAGTATGGTTTATTCTTCAGAGATGAGACGCCTAACTTCCATGAGAACAGCATGCCTGCTGGTGCAAAATAACTTATCAATGCTTCGTAGACAGTCAGTCATTCAAATTTGAAGTAAAAGAATAGAGTAAAAATATAATCAGCATCCATAAAAAGTGGGTCCCTCTGCCCTGACATCTGTTAGGTTTGTGAAGGGACTGGGTGTTTCGAGACAGCACTGAGATGGATTACTGGGGACTAAGGATCTTATTAGGAGACTTATTAACCCCATGGACGGACAGACAGACAGACAGACAGACAGAGGGGCAACTGATGGCAGGGATTCTGGCAGCATCAGAAAGATCATTTGTGGGGCTCTCTGAAGAGAAGCATAACCCATGTGGGAAGAAGTGGGAGTCTCTTTTTATAGTCCTCTGAGGACAGGGGAGGTCTCAGCAGGAGGCTGGAGCCAGGCTCTGATTCCTGGGTAGAAGCAGGAACAGGGTGGGCATGGTACCAATAGTCCCGATATTGCCAATGCCTGCTTTAATGTTAACTTACTTCCCAGGTGAGAAACCCTGTTAACCAGGGCCTCGCAGTGTCCCAGTGGAGTGCCTGTCTGTGGCTATAAGAAGCCTAAGCAGAGGCTTGGCTCTAACCTAAGAACGTAGATATCATTTTTATCACAAATGGTTTTGCTCCATGTCTAGAACCATGGTGCTAATTGGGCACATGCAGTCCAATACATAACACTGGCCCAGTGCTGCTGCAGCCTGCCAGGAGGTCCTCGCCTCTGATCCTCTACTTGAAATCCACACTATGTATAGAAATGCTGGGATCTTCCTACCTGCTGAGTCTTCTTCATGACTTCCCTCATCATGCACCATGCTCTCAAGAACCCCAGCTCCGTTTGCTGGCCCTCCATGTAGGAGGGCGGCCCCATGGGAAGACCAGCAGTCTCAACTGACCTGGACCCACGAGATCTCTCAGACACTGAACCACCAACCAGGCAGCATACATCAGCTGATATGAGGCCTCTGACACATATACAGCAGAGGACTGCCTGGTCTGGTCTCCTCGAGAGAAAATACACCTAACCCTCAAGAGACTAGAGGGCCTAGGGAGGAGGAAGGTCTGGTGAAGTGGGGGTGGGGGTGGGGACATCCTCTTGGAGACGGGGGCTGGGGGTGGGAAGAGGTACGGAATGGGGAGTGGGGCGGGGCAGGCTGAGAGGGGGATAAAGACTGGACTGTAAAAAAGGATTAAAGAATAAAGGAAAAAAGAAAGAAAAATAGTACTGGCTCATTTTTTCTCACCCGCACAATGCTGGTTTACACCTCCAAAATGCTGGGCTACCTGGAGCGGCTTCCTCTACAACTCCTTAGCTTGTTCGTACTACCTACCAGCTATCAAATTCAGTGGAAAACTGAGCCTGCAACTTCAACCAAACACCCTTATTCTCATGCTCTTATGCCCATCCGGGACAGCCTAAAATTCACTGTAGTCTATTCAGACATCTGTTCCAACACCTAAAAGGGGCTAGAGAGTTGGATTATGGGTAATGACTCCATGTTGTGCAATTTTGAGGATCTGTGGGCTAGCTAGTTTTATTTCCATTTGACGTAAACTAGAGTTATCAGAGAGGGACCCTCAACTGATAAAATGCTTCCATAAGATCAGGCTTATGAAAGTCTGTAGGGCATTTTCTTCATTAGTGACTGATGTGGCAGGGCCCAGTCCATGAGTAAAGCCATGCCTGGGTTTGTGGTCCTGAGTTCTGTAAGAAAGCAGGCTAAGCAAGCCATGGGGAGCAAGCCAGTCAGCAGCACCCCTCCGTGGGTTCTGCATCAGCTCCTGCCTCTAGATTCCTGCCCTGAGAGTTCCTGTCCTGACTTCCTTCAATGATGACAGTGATTTAGACGAGTGAGTGAGCCAGATAAACCCCTTCATTCCCAAGTTGGTTTGGGTCATGGTGTTTCATCACAGCAATAGCAACCCTAAGACAGTCTGGGCTTGAATCACCAGCACCCACATAAAAGGCCAGGATGGTTGCCTGTGCTTGTGATGTCAACATTGCAGTAGGATCAGTGGGTGGAACGGAAGAGCTCCTTGTACAGTCAGCCTCACAGAAAGGCCCCTTCGGACTCAACGAGTAGCTCAGTCTCAAGGCAAAGAGGTGAAAAGTGATAGAGGAAGACATCCCACTTCTTCCTCTGGCCCTAACATGTGTACACTGAGAGGGTCACATATTCACATGCATGGACCACACACATAATTTGTTAATTAATTAACCAAGCTTCCTGAAGATGACAGAAAATGCCTCTCCTCCATCCTTAAACTCTTGGCTCATGCCATGCAGACTGTAAGTACCTGTTCACAATTGGACCCACCTCTGCCACCCCAGGGAAGCATCTGCACAGCCAAAATGCTACAGTCATGCTCACGGCTGCCAGCTCAAGCTCAAGACCACCAGTCAGCACTCTCATCCTGAAAGGTCAGAGGTCACACTTCTTTCTTCCCCTTCTAACTGAAAGCCCCATAATGACAGACATGTTTGTCTGATCGGACCACTGGCCTGCCAAAACTTGAATATGTGCAACCATAAAGAAGAATAGAATCCTGTCATCTGAGGCATAGAACGAGAAAGCATTGGGTTAAATGAAAACAAAGCAAATGAAGAAACAAAAGCATCCAATGGGTTCCTTCATATGTAAAAAACTTTAGAAAATCAATATGAAAGTAGAAGAGCAATTGCTAAGGAAGGGGAAGCCAGGAAACAAGAGCAGAAAGGAGACAGCCATGGTAAATGCATAGCATATGACTGTGAAGAATATCATCTAGTACAGAATCATGAGATTTTAGTAATAAATCTGTCCTCCTAATTTCCAAGGAAAGAAGGGGAGAGAGAATGCTCACCAAGAGCCACTCAGTAATCACACTCTATATTCTTTCTCTCTCCAGCATGCCAAATGACTCTTTAAAACTTACTCAGGCTGGAAGAAGGCTCAATGCATAAAGAAGTATCAGCCTCGCAGCATAAAGACCTGAGTTTGCACCCTAGAACTCATATAGAGCCAGGCACGATAGCATGTAACTGTGATCCTGGTGATCCTACAATGAGATGGAACACAGAGGCAAGAGAGTGTGGCAGCCAGCAGGCCAGCTAGCCTGGAAAAGAAAAGTGAATGGAGATCTGTCTCAAACAGGTTGGAAAGTGAAGACCAACATGCAAGGCTGCTCTCTGACCTCTACATAGGCACTGTTGTACACACATGTCCACGCTCAGACACACAAACATGTTTACACATACATATACACACATACACACATATACATGCACACATACATATACACATACATACATACACAATATACATACACACATACACACATACACACATATACATGCATACATACATATACACATACATACACACATATACATGCACACATATACACATACATATACACACATACACACATACATACACATATATATACACATACACACACATTTACATGCACACGCATACATACATACATATACACACATACGCACATATACATGCACACATACATATACATACGTACGCACACACACACACACACACAAACACACACAACACATACACATATACACACACATAAGTTAAAAAAGAAGAAAGGCCTTCTCATTAAACTGCAAAACCTCCTTCCTGTCACGCATGGCCAATAACTTCCTTCCGTGTTTTTGGAAAATGGAAGCAACCAGGAAAGCACTCCCAAGCCTTCCTTTCCCACTACCCACATCAGCAACAACACACAGTGCCTGCCTTCCTGTCCATACAGATGAAGGAAGGGTCTGTGCTCTGAGCACAGGCTACCCTTTCCACTGGGGCACCATGGCTCCTCTCATGCCCTGGACATTCTCTGATGACACCTCAGTCTCCCATCTCCACTGGCCTCTTCACTGACACTCGTGCACCGTTAGTCCTCACTGACTCTCCTGCGCCATTATCTCTTCTATCTTGAAACTTCTCCCTGACCCCCATCTGGCTGAGGCACCACTCTTCTCCTTGGCCCTGGTAACCTTGTATCTATTCCTTTATGGTCTTCCTTCTGTCCTGCCAGGCTTTCATTTCCACCGCGCCACCAAACCGGCTCCGGGGCTGCTCATCAGTAACCTCCATGTTAGCTTATCCAGTGGTTAATTATTCATCTTCGTATTCATCAACATACCTAAAACTGCTGGCCAGCACTCCACCTTGAACACGGCTATCTGGTTGTTTCTATAATATAATATGATCTTGATTTTCCTCGTCCCTTAACTGGCACTTTACCGATTTCTCATTACCCAAACTCTTGACCCTAGAGTGTTCAGGAGTGCCAGTGCTTGTCTACGCCTCTGTTCTGTGTATTTTAACACTCTTGGTGGCTTCTGTAGTCTCACACCTCCATATCCCTTGTAAGCTCATGATCCTAGATTTATATCTCTCCTAAACTGCATATTTGTTCATCTAAATTTACCATTAGCTCTATTTAAACAGCTAGTGTCATGTCAAATATGACAAGTGTAAACCCGAGATCCTTGTACTAGCTGGTGCCTTTACATGCCCACACTTTAGATTTCAAATATTTCTAAATGAATATGCCATCATAGTGTAGCATATGTAAAGAAATTTGCACAAACACAGAGGTTTGGAGTTGAGAAATTATCTCAAAATGAGCCTACTCCATAAGCAACCCCAAAGTCGAAAAAAAGGCCCTCTCCCAGTGCCCACCTCAGAAGCCCCACTTGTGTGCCTTCCCAATAGCTAAGAAATCATTAGGATAGCTTTGCTCCTGACTAAACATACACTGAATAGTTTATCCATTTAATAAGTCATAGCTTGTTCTTTGTTTCTTTTTATAGCTGGTAGTAGTATTTTTTTGTTACCTTTTCCTGTTTGTTCTGCAGTAGGAGCAGGGGTGAAAGCAAAGCTTTGCACGTGTTATGTAAGGGCTCTACCATGGGGTTATGTACCTAGCTCTTGTTAGTTTTCAACATGGCCAGGTTACACATGACAGTGGCCAACTGGTTGTTGAGGGTCACTGGGCAACCGAACATGAACTAAGGTTCATAGACCTCCAGCACTACACCTCCCTAATGCCAACTGATTCATGGGAAGGAATGCTTTCTACTTACCAGAGAGCAGTTAAACTGGGTTTAAGGAAAACCCCTTGAGAAGACACCTACCATTCCCTGTCTCCTGAGAATCCTGCCTGTGGGAATCCTCTTCTAGATTACTGGGTGCCCTAATAGCCGTCTGCTATCCAACAAAACATCACAGAAGAAAGGTGGTTTGGCTTTGGGGACTGGGTTCACTCACTTTTCTCACTCACTGTCACTGGCTTTTTGCTGGCTGGGATAAATCAGCCGCTCAGCTGTGAGCTGCCCTACATAGTCTACCTGAGAAGAACCTGAAGTCAGCCTCCACTCAGCAGATGGATGACAGCCGAGGTGCTCAGTGCAATAAGCTGTAAGGAACCAAATCCTTCCAACTCCAACCTGGGAACCGAGAAGCCAACATACCCCGGGGGAGAAATGGAACAGCCTGTGGGACACCTTGATCACACACTCACACAAGCCCAAACAGAAGAATCCCATGCCAAAGCCCTGTCCAGACTGTGGAGCCACAGAAATTCTAAAGGAATAAATGCGTCTTACTTGAAGCTCCTGAGCTTTCAGGGCAATGAGTTGACTGGAGATAGAGGCCTTCCCTACTAGGAGAAAAGAGGTCATTGGAGTCATCCATTGCATGGCCTAACCAGGAAGAGCAAGAAGTCACAGGAAACTAGAGAGGCTGGTAAATGCCTTTGGTTGTTTTTTTGGTTTTTGGTTTTTTTGTCAGACAACACAGGGTGTTGTCAAGGTCTAGAATCTTCAGTCTGCTGGTCTATGGAATCTGGAGTCACAGTCTTCCTCCCATAATGTTCTGAGCTACCCATAATTCCATTGGCTTCTACTTCCTGCTGCTCCCAACCTGAACCAAAGCAGAACACCCCATCAGATGTTCTCTCTCCCTGAGGACCTTTCTCCCATCCTCCCTTACACAAGAACCAGCTGTCAACTAAACATAAGGACCCTAGACAGTCAGTCACTTCCATCCTCTGGGCTATTTAGGCTCCCAAAGCATGCATCCACTAGTTATTGTGTTCCATTTTAACCAGCTGTTTTCCTGTCTCCATTGTCCCGGGCATGCCACTCCATGGTCATGGTGACCTAGGATAGTGCTTGGTACATGGTAATATGCAAGAAAATAGCTCTCCATTGACAAAGTCATTCTTCCCACAAGGCAGTGAAATCTCACCATTCTCTGGCATATTACACTCAAGAGCCCAGCACATAATCAGCTCCGCACCCACCACAAAATGGATGCTAGCAGTGTCTCGTCATCGCTAACTATTGGAGAATTTGGAGTTTCTTTGTCAAACAGATCCATTCTTTTCCGCATCCTTTCCAGCCTCTTTTTTTTTTTTTTTTCCTACTTTGCTTGGTTTTTCTCTTGACTAACTGGGATGTCTGACTGGGATGACCAATAGCCACTCAACTCTCTCAGCATTGTCCTGACGATTGCTGGCATTTCTTCCTGGAAAAGGACTCTTAAATTTCTACTGTGAAAGGACATGCACACTTCAAAATTAAATTGCAGGATCTGTTCAGGACCTATGAGTCTTCAGCGAATTTAAGGTGACCTCTATAGAGTACCCTGCCCTCTCTTTGCTGGTATTATAGCCTAAATGTAAAAGGAAGCTTTTCTTGTTATGAGGAACCCTTTGTTAGGGGGAACATCTCTGAAAATAGTCCCAGGGCATCCTGCACACTGTCCCTGCTCTGTGACAGCATCTGCTGGTTTGTTTGGTGTTTTTGTTTTTTGGGGGTTTTGTTTTTGTTTTTTACCCCCACAGAATGTATGCCTTCCGTTACCTGGCTCTCACCTTGCTTCTTGGCTGTAGTACCTACAGCTGACAATTTGAAAATATTCTCCTGGCCGGGTGCTAATAGTGGACATCTTTAATCATAGCACTCAGGAGGCAGAGCCAGGGAATCTCTGAGTTCAAGGCCAGCCTAGTCTAAGAATGAATGAGTTCCAAGATGGCTAGGACTATACAGAGAAACCCTGTCTCAGAGAGAGAGAGAGACAGAGAGAGAGAGAGAAGCAAAAATTTTCTTCTATGCCCTCAAATGGGTCAGGTGGTATCCTGATTTTAATTACTGCTTATTTTTGCCAAACGATACTCTGGTTTGCTCATCAGCAAACAATGATGGTGGATGTCTGCAGAGGAATAGTACTTTCTGCACACGAACATGTAAGCTAGCAGTAACTGGACTCTATGCATAAGACCTTAATAAGATCAAGCTCGCTCGGTCCAAAGCCCATCATGGACCTGGGAAGGGCTCATCAGGTTCCACCTCGCTGAAAAGAGACAGGCAATTGATAAATGATAAAAGAGTCCGTTTTCTCTAAGGATATGACCCCTGAGAGGCCACCCATGCTGCACCTGATGGTCCTACCCCATATGCACACACACAGCACTAAGTATAGCCGGTGGGTTTTAAAACAAGAGATAGAAAAAGCACATGAAGTTGGGGGGGAGGGGGAGAAGTGGTGGGAAAGGAACAGGAGAGGGAGATGATTTAACCAAAATACATTATATGCATGGATGAAATTCTCAAACAAGCTCATTTTGAGCCAAGTATTGTGGTAGACACAAAATTACAAAAGCAAATTACACACCGTTCTTGCCATCTGGGACTTGGGAATTCAAACTTTGAATCAGACTGAATGCAAAATCGTAGTCTGTTATGCACGGATGTCGCTGTGTTGGTGACAGCATGCCTTTAAAAGGTCACAGGCATCGCGGTGTAAGGATGTTACTTTCTCTGCTCTTCCTGCCTCCCACACAAGCACTCTAAGATGGCCCTGAGTCTCTCTCTTTGCAGCCAGCCATTCTTTGCCTGCCTCCCCTCCTGCCTCTCGGGTTGTACAAGCTGGGTCCATCTTACCTTTAATGTGCTGTTCAAGGTTCTGATTTTGTGCAGCTTTTCGTTGATCGATGGGTTTTTGCATCGCTTCACAAAAGACTTTCTCAGCTCCTTCTTGGTTGAAGGTCGCCGGTCCCCAAGAGGAGACAGGCTAGCCTGCTCCAATGATTTGTACAGTTTCTCCATCTCGTCGTCTTCAGATGATTTTATTTCTTCTGTTTAAAAAGATCAGTATCAGCAAAGCCAATTACAACCAAAGTGTGAACATCAGACGCTGTGGTCCTAAAGGGTTTCTGTTCACACCTTCATCTCAGACTTCTGGTCTCCAGAGGTCTAGGGCAGAGATGCTGTGTGTCTGATCACTCATACCATGCTGCCTTGCTACTCAGGAGACTGTGAGCCATTTCATGATGTGTAATTGTAATGTATCCTAGTAAGGCCACAAACTGACCTATTGCCTGGAGGACTACGGTAGGACTTCAATGTTACCAATTTTTGTAGGACACAATTCAGTCAACTCCTAGCCCCTTAAAACCCATATTCTCTCACACAGAGAACATATGTATCTTATTCCAACATATCCCCCCCACACACAGTCTTAAATCATTTCAACATGGACTCTGAGATTAGTATTGTATCCAAATATCCTCAAAGTTAGATATTGGGAGACTCTGAGATAATTCATCTGGGTGCAAAATTCCTCTCTGTTTCTGAACCTGTGAAACAGATAAGGCGTACCACCTAATGCTTACCATAAAGTCTGAACACCTGCTGCCCTAGGTACCTTCCCAGTGTCTTCTGAGGAAGAAGCCCTGCCTGTTTGCTGGTTATAGAAAGACAGCATTTCTCCATACGATCTGTCCCCTTTTAACTACACCTATCCAGCCTCGCCCTTCAGAATCTAGAGAGCAATGAGCCTCTGCAGGCTATGCTGCAATAAGCAGGCCAGTGGGGGCCAGGAAGACTCCATCCTAGAGCTTTTGTTAGGAACTGTCAGATGCCTTCTACTTAAAAAGAAAACAAAAACCAAAAACCTAAATATGGTGGTGTGTGGGCTAAAAGTTTCCAGGAGTCATCCTAAAAACTAGAATGAAGCTAGTTCTCCTCTTGAAGCTCTCTCATTCTAAGGGGCCAAGGTGTCCCCTTTGAGGCTACACTGGGTATGGCTTTCAATCATAGGTAGCCATAGGGACCTTAAGTGGCAGGAGCAGTACCTGAAGGAGATGTTGACTCTTTGCCTGTCTTTTATTCCTTGTAGAGAATTTCAATTCCTTGTTCCTTTGTTTCCTGATAACTATCTTGGGAAGTGTGCACAATGAGTTTTCTTTCCCCACATACACCACAGTGTTTACACACACACACACACACACACACACACACACACACACACACCGTTCTGTGGTGAGAAAAAAAGATCCAGAGAGGACTCTATGCCCACTGTGATCATGGAAGGGGCGCTGATCAAAACAGGCTCTGAGGCAGACACATAGAATAACGTGGGGATACCAGAACCCAGAAACTTCAGTCACATCACAGTTTGCTCTCCTATAATTAGAAATACTTTAAAAATTAGCTTTTGCCCATTGACCTCAGACAGTTGCTACAAGTGTCCTCAAAACTTACGTGAGAGGGAAAACAGAATGTTTCTAATGACTGGCTTGAAGTGTTAACAGAACAACATTGTTTTTTCTTTTGTTTGAGAAAAGGTCTCACTAGGTATCATAGGCAAGCTATAACTGGCTATGAGGACCAGGCTGTCCTAGAACTCACAGAGATCAGCTTACCTCAGGAGTGCTAAAATTAAAGATAATTCACCAGCACTCCGAATGCAGAGCAACTTCTTGCCTCTTAATCAAATGGTATTTAAAAAGGGAAGAAAATGTATAAAAACATATCTGAAGATAGACTAGACTTCTGGCTCCAGGCACTGTGCAACAATCAAAAGTTAACTTTTGTTAATAAATTCAAGTACAGATATCTCCGTCATTAGGGAAATGAAAATCAAAACCACAGAAGGATATCATGTCATGCTTATCAGGGTTGCTAATATAAAGAAGACAGATAGTAATTAAGTGTGGCCAAAGATATAGAGAGATAGGAAATCTCATTTACCATTAGTGGGAATGAAAAGCAAGTCAGTACTTTAGAAAGTAGGTTGATGGTCTTCACTATGGCACAATGACAATAGGACCCTGCAATTACACCTCTATATTTATATTAAAGAGAAATAAAAATATATCCCCACATGAGTTGTACGTATTCATAGCAGCATTTTTCACAAGAAAAAAAGAGAAGAACTAAGTCATTGATTATCAATAGGTAAATGAATAAAGGGAATGTGGTGTGGGCCTCACACAATGGAGCACTAGCCAGCAACTTAAAAACAAACAAACGAACAAAAACAACAGAGTAGACAGGAACTTAGGAAAGATATCTGAAGTGATCCTCTAGCTTAAACATACACATGCACGCACGCGCGCGCGCACACACACACACACACACACACACACAGGGGTGCTAAATGTATAGTAAAATAAGACACGAGAAAGGGAAACACAGCATATATTATTTAGTTAACAAACGTAACTTGAGTTTGTCCAGAAGTGTGTGTGTTGAGGAGAACACACCACCTACCAGTGTTATCTTAAATCTGGCTGAGGAGAGATTTTTCCACCTCAGACAGCCCAGTCTACCAAAGAGTTGATTATAAGTGGCCAACTGTGTAAAAGTTACAGTCTTAAAAAAATAGGGTGTGGCCAGACACAACCTGTGATTTCTCATGCCTGTGATTTCTCATGCCTGTGATTTCTCATGCCTGTGATTTCTCATGCCTGTGATTTCTCATGCCTGTGATTTCTCATGCCTGTGATTTCTCATGCCTGTGATTTCTCATGCCTGTGATTTGGGGTAGAAGATATTGGTTGTTCATTTCTGCCTCTTACTTTCTACTTCATCCTGAATGAAGACCAAAAAGTGGAGGGGAAGGAGTTAGAGACCAAGACCCCTACGACTCCTGGCCATCACGCACAGCCCCTTTCCCAAGAAGAGCACCGGAGGAGAACACTCACTGGAATGTTAGACTGAGCCTGCAAACTGAACATGCCTGACTGTGTCTGGGAAGCAGTGAGACCTTCCACAAGCACCATGGATGGGATGGAATGGGAGACTTTGGTTACATATTTGTGAAGTTTTTGACAGTCACCATTATGTCACTGAGAAATGACATGGCCAGTGATATGTGTATGTAAGAAATTTCTGCTGAAAATGAATGATTAGTGTGTGATCAATGGAATATCAGAGCTCCCTCGGGTTCCATAACTGATGCCCACATTAGACAGCCAGAAACTGGAAACAACCCAGATGTCCCCCATTTGAAGGATGGATGAAGAAAATGTGGTTCATTTACACAATGGGATACTACTCCGCTATTAAAAACAAGGGCATCGTGAACTGTGCCGCCAAATGGATGGAAATAGAAAATATCATACCGAGTGAGGTAACCCAGACCCAAAAAGATATGAATGGTACAAAATATCCAAAGGAAAGAAAGTATTTTTCATATAAATAAATCAAAATATTAAAAAGAATGGTTTGAATAAAAAAGATGCTAATGGTGAACCTTATATTTGCAATTACTCATTGAATTTGAAAAGTTGAAGCAAATTAAATTTTATATAATCATTTTCAAATCTGATAATTTTCAAAGAGATTTAATACAAACTAAGAATTTCCAAAGAGTAGTTTAAATTTAAATGGGCAAATGTTAAGAAAGCTTTCCTGAAGTAAAAAATAATTTTAACAAAACAAATGAAAGAAAAAAAGAAACAAACAAACAAAGATATGAAACGCTCAGGGCTGGAGAGATGGCTCAGCAGTTAAGAGCACTGACTGCTCTTCCACAAGTCCTGAGTTCAATTCCCAGCAACCACATGGTGGCTCACAACCATCTGTAGTGGGATCTGATGCCCTCTTCTGGTGTGTCTGAAGACAGCTACAACATACTCCTATACATAAGATAAAAAATTAATATTTAAGGAAAGAAAGAAAGAAGAGAAATGAAATGCTAAATCATCCACAGTGTTACAACATGGATGAAACTTGCAATCATCACTTTTTTAAAAAGTCACAAAAAACACAGTTTATGATTCTATTATATAAAATATCCAGAATAAACAAACTCGTGGAGACAAAAAGCCACCTGGGATGCTGAGGGCCCATACAGGAATGAGAAATGCTAATAATAATAATAATAATAACAACAACAACAACAACAACATCAACAACACATGGGCACAGGGGAAAAGTTCCTGAACAGAACACCAGGGGCCTATGCTCTAAGATCAAGAATAGACAAATGGGACCTCATAAAATTGCAAAGCTTCTCTAAGGCAAAGGACACTGTCAATAGGACAAAACGGCAACCAACAGATTGGGAAAAGATCTTTACCAATCCTACATCCAATAGGGGGCTAATATCCAATATATACAAAGAACTCAAGAAGTTGGATTCCAAAGAACCAAATAACCCTATTAAAAATGAGGTACAGAGCTAAACAAAGAATTTTCAACTGAGGAATATCGAATGGCCGAGAAGCACCTAAAGAAATGTTCAACATCCTTAGTCATCAGGGAAATGCAAATCAAAACAAGTCTGAGATTCCACTTCACACCAGTCAGAATGGCTAAGATCAAAAACTCAGGTGACAGCAGATGCTGGCGAGGATGTAGAGAAAGACGAACACTTCTCCAGTGTTGGTGGAATTGTAAGCTGGTACAACCACTCTGGAAATCAGTCTGGCAGTTCCTCAGAAAATTGGACAAAGTATTACCTGAGGACCTAGCAATACCACTCCTGGGCATGTACCCAGAAGATTCTCCAACATATAACACAAGGACACATGCTCCACTCTGGCTATTATTTATAAATAAATATTTCCAGAAGCTGGAAAGAACCCAGATGTCCCTGAACAGAGGAATGGATACAGAAAATGTGGTACATTTACACAATGGAATACTACTCAGCTATTAAAAACAATGACTTCATGAAATTCTTAGGCAAATGGATGGAACTTGAAAATATCATCCTGAGTAAGGTCACAAAAGAACACACATGGTATGCGCTCACTGATAAGTGGATAACAGCTCAAAAGCCCAGAGTATAGGGGAATTCGAGGGTGGGGCGGTGGGAGTGGGTGGGTGGGTGAGGGAACACCCTCATAGAAGAAGGGGGAAGGGGAAACCAGGAAATGTAAATAAAGAAAATACCTAATGATGTTGATAATAATAATAATAATAATAATAATAATGTAATAAAATAATACAATGCATAGGGCTTTCTTTTCATTGGGCTGAATGCTCTCTAATCATGCTGTGGCAGTAACCGTTGGACTCGGTGGGCACACTACAAATCACTGAACTGTCCATCTGACGCTAGGTGAAGTCTATCAGGGTAGTGTTGAAACATTAAAGTAGACTTGTATAAGATATCATGACAGCAGATGATGGGCTCACAGATTATCCGAGAGATAATCTAGAGGCAGCATAAAGTCCTTTAAAAAACTAAATGGAACCAGACCCTGTGAGCTTAGCATTTGGGAGGCAGAGATGGGAAACTGAGATTCAAGGTCAGCCTGGGCTATAGAGCAAGGTCTCGTTTCACAGGGAAAAAGAAGGCAAAGGCCCAGGACTTGTACTGCAGCACTAGAATTGAGAACTTGCCAGCAACATAAGGAAACCTAACCTGTTATAACCTCTTTTCGGAGCTAATCAGGTAGTGCTGTATCTAAAAATTCCTAGCTACATTTATTTCATAAATAACATCTGCATAACAAATTATAAGAAATAAACAAATGTGCCCAAAAGAAGCTAAATAATTGTTTCACTGAAACTCCTAGTATTTATCAAGCAGGCATTACAAAACACAGAGTTAAAAGCAGAATGTGCTGTTCACTGACATGGTACATGAATAATTACGCCAGGGTAAAGTTGTAGTAAGAGAATTCATCTAGTTCAAAAGATATCAAGTCAGCGATGATAAAAACAACCTTGGAGATTTGGAATAACAAGATACAGAGTGTGTTCTCCAGATTTAAAAGAAAATAATAGTATTTCTTTTTTGGATAATTTTTGTTATCTTTTAATATACCCATATAAAGTATATAATCTTTATGTTAATGTCAGAAGCTGTATCCCTACCGACACACAAACACACACACACACACACACACACACACACACACACACACACACACAATCGTTTCCCTAATTTAAACTTTGGGTCATTCATCTTGAAGGTATTAATTAGTGTGTGTGTGTGTGTGTGTGTGTGTGTGTGTGTGTGTGTGTGTGTGTGTGTTTAATTTGACTCTCCAATATAACTAACTTTCACATTAACACTAGTAAAATAAATAAAATGAACCTGTCTGGGTCACTAAAAGTTAATACACTGTTCTCTATAATTCATCTGTAATGTCCATGAGATAAGTGTCCCCTGCTTCAATCTATCCAGAAGCAAGACCTGATGATGAGTGAATGTGTCTAGCTAGAGACCACCTGAAAAATGAAAACAAGTCTCCAGTCTGGCTCTTCTTCCTCAGAAAAAAAAAGAACTGGGAAAACTAATTTCTGACCTCAATATAATTCTGAAATCATTGACAAACTTAGTGAAAATAAGACAGTAACGTTAAAGGTAAAGAAATTTCCTGTGTGCTCTAGTCTAGCAGATGTACAGTGTGTTACCAGACACTCCAGGGACACACCTCTGACTCAACCATAGTCCACAACCCAGACAGGGGATTTGTACTGTTTTTACTGCCGCTATCAGGTACGGCTTAGGTCTTTGTGGAACCATAAAATGAACTTACAATAACAATAGAAACCCGTGATAAATGGAAACACAGGAGAAAGGGGGACTCAAGGCAATACAGGTTGGCCCTGACTATGAAGCAGAGGAGAGAGGAGCCCTTTAAGACTAATGTACCTGCTCTCGGGCTGCTGGTTCACTCTCTCCAGGTACCACTGTGCCGTGACCTCACTGATTGCTGCATGAACTCAAACTTCACCAGTTACACCTCTCTGGCTTAGTCTGTTGTTTAATATCCTTTAAATATTTATTTTATGTGTAAGAATGTTTTGCCTGCATGTATGTACATGCATCATGTTCATACATGCCTGGTGCTAGCAGAGGTCAGAAGAAGGCATGAGATCTTCTGGATCAGGAATTGTAGACAGTTGGGAGCCACCAGGTGGATGCCGGAAACCTAACCCAGGTCCTCTGCAAAGGCAGCAAGTAAATCTGAACCACTGGGCCATCTCTCCAGCCACTCTACATTAGTATTGTGCTGTGAGTAAAATAATTTTAACATCCCCTTCTGTGTACATGCAGTTCTTTTCTGAATTACCATTTCATTCTAGGAAGCTCTAATTTATCTTTCTTGTCTTACCATATTGCAATGATAATATGTAAGGCTCGGCAGAAAAGACCCCTCATCTCTCTACCATTGGAAATGGAAGCCAAGTGAGTTATTTCTACCTCCCTGTCTCCCGAGACAAAACAAAGTTTGTTTCACTGTGAATTTTCTCCTCTCAAGTGTGTATTTTCGTCTTCCCATGAGAGGCTGTAAGATTTCAATTCCCATTGACACATGGGTACCTTCTGGTCTGATGCCTCTCAACTCTCTCGCTCTTGGTCAAAGTTGAAAGCTTTATTTTACAGATGATGAAAGTGGAGAGTTTTGAAAAACAGTGATTTTTCCCCCCAAATGCCAATTAGTGGTGGGTTCTAAAAATAAAAGTTCTATTCTGTGCAGGCCCATGTGTTTCCAAATTCTTCACAAACTTGAACAGGGAAACAGTCTCCCTGGGAACTTAGTGAAATGTAGGTTCTGCTTCAGCCCATCTGGGACGGTGCTAATACTCTCTCTGTGTGTGTGTGTGTGTGTGTGTGTGTGTGTGTGTGTGTGTGTGTGTGTGTATGTCTATGTATCTGTGTGTCTGTGTACATGTGTGTATGTGTATATGCATTTATCCATGTGTGCACATGTATGTATGAGCGCATGTGTGTATCTGCATGAATGTGTGTGTTTGCATTGCAAGAGTGTGTGTGTGTGTGTGTACATGTATGCATGAGTGCTAATGTTTGTGTGCACATGCGCACATGTGTGTTACTGTGTATACAGGTGCACATGTGCATGCCTACAGATAGAGGCCAGATCTCAATCTTGGTTGTCATTCCTCAGGTAACATCCATTTGGGGTTTGGATTCAAAGTCTCTCAAAGGGCTCTGAGACTCATGGAGTAACCTAGGCTAGCTGGTGAGCCCCAGAGATCTATCACTCTACTTCTTCAGCACTGGGACTACAAATAAGCCACGACAAATGGATTTGCACATGGATATTATAGATCAGATTCAGGTCCTTGTGTTGGCACAATTATTTCCCCAGCCCTTCTAGACCTTCTAGATTTTCGGCACACTCCATTGATTATATTTGAGTAGCAAAGCTAGGTCCCTATTGGCACAATTTCTCCAGCATGGATTTATTGATGGGTGAAGAGACTCAAACAACAACCAGAAATCAATATGTGTCCACAAGGCAGCACTGACTGTGTCTGAGCCATAGCCTAATCAAAGAGAAAAGGAGAGCAATCCAGCTTTGCTCAAATGCTATATGCAGGAAAGGGACACTAGAAAGTGCCAGTACACTGCAGGCCGAATAGAGAGGAGTTTGAACTAACGGTTGATGACCCTTCATGTCAGCTGGACTAATTCAGAGTGTATCAAAGGATCAGACTAGTAAACCTTCTCCAGATTTTGGTCAGTTAAATTCAGAAAGTGATGGTATACATGTTCTTAGGACTGGAGAGGTGGCTCAGTGGTTAAAAGCCCTTATTGCTCTTACAGAAGACCCCAAGTTCAATTACCAGCACCCACAGGGTGACCCACAACCATCTGAACTCTAGATCCAGGAGATCAGGCCCCTGGAGATCTTCTGACCTCCACAGCACCAGACACATATATGTGTACACACATATATGAATATAAAATATTCATGCACATAATAGAATAAGTAAATCTAAAAAGCATAAAGTAATTATAACCCAGGTCCTTTTTTTTTTTAGCAAGATTGGAGACATACCAATGTTTTAACTAATGCTTAGAAGCTCTCTCCTTCCCAAAACTGAGCCAAATGAATGTGTGGCTCTCTTCTCCTTCTCCTCCTACATACCATCCTATTGTCTGCTTCTGGCAGGACAGGACAGCTCCCAGGAGCCCAGAATTTGCCTGTCGAGAACACTGTATGCAGACTATCTCCTGAAGTGCTGTATTTTCTACTCTGCCTCCCCCACGGTCTTATTTTTGGCTTTGCTTGTGCTTTCTAGAATGCGGCTGTTTATTTTCTATTTAGAACCTAAAAGCTGGCTTCGGAAGTCAGGAGAGAAATTCATACACTAGATTTCATACCAGGATTTTTAAAAGAAGCCTTTTAGAGAGTTGAAAAAATCCAGATAATGTCCCAAGGGCGTTCATTTTCATCTCTCAAATCTAATGCATTTGGAAAGGGTTAAGGAGAAAAGATGGATCATAAGCTTCACACACCATGTTCTAGTGTTTGAGAACAGGGGGGGAAAGGCCATGGAAGACACCTGTCACCAACAAGGCAAACAAGAAAACGGTGGTCTGTACACGCTGCATATTCTGATGCGGCACTTCATGCCTCGAGATTAAAAGGCTTGAAAGTCATTCTTTACATTAATTTGACAATATTACAAGATAGCACAGCTTGAAAGACGGTAGACTTTAATTATTCAAATAAGGACAAATCTGGACAACTCCTTTTAGCATTAAAAAATGCTTCTGCCCAAGCACATAAGCAGAGTGTCACGCTGAGGGACAAGTGTCCGGTCTTGCGGCTGCAAGGACAGCAGCCACCACGCACTGAGTTTTTCTTCTATGGCAGGCACTGCATTAGCAGTTCTACCCACATCACCTCAGCATCTTCCCACATCCCTGTGAGGGAGCCTCATCAGCACTGACGTCAGGGAGAGAATGTCAACATAATGACAGACCAGAGCATGACCAAAGGCACAAGGAAACAAACACAGGATATAAACTGAAGGCTATCATTCCCTACATGACCCTATCCATACACACGGTGTGCTACAGACACAGGTTTTGAAGCCAAGGTGAATGCTAACAGTCTAACCACACAAGTCCAGTGTAGACCCTTAAGCCAGACAATCTGAAGATACTGGAGCAGTAGCCAGCTCGATGCTCTGATCCTCACTTGCACTGCTCATCTGCAAAGGAAGAAGGCCACTCAAAGCTTTGGCTGCTGAGATGCTCAGATTTCCTGTTTCAAGGATGGGATATTCACAAGCTGGCCAGAAATGGAGGATGGCTGGGTCTGAACTAGACAGCTAACGTGGGGAAGCACCTCCTTTCAGCATCAGGAGGGTCATGCATGCATTCTGGGTGTATTTGCAGAAGATGTGAACACAATAAAGATGTGAATGATTAGAAACCAGAATGAAGATGCTGAGCAAATGGCTCACTGAGTAAAGGGCCTGCCTGACAATCATGGGGACCTGAGACCAATCTCAACATCATCACAGAGGCATAAATACATAGACATACATTTATAGAGTAATGCAATAAGATATAAATCTTTTAATTAGTATAACAACTATAATTAATATAATAAAATAAAAATATATTCTCATAAGTATATATAATATTCATTACATAATATAATATGTTATATTATATATTATATATAAGCATATATATAATATATATAAATTACAAATAGAGAGAAATTTATATGAAGATTTATATATTTATTTATAAATATAGTTAAATTATACAAAAATATCTAAAATATATATGAGATTTAAAGAAAAAAGTTAGAATTTTGGTAAATGTGCTTCATTTTTAAAATGCACTTACATGCTCACAGATGAGTGTGAGGCTCAGTGACAGCTAACGTGGGTAAGACGTGAACGTTCTACGGTCAGTAATAAGCAGCTCAACACAGGAGAGAAGAAACAGAAAACTCATTTATATGTGCCAGTGGCTAACAGTTCCAAATAAAACAAAAATAGATCTGAAAACAGTATTTAAATTATAATTTGTAGAAATTAACAAAGTAGCTGCACAGTGGTGGCACACACCTTTAATTCCAGCACTTGGGAGGTAGAGGTAGGCAGATTTCTGTGAATTCGAGGCCAGCCTGGTCTACAGAGTGAGTTCTAAGATAGCCAAGGCTGCACAGAGAAACCCTGTGTCAGAAAAAGAAAAGGAAATAAAGAAACTAACAAAATAGATTCATGGACTGTATAGCGAAGAATAGAAATCATAACATTTTATTACAAGATGTTAAAAGAAAGCTAATGGTAAAAGGTTAAAAAAATAATTTTTTAAACTGAAAAAAAATTTTAGATCATAATAATTTGTACCTCCCTGAGGATGAATCTAAGGAGACAATGTAACCAGAAACCACACCAACTCTGTGTGTGTGTGTGTGTGTGTGTGTGTGTGTGTGTGTGTGTTTGCACACGCGAGCACGCGCACTCACGCCCATGCACACACAGACAAATATAAAAAGTATTGATACTAAAATGATCAATACCATACCAAACACCTGTTAAAAAGAACAAAGTAAAAATATTTTCCTAGATATTAAGACTTCGATAAAAACTACAAGAATAGCATGAAGCAGGACAAAAAAGAAACAGAGCATTGGATAGATATAAGTCTAAGAAGAAACAGACTGATAAGGAACGGCGTCCCTGAGAACTTATGAGAATATCTGTGAGGAAGACCGTGTTTCTTTAAAGATACGGGGAGGACTGCACATATGGATAAAGGAAGGCCGTGCTGTGTCTTGTCCACAGAACACAAAGAAGTCACTTCAAACCATTTTTACAACAGGAAACAATATCTTCATAGTATCAGTGTATGTGGCTAGGGAGACGGTTCAGTTGGCAAGGTGCCTGTGAGAGAGTATGAGGAGTTGAGATGGACAGAACCACGGACAAAGCTGGCTTGGTGGTATAAGGCAAGCACTTGTAACCCCAGCAGGGGCTGGAGAGAGAGGAAATCTCTGGAGATCATTGGTCAGAAGGCAGCCTAGCCAATCAGAGCACCAGGTTCAACAAAGGGCTCTGTTTCAAAGGAGAGACATCGAACATAAAGCTCTGGATTCTTTGTATACATGGAGAGAGAGAGAGAGAGAGAGAGAGAGAGAGAGAGAGAGAGAGAGAGAGAGAGAGAGAGAGAACACGTACTAACACACGTAAAATCAATGTAGGAAGGAGTTGCTTATTTAAGATGTAAATGGTACTAACCACAAGCTTCTTCAAGGTTCTCTATACCCCTAGATACCCCTAGTAAGCAACTTCCTCCTATTAGCTGTCCCTATCTCAAAGGTTCCGCACCTCACAATAATGTCACAAGCTGGAGACTATGCGTTAGCACAAGAGCCTCTGGGGAAATTTTTATCTAAACCATCACATCTGACAGCAGCAAATGCCACTGAGTCTGAGAAGCAACGGGACTCTAACTCACTGGTGGGAATGCAAATCAATCGGGGAGCTGGGAAACAGCCCTTCATTGCCTACAAAGTTAAATGCAGTCTTTGTACAACTCAGCAACGGCAGACCTCCATGTTTACCCCAAAGAGCTGGCAACTTGTAATTATACACCGACACACACAGGTGTTAACTAAAGTGCTCATTTTAAAGATTTAGAAACAACTCTGGTACCATCCATAGTCAAACAGATAAAATGTGATCCATACAGTGGAATACTGTTCAGTAATTGTTTACAAAAAAAAAAAAAAAAAAGACCTATTGAGCCATGGGAAGACATGAAAACATCTTTTTTCTATACCAGAGGGGGGAAAGAAGTCCATCTGAAAAGGCTTCATCTCTGTGGCTGTAACCATGACACTGGAAAAGTTAACACGGAGACAATGAAAACATTGGCCAGGAATGGTAGCACCTGCCTAAATCCCAGCATTCTGGGAAGCTGAGGCAGGAGCACTGACAGGAGTTTGAGGCCAGGCTGGACCACCTAGTGAGTTTCACAAAAGCCTGGGCTGTAATGTGAGACACTGTCTCAAAACACTAAAACAACCTCCAAAGGATTAACTATCCTCTGATGCTAGGAGAGGAGAAGGCAGAGAAGAGCACAGGGGCGCGCCAAATTTGCTGGTGAGCCTCTGAGAGGCTATCATGGGGCACATCACCATTACATATCATCAGATGCACAGCAACGATGGAACCCTAGTGTCAACGACAGGCTTAGGTTCATAAGAGTGTATCAGTATTTCTATGGGATGCAGAGCCCCAGTTGATAGATCTTTAATGTGATGTGCCCCCAATGCCTAAGGCTAAGAGAACATTCCAGAAAAGAAGACAGAAAGATTGGAAGCATGAGAGAACCAAGATATCTGCTGTGAGAATGTTTTTATATATGAGAGGAAGCTGACCCCATAAAGTCTTAATAACATGGTTGCCTAAACAAGACACAAATGACAACACTAGTTGACATGCCAACATGGATGTCATAAGGCCCTACCCCTAGATGAAGACAGTCAATCACTGCTAAGATAAAATAAAAATCCATTTTTTTTCCAGGGAGTCGGTAGGTTGTATATAAACATATATGTGTATATGTATGTATATATACATACATGTATGTATATGTATATATATATGCATGTTGT
>CM052717.1:23903215-23981699 GCA_028551405.1 Uromys caudimaculatus | reverse complement strand
ACCAGTAAAAGGGAATGTCAAGGTGGGAATATGGGAATGGGTGGGCGGGTAGGTGGGAGGAGGAATTCCCTCACAGAGGCGGGGAGGGGGAGGGGACACGGGGTTTCTAAAGAAAAGGGATCATCGGAAATGTAAATAAAATATCAATAAATAAATAAATAAAAATAAAATAAAATAAAATAAAAAAAAAAGAGTTTTAATTCAAATTTTCAATGTTATTATTTTGTGACTGGAGTGGGGGAATCTGATGCCACGGCATGCATTAGAGATCAAAAGAGTCCGTTTTTCTCCTTGCCACGTGTAGACTCCTTGTTTTGAACTTGGATCCTGGGGCCCGGCAGCACGCATCCATACCTATGGAGCCATCTTGCCAGCCCCAATCACTCACAACTTTAATATAGTTTCACTGAGGAAGGCAAGAATATATTTATAGCCTCTGAATTCATGAAAGAGAAGCCAAGGTTGCTCCGCCAATGGTGATAAGCAGGTTGCTGAGGGATTCTCTGACCAGCACTGTTCCAGCGTGCTCTCCAAGGGCAAATGATCACCCTGAAGGACATTCCACCAGTCCACCAACATGGTACTAAGGCCACATCACCAATAAGGACATTCTCTCGAGGCAGATATGATTTATGCTGAGATTTTCTATTAGTTACATTTTGATGTGGCAATCTTTTGAGACTTGACAAATGGTAATATTTACATGCCCTGTTTCATGGAAGTTTACATGTTTGAATGTTATCCATGCCAAAAGAAAGATCCAGCAACGTCTTCCACTTTTAACATTATTCATCAATAAAATCCAAACATCTATACTTAGTACGTTCTAGGTTGCTCTATATCTCCCATGCACGGCATAAGACAGAAGGAAGATAATAGTTCAGCTTCATGTTTTCATCCTATCGGGTAGCCCTGTCAATTAGGCAAGTGGCAAGATGGAGAGCATTAAAAAAAGAAAACATTTGGTTCCTCTTCAAGACATCTGCAACACCGCTTCCCTGTGTCTCAATACACTGCAGCACTAAGAATTTTCAGTGATCCGAGCTTGTAATGGGAAGAACTGCTACTAACTAGTATGTCTCCTTGGATCCTCAGTGAACATAGGCCACCAAATGACCAATAAGTCTACTGTGCCCCAGTTTTATAAGTATGTGCATGTGTTATATGTGTGTGTGTGTGAGATGTTTCCACCTGCACTCTGGGGAGCCTGAGGGTGACGTCAGGAATTATCGTCAATCTCTCTTCCATCTTATTCATAGAGACAGGATCTCTCAATAGAGCCCAGAGCTCACCAAACGGCTAGTCTTCCAAGGCAGGTTGCTCTAGGGATACTCTGTCTCCATTTTCAAACTGGAATTACAGGCAAGATGCCACATCTACCCAACGTTTACTCAGGATCTGAGATCTGAACTCATGTGTTCTATATTTTCGCAGCAAACACAATAGTCACAGCCCATCTCTTCAGTCCCAGAAATAACCCTACTCTGACTATTAACACAACATTAAAATGCCTAGTCAGATATGGAATGAAATGGAAATGTGTCATTCGGCAAAGTGTCAAATAGCTTGGCAGCTGCCTTACCTTAAGTCACCTAGACCAATTAACAACTAAGAGCTCAAAGATTGGTAATCCTGCTTCCCTGGGAGAACAGACAGGCCCCACCCTCTCCAAATAAATGCAGGGCTATTTTACCCATTAGATGAATCTACAAAATAATTATTAACAAAAACACGCATCCTGCTCCAGTCCTTGCACATTCTTCTATAGGGAACTACTGTGATGAAGCTCGCCCTTCCATTTGATCAGTGTCCCTTAGTTGAAGGGACCAAGCCTGAGCTCTGTCACTCCTGCCCTGGTGCTTTAATGAAATAGACTGTATACTCAAGTTGCGGCTACACTTGTCTTATTTTTTTTTTCTTTTAATTCCAAACTCCTCTTAAAGGACTAGGGAAGAGCTTGTTACCAAAGAGTTGCGCATGTCTGGTTAATAAAGAGCTGGTAATAATTTTGTTGCCTGTTACTCAGCAAAAATGCTCTCCCTCCGTGGTTGCAACACACCACGTGGCATTTGTAGAGTTGCTTTCTTATTTCCCTTTGCTTTTCAGTGCATGTGCGCATGCGTGCGTGCATGTGTGCCTACGTGTGCGCATGTGTACACGCTGGTGGGAGCTGGCCGATAACCTCAAGTATCTCTCACAAATACAGTCCACCGTAGTTTTTGAGGCAAGGTCTGCCATCATATGGAGCTAACCAATTAGGCTAGACTGATTGGCCAGTGAGTTTCTGGGATGATTCCATCTCTACCTCCCCAGTGCCAAGACTATAAGCATAGCACCACACCAAGATTTGTACATGGATTCTGAGGTCAGACTCAGGACTTCATGCTTACAAGCCAAGCACTTTACCCACAGA
This sequence comes from Uromys caudimaculatus, assembly GCA_028551405.1. NCBI lineage: Eukaryota > Metazoa > Chordata > Mammalia > Rodentia > Muridae > Uromys > Uromys caudimaculatus. The sequence goes on along the minus strand of CM052717.1, from coordinate 23,979,286 downwards.
GCCGTCTCCCATGCCCTGGATTTTTTTTTTAAAATGAGTGAATAATGAAACAAAGAAAAAAACAGTGAAAAGAACCAGGGAAAATTGGAAAACAAACCAAGAAGGGAAAAGGGGTGTGTGTTGGGTGTTGAAGGCAGTCCAGGAGACAGAAAGTGATGACATTGAACAAATTGGAAATGGGGTTCATTTCAGCAGATTCTATCTGGGACCTTTTCTTTCCATGTAAATAGCGTAGTGACAAAACATGGCATACTGTTTCTAAGAATCTCTAGCTCCCAGTAGCCAACACCGGGCACAGAATGCTAACTGTCCCTATCATATAGTTACAAAATAGCAAAGGAGATGAAAGCAGAAAGGCATAGGTCTGCTTTCTCTCCTCCCCAGCCCTCTTCGACCAATGAGTCTCCCCTTCAAAGCCAGTTCACATGCCTGGTCCTGGAAGACGCCTCCCTGGTAGTACCAGGCTGCGAGGTTACCATGCGTGGTGCTGCCTTCTACTCTACCAGGTGAATAGCATTTTATTTGACAATTTCTGTTGCCATTGCTGATTGACTGCTAAACTTTTTTTGGTGAGCTACTTGAAAACAGGCTGTTTTTAGTCATTTTTACACTTCCGATTTTTTTTTTCTTGCATCTGTGCCCAACACATAGTTGATAAGAAATTAGTGCCAGGAAAGAATGGATCGGGGAAGCAGCTCTGAGAAGAAAATCTCAGCACAGTGGTTTAGTCTCTCATCGAAGAGCTTCCTCACATCTCCATCAACTCTCTGAACAGAATGGTAAGCTTCAGGATAGAGAAGAATTATTAGAGTCAGAGAGACACCGTAAGCATTTATAAATTCAAGCAACGTGGCTTACTTTATCAAGGGAATTGTTAGCAAGATGTGATTTAATTCATTTCTGAGTGAGTTTGAAATGTTTTCAGTGAGAGAATTGAAATTGTATGAATGGTTGCAGTTTTTACTTATTACACTTATGTCTCTGTGGGTGGGCATGCACACACACTCACGCGCACATGCACACATGCGCACATAGGAGTCAGAGAACAATTATCATGGGAAATGGTTCCCTCTTTCCATCATGTGAGTCTCTGAGACCAAACCCGGGTTTTCAGGCTTGGCAGCAAGCACCTTTTCTACTGAGTTATCTCGCACAGGCCAAATGATTATACTTTTAACTGACTGACATGATTTAATTCGAAGATTAAAATTGATTTTTCTCATTTTTTTCTGTACAGTATTTTTGTTATTGGAGAACTTTAATTAAAGTGCTACTTAGTGCTGAAGTCCTCTTTGGGGGGAAAAATGTGTTCAAAACGCAAGTTCAACGAGATGAAAAGTAATTGGAAATCAACACTGGAAGCTGGTAATTAGGAAGAAATGATTCAGCATAAGTCTTAGCAGCATTAGTCAGGGTGTAGTGAGAAAGGAAATAGAAGAATAACAATAAAACCAAACAGTAATGAAGGAAGATACATATACTGATGTCTTTACTCGATTTATTTATTAGGGGGTGTGTGTTTCTATGTGTGTGCCTGTGTGTCTGTGTGTGTTTCTATATGAGTATCTGTGTGTGCACGTGGGCACACATGTGTGGAATAGAGAGGGGACATACACCATAGCACACCTGTGGAGGTCAGAGGACAGCTTCATGGAGTTGGTTCTCTTCTACTGTGGGTTCCAGGAATGAAGCTCATGTCAGGCTTACGTAGAAAGTGGTTTTACCCACTGAGCATCTCACTCTAGTCGACTAACTTTGAGCTCAACTTGCATACCAGTTCTTCAGCAGAATCTCCCCTAACTGGAGTATACAAAGCAATAATCCTACTGCTCCAACCTCTGTCCATTCTCCTGGGAACTTCTTAGCTTTATCCTCTTCACCATACATATTACTACTTGAGGACATTTCTTGGAATGATTAACTTATTGCCCTTCTACAACTAACCACTTTATGATACTACTTATCCTCAAAGGAGCAACACAGTTTCCTCAACAGGACCCAACAGGTGGCAGGTACACAAAATTATGCATCAGCTGCCTGATTGACAGGTGTGTCAATAGAAGCAAATGATACAATGTGAAGGAATATATTTTTGCTGCTTCATTTTGTTTTCTGAGACATGGTCTTCATGTGTAGTCCAGGCTGGCCTTAAACTTGGATTCCTCTTGCCTCTGGGTCTGAGAGCTGGGATTACAAGCATGTGACACCATGCTCAGACGAAAGTCATATCCTTTGTAAAATATAAACATCTTATAATTTCTACCTACGATATAGTCAGGTTTATGTCTTTTGAATTTGATTTCCTCATTTGTAAAACTAAGCCAAGGGTTTTGAGAATGAGAGGAAACGACCTTTCTTAAGGGATAGGCAAAGTCTCTGCACTCTATGAGCTGGGGAAGTGACTTAGCAGTTAAGAGAGTGCACTGCTCCTGTAGAAGAATGGACTTTGGTTTCCAACACTCATATCAGGCAGCTTAGTTCTTGTAACTCTAGTTCGAGGGGATCTAATGACTTCTTCTGGCCTCCAGTGGCAATGCACTCATGTGTATATACCCATCTACACTTCATTAAAGCTACAAATACAAATAAATCTATCTATCTATCTATCTATCTATCTATCTATCTATCTATCTATCCAGGTTCTTCTTTTTGTGTACCTCTGGCTAGCCTAGAACTTTCTATGTAGACTAGGATGACCTTGAACTCACAGAGACCCCACCTGCCTCTGCCTCCCAAGTGCTGAGATTAATAGTATGCACCACCATGACTGGCTCATAATTATTTTTTTAAGAAGTACCTGGGGAATCTTGGAGAGTATGGATGATAATATGAACCCTCTTTTCCACCTATCCATGCATTCAAGTTCAAATGTGTGCTAGGCAGACCTATAAACATCAAAACAATATCTTGAACAGGGCTTCTGGCTTTAATAATTTGGTAACCAGAAGTCTAGAGAAATGGCTCAAAGGTTAACAATGTATATTACTCTTTCAGAGGATGCAAGTTTGGTTCCCAGCACACACATGAGCTCATAGGCTACTTCATGCATGTGTTATGCATACATACACTTAGGCATACATACATACACAGAAAACATATTTTTAAACAAATGAGGTAATTATATAAATAACACAGACACCTAAAGCCCCAAGTACAAGGTCAGTCAAAGTAAAAGTATAAAAAGGCAGAAATAGCTGGGCAGTGGTGGCACACGCCTTTAATCCCAGCACTTGGGAGGCAGAGGCAGGTGGATTTCTGAGTTCGAGGCCAGCCTGGTCTACAGAGTGAGTTCCAGGACAGCCAGGGCTACACAGAGAAACCCTGTCTCGAAAAACCAAAAAAAAAAAAAAAAAAAAAAGGCAGAAATAAAGTGTTCCAGAAATACAGAGAGAATTCAGAATAAGAACAAAGTAGAATCATACACATATATGCAAATACCACAATGAACCCATCACTACAGATGCTAACTAAGAGGACTAATAGAAATAACAACAACAACAACAAAGCAAAAGCAAAAACAACAATAAAAGTAAGGGACAAATTTGTCCTGGCTGAGAAGGCAGGGTATGCTTTAGCGAAGGGATCCATGCTTGAAGCAGACTGAAAGATAACATGAATGTGGAAGGGGAGTGGCCTGCGAACCGGGCTTCCTAGAACTAGGACTGTCTCCATGCAGGTACAGAAGGGAAGCTTGAAAGACTCAGGGCAAAGCAGACATTTTCCTGGGCTAAGTACAAGGAAGAATTAGTGGCAGGGAGTAGGGTCAGGGGTGGTGGTATATGTCTTGAATCTTAGCACTTGGGAGGAAGAGGTAAGCAGAGTTCTATGAGTTCAAGGCCAGCTGCTCTACATGGTGAGCTCTGAGCAAATCAGTATTCTTAAGGACACCTTTGGGGGGGGTCATTTTAAAGAAAGGTAGACTAGAAATAGGGAAAGAAAGAGCCTGTTGTTTCAATGACTCAGACAAAAGCTAATGAGGGGGTTGGAGTTGGCCAGTGAGAGAAGACAGGAAGAGGTAGTGGGAGAGCCGCCATGCTAGCAGGCTGTGAAAATGAACTGTTAAAGCAAGAGACAAAAATATCTAATACCGAGTTTTAGCAAAGTTTGAAAATCAGTTCACTTTCTAAACATAAAGCTTATGATCTTTTATATCCTGAGTAGAAAGATGGTTTTCCTTTACCCCTATTTCTTGTGTGTGTGTGTGTGTGTGTGTGTGCGCGCGCGCGCACATTTGTGTGTGTAGAGAAACAGTGAGAGAGAGAAAGAGATCATAAGTTTAGATTTATATATTATATTCACTGGAAAGACTTCCTATAATTACCCACTTGCAGTCATCTGTACCATTTTGTATGGTGAATATTGACCAACTGACATTTGGTAGACAGCTATTCAAGCCATAGCCTGTTTAAATGAAATCTGTATTTCTAAAATTATCCTACACTTGTTTGTTCATTTTTTAACTTCCTCCCCTACCCCTGCCCAGTGAGCCTCTTTTCAGAGTTTATTTTTATTTCCAGCTACTTTGGCTTGCTTTAGATAGCTTGTTTCAACATTCTGGGAGACATAAAGGAATTGTTCTTCTGAAAAACATTGAACTGTGAGGCCGGAACCATTCTGTTAAAATAATCTGCCTGAGCTGCCTGAAGCTAGGGTTATAAATATTTATCCCCCTTCATATCTGATCCAACTCTTGGTGGTCTACATTCCGAGCACTCTCAAGTCCCAGCCATCTTGCTTCTCCAAGGGCCAGAGCGCTGCCCCAGAAAGCCTCTCCCTGATGAACTAGGTGTCTTCCATACGCCAGCCCGGGTCTCCTTTTAAAATCCAAACTGACTTCGCAACCCTTCTGATCATATCCAAATGCTCCCTAATCACTCAGAATGGAGCATCAAAAAGCCTTAGCTGGCCCACAAGCCCCACAGAGGAAGGCTACATTATCCTGGTACTACTTCCTCTCAGTCTCCTTCAGATTCATGTGCTCCCGTCCCAGCATCTTGGCATCACTTCTCACCAATGTGATCTCTGCTTTCTCTGGTGGGAAACTCCTTCTCAGTGGGTCACCCAGGTGACCCAACGTGCCTTTTTGGCCCACCTTTCCTCAGCTCTAACCTGCGTGAGACCCATTCTGATCATCCATGCCTCTAGTTCCCGCTTCCCCAGTCTCCTGGTCCATCCTCTACTTCTGCCACAGTAGACCTCCACCTATGATGGTCATCTGCATCTCTCTCTTTGAAAAGGATGTTTCATCCCACAAAGAATGTGAACCATTCATTGATGGATCCCAAGGTCTGAGAAGGGGGTTGGTTCACAATTTAAGTCAATCAGCATAACAGAGCAGGTTATCAAACCGTGCCTTTAAAATTAGAGTTGGAAGAAGAAGATCCGTGGTGAAAGCTTCAGCGGTAATAATAGCTCTTGAAACACTTAGTAATTGAGGACACTGGGAACCAGTGACATGAGAACTGGGTTTCTTTTACACTTTTTGAGGAACTGAAGAAATTTGAATAATGAGATCTACAAGTTATCTTTCAAAATGAAGATAAAGAACCTCCGTCTATTTTTAAGCCTTTTAAATAACCCTGAGGGGGGCGGGGAACGATCATTTCTTGAAGAATCAGGTCATGTTGTGGCTGGTTCAGTGAACAAAGCACGTGCCGTTCAAGTTTAAGGATCTGAATTCAGAGCTCTAGCACCCACATAAAATGCCGGGGGTGGAGGCAGGCAGGCATATACAACAGCGGTACTGGGAGACTCTCTGGGTCTTTCTGGCTAGCCAGCCTAGGGTCTCAGTGAGTCCGAGGTTTCCATGTGGAATCCCAAGGTTGGCTCCTGAAGAATGACACTTGGGATTGGCCATAGGATTCACAGCATGTGCCCCACACAAAGCAGACAGGGATCCCCTCCTGCTGTTGTCCCTGTGAGGCCTTTTCAGTTGTAAAAAAACAGAACCCATATCTCCTCAGCTCTCACTCGAGTTCCTGCGGGTGCGCTGTGTTCCCTTGTGGAATTCAGCCCATTGAGATTCACTCCTAGAACCAGAAGTCCAAACTCCCGGGTACTGAAAATTAAGATTATCTTTACTGTCTAGTGGTAAGAAAAGCTAGACACTGAATGAATTATTCCGAACCTTGAAAGTTTTTGAGACAATTTTCCAGAATAATATTATTTTATTTATTATATTCAGTTCAGCTTCATGAAATAAAAAGTCATTGCCCAACTGTTTAAAAAAAAAAAACTTGGAAAAATTTTATTGATACCCTAGGCTTCTATATCTGATCATGGCTGGCCTATATCACGCTAAGTGAAGCAATAACTTGATCCATGCCCTGGATGAAAGTTACCCCGATTTTTTTTCTTTCACTTCATTTGTTTAAATAGAAAGCCCAGTGTTATTTTAAACCAAGTGCCTTATATGTCTGTTTTTTCAGAAACAAGAGAAAACAAAAACAAAATCTGCCTGGGAAATATGTGAGCAAAAGGAACATACTCTGTTACTAGGGAAAAAACATCTAACTATTCAACATTTATCCTAGTTTGCATTTGGTTACTGCAATCAACACCATGACCAGTGACAACTTGGGGACAGTTTACTTAGCTGGCCAGTCACGGTCCACCATTGGGAGAAGCCAACGAATGAACTCAAGGCAGGAATCTAAAAGCAGAAACTGGAGCAGAGGCCACAAAGGAACATTACTCATTGACTTGCTCTCCATGACTTGTTCAGTGTGCTTTCTTATACCACCTAGACTATCTATCTACCTAGGGATGGTACCACCCACAGTGGGCTGGGCCCTCCCATATCAATTATTAAACAAAATGCCCCCACAGAATTGCCTGCAGACAAGCTGATATAGGTATTTTCTTAGATAGGGATTCTCTTCTCAAATAACAGTAGCTTGTATTAAGTTGACAAACCACTAACCAAGACAACATTTATCTGACAATTTTATCATGCATTACTTTAGAAAATACCTATGAAAAGACTTACAACTTCTTAAGAAACAACATTTAAGGGCTGGGTAGGTAGCTCAGTTGGTAATGTGCTTGTCCTGGGTTCCCCAGCCCTACACAAAGCCCAAGTATGGTGGTGCACACCTGCAGTAATTATAAGGAGGGTGGGTTTAAATAGAGACAAAAAGTTCAAAATCATTGTTGGCGATACAGAAAGTTAAAGACCAGCTTTGGTCACTTGAGACACTGCCTCAAAAAAGGCAGGCAAACAAGCATTTGATTAGTGAATTTGGAAAAAAGCAAAGAATCTTCTAAGCTTATGAACCTAAGTTTTAGGTCTCATAATCTCTCATGTTTAAATGTGCAGTGCTGGACTTTAGATCTACAGATGAGAAGTAGCATGGGATAGTCCCAAGCAGGTTTCCTCTGTCAGGAAACAAAAACAGGAAAAGCAACTTCCTTATGGCTGTGGGAAGCAATTCAAAGCCAGAAATAAAATAAACAAACAAATAAACAGACAGACAGACAGATACTAGGTCCAATAAAAGTGATGGATAAATCTGACCCATTAAAACTCATGACCCATCATTTATTTTTAAAAGCCATGAAAGTATTTAAATAATAATAATAAGTGAGAACAGTTCCCTTTTAGCTGACAAGCATGCATGACAAATACATGTTATTTCCAATATACAGAGTCACAAACTGGAGAATACCATCAATCGCCAAGAATGAGGAAGAGGAAGAGGAAGAGGAAGAGGAAGAGGAAGAGGAAGAGGAGGCAAAAACTAAAAGCATCTAATAGACACCAAGAGAAAATCCAAATGGCTCTAATGATGGAAAGGAGTTTGGCCTCACTAGCAATCAGTAAAATGCAATTAAAACATTAATGTTTCTCAAGGTTGTTTGAGTATTAAATGATCGCATATTTAAAGCACCTGGTACATGATACACACAAAGCTGTAAATTTGCCTGGTGGGGTAGGTCAGATGTAAAGCACACATTAGCATGCAGGAGGTCCTGAGTTCAACCAATTAACCCAAAACAATAATATTATTTTGATTATTTATGATTTTTTTAAATCTATATAGTCAATGACACCTGTAGAGAATCTGCATCCATACATCCAAACACGAAGTAACGCTCCAAAGTCTTGGCATCCATGAAGACCTGAACTTCCAAAGCTCAGCATAGAACTTGGGCTGCTCTTTGGAAACCTACCACACCAGCCCATATGCAATCTTACTGAGCTGACCCCAGCTGAGGTCTCATCTTGCTGATTGTCTTGCATTGCAGACTCTATACTTAGTATCACTTTAAAGTTCATCTTGCATCATTGTATCACAGGCGCCTGGGTAAGACACTTGACATTCCGTCTGAGAATAAGTAAGGTATAATTAATACACACTGCCGAATGAGCCTCTGCAGGCGTTGACCTGCCACTCAAAAGTCCTTTGCATCTCCATGTATCCTCTGAGTGTGATCCAGTCCATCTGTGGGTTATTAACAAGACTGTCATCCCCGTGGGTTGCTATGGAGAAGTCAGCGCCCTGAGTCAGCAGCCTGAGAAATTGCACTTCCTCTTTGGGAGGCACCTTAACTTTGTACATTCTAAAAATGCATTGGCCAAGGTAGGTAGTCTCTGTATAATCAGAAGGAGGGATGTCCACACAAAGGATTAGTGACCAACAGACTACTCACATCTACACGTACCACAGGAGAGGAAGTAGCGGATGCATACGGAGGGGGTGGTGTCTCCACAGCTGTTTCAGAATCTTCCTGTTCGCTCTCACTGTAACATTCTAAAACCAGGGGAAAAAAAGCTTCAGGTTTCAGGGCTCCCTCCCATCACTTACCCCATAACGAATGAGCAGAGGTTTTTCTTTTCCTCCATCTGCCTATTGCAATGTCAATCTAATTCAAAAGGCAAGCATCCAAAAAGAAAGAAAGAAAAAAGCTAAAAGAAATAGGAAGAAAGGATTCTGTGGCGCTACCTGTTGAAAAGAAATTCAAGGATTGGGAGAAGCAAGTAGTCCCCATGGTGGCTTCTGCTGCCAGAGAGTATCCAGCACGCAAGATGGGGGCTATTATAACTCAGAAAAAATTTTGTAAAAATACCTTTAAAATGTATGAGTCATTATAGCACAGTCAGCAATGGAGATGGGAATCAGAATGAGCCTTAGGAGCTAAGTCTGACTGATAACTCACTCATAGCTGGTACCCAAACGGCAAGAGGAGAGACCAGGCTGAGCATGGGGGCTGGACCATAAAAATGGAGATCCCCTAGGGAGATTCTGGAAGATGAAGCTTTAGAACTTTAGAGACAATATCATACAACGTCTTTAAAACCCAGAGTGGAGTAAGAATGATACTCTGTTATGCTTGTGGAGAGGAGCTTAGCATAACAGTCCTCTAAGAGCGCCACTCAGCAGCGGAGGAAAACAGATACAGAGATCCACAGCCAAACGTTAGACAGAGCTTGGGAATCTTTTGGAAGAGTTGGGGGAAGGATTGAGGGACCTGCAGGAGATAGGGTCTCCACAAAACGACCAATAGAGTCAACTGACCTGGACCCTTGCAGGGGGGTGGGGGCTCTCAGACACTACCAACCAAAGAATTAGCATGGGCTGGACCTAGCCCCTCCCCCTCTCTGCACATATGTAGCAGATGTGCAGCTTGGTCTTCATGCCTGTCCCCCAACGACTGGAGGGGGTGCTGTCACTGACTCTGTTGCCTGCCTGTGAATCCTGTGCCCTTAACTAGCTCCTTGTCTGGCCTCAATGGGAGAGGATGCACCGAGCCCATCCAGCAATGACTTGATATGCCAGGGTAGGGTGATACCTAGGGGGGACTCCCCCTTCTCAGATGAGAAGCAGAAGGAGTATGGGGGAACGGGGTGCATGAAGGGGGACCAGGAGGAGGGGGGCTGCAATTGGGATGTAAAGTTAATTAATTAATTAACTTGAAAAACAGAGTCTCCTATACAGGTCTGTCTTCCCCAGTTGATAACAATGGATGCTTACCTTACAGGAAAGAGGACAACAAGTTAGTTAGATGGCGATTTCACAGCATTATAATGAACTCCCCTTATTGGTTCAAATTTGCCACATTTTCATTTCCAATTTAAAGATTTTATAACTAAGCATACAAATTTCTCCTTACAGTCCCTGAGTGTCCCATAATAAGCATTTCAGCACCAGAATCTGTCAGTGGCCCTGGCACCTGCAGCTTCTATTCCCCACACTAATGGCTAAATAACACTATGGAGACATAGGTGCCTGTGGCTTGTGCAGCCCAAAAGGGGACAGAGTAGAGGGGCCAGGGGAAACGGTGTGCTCCCAGTCTGATCTTCAGATTCAGAGAACAATTTCAAGGTAACTAATGTCAACATCCAGCTGGTGGAAAGGTTAAACTGTCATAGGAAATGGTGGGATGAAATTTCTCTGACTAGACCATGACACACGCAGGCCCATGAGTAAGAACTCTGTGGGGAGGGCGCTACACATTTGCATTGGCAATTGTTGAGGTATCAGTGAAGCCTGCAGCTGCTCGAGTGTGGGTGAGGCGGGAAATCGCTTCGAGCTGGCATGGGAAACCAGGCTCCATGGTGAGGCTGTGTGAAGATGCTTTTCTGTCCCTTCGAGATCATTTCAAATGCCAGACCACGTTTCTCCAGGATGTGCCTATACATAGAACCTCAAGTTGTCTCTTTCTTCACCCTGATTCATTCTAGCCTAATATTCTTGCTAAAATTTCAGAAATATAAAAATAGAACGTACCTTCATCCTTCGTGGTGGATTCCTGGTGGGTCACGGCAAATCCAAGTTTGTTTAACCATCTAAGATTCAAATGAAAAGGAAATGTTTGAACAGTCAGCTGGGCCCCTGATCCACTCCCCTCAGACCCTGAACCTGCTTCCTGTATCAGACTTTGCACACAATTCAGTCCTAATTCTACACTGAGTATTCCCTAAAGCATCATGAGTTTGAGACACAGAAACCTAAGATTTCTGGTTCCACAATACTTGGCTTTCCAAAGGTCTACATTATAAGAGAAGTGTGGTGAGACTTTATCCAGTGGTTAAGGAAAGAAAGCTAAGTAAGATATTCTAACTATATGAACAAATATGTCTTCTTTAGTACTTATGTGTTTTAAGCCTTTGGTCGTCATCATCATCATGACCAGTAGGTCATCAAATTCAGCCACTTAGCCATCAAAGCTATATCTACGTACTTTTTCAAATTTATTGTCATTATACATGTGCATTATTCATGTGGAAGCCAGAAGACAACTTTCGGGACTCAGGTCTCTCATTGTTTCTGTAAGTGACTTCTAGGTGTTAAGCTCACTGTATCAGGTTGGCCTGGGAAGCTATTTTACCCACAGAGCGGTTCCCACCATCTATCATTTAAATAATGTCTATTGACTTCAGAAAAAAATATCCATAACATTCATTCTTAAGTCAGAAAAACTTTTGCATCACTCGGTAGACGATCTGACTAGAACACAGGAGGGATTACCAAAGGGTGGAAATGTTTAAGTTTTAAACTCTTCGTGGAAGGTAAAAATTGGCAGTGTATTGATTTGTTTCCTGTTGATTAAACATCAGGTATGTACTAAGTACAGACAAATCTTAACAAACTCAAACTCTGTTTTAGTTCTAGACCACTGCATGCCTCCTCAAGATTTCAGTTAGGAACATATTATGAAAATAAAAATAAGAAACCAAGGATGCCCGTTTCACATATTCCTATTTACACAACCTAATATTGGAAGAGAAAATGTCCTTTGGGTAGAGGGCTGTCTAGGGGACCATTTTCCAAGTGTTTCTGATTTTTCTGTTTGTGTTTTCAAAGAAACTGTTTTTCATATTCCTGGGTTGTTGTTTTTTGTTGTTGTTGTTGTTTGAGAAAGTAGCGCTTTCAATAGTGACTTAAGTTAACATCATCCGAATGACAGCAATTGTCCTACGCATTTGTTGACTCATTTATGCTTTCCTTCCAGCCCTGTCCTGCATCATGAGCTACTCAGCTCGCTGCACTGGCACCTTGGCATAACCATCACACATTCCCAAATCTACAGCTGCCAGTGTCTCAGGAATCCTTACCCAATCTTCAACGAGACCTGATCTTGCTATACTCATTTTTTTAAAAAAATTCTATATTCATATTCTATATTCATATTATCTATTCTCTATTATATATTAAATATTATATTATATATTAATTTATTGTATATTATATATCATATATTGTGTATTCCATATTATATATTATGTATTATACATTATATATTATATAATATTTTATATAGCTACATATATCTATGTAGTTACATATATATTACATTTGTGTATTTGACAAGATGAGAATCTCTACAAGAAGGGGCGTGAGCCCTGTCTTCATAAAGATATTCACTCTAGTTCCACAATAGACTCAAGTTCTCTAGCAGCTGTTAGACCGGACCAATGCTAAGGCACAGGCCATGCTGTAGGCAGGCAGGAATGTTTATCTAGTCTATAAATGATGACAGATAAGACAAAGAACAGGGTCAGAGCACACAAGAGCTAGTGAACATGTGGGGGAAATTCCCCACTTTAGAACACACACAGTGCCCGTTTGAAAACTGCCTTATCTAGATACGAGGAGGTATTTTTCACCGAAGGATCAGCGGGCATTGGGAACGCTGTTTGTGTCTAAGGAAAGGATGGAAAATAAAACTCTGAATCAATTGTTGAGCTAAACATGAAAATGGAGATAGTTAGTTTTGAGCAGGCAACTTGATATCATTCAAACTTTAAATATGTACCTTCTTTGCTGAGTAATTGTAATTGTGAATATCTATTTTGAAGGGAAAAAAACACACCTTCATGTAGAAAAATGTAAATGTTAACAAGGCTTATAACAGTAGAAGAAAAAGGACCCTGTGTTAATTGTTCATTGTTGAGGTTTGGTCTTTTGCTACATATTGTAATGCTGAACACTGGTCCCCAAGATCTGGTTGCCTCAGAGGTGAGGAGACCCTCACATACACCAAGTGATGCTATGTAATCTTGCTACTTAATTTTAAATTATTGGTTGAATAAAGATGCCTGCAGCCTGAAGCAGGGCAGAAGAGAGGTAGGCAGGACTTTGGTTCCTGGGCTTGGGGTCTGGGGGGAGGGGTGGAGAGAGAAACACTACGGGGTAGGGGATCATGTGAACTGGCCTTGAGGGCTGACCAGTCGGAGCAAGAGTGGCCCAGGTGGAATATGGCAAATCATATTTTGGAATTATTTACAAGGAAGTAGTCAAAATAGCCATAGAGGGTTGATATCTGCCTAGCTCTAAATAATAAAAGCTTATTATAAATATAAAGGTTTTGAGATTTTATCTGGGAACTGAATGATCAAAGACAGGGTAGAAATTCCCCAACTAGTATTAATTATTACTACAACAGTTAATAATTGCCCATTAATAAGAAACTGGATAAATAATGAACTGGATTATATGAACACCGTGTTATAATGAAGCTAATAAAAATATTCATAAAGGGATTTGTAATGACTCAGAAAAAACTACTATGAACATACTGTTAGTAGAAATAAAAGAATATAGGGCCACATGTGTGGTTTGTCCTAATTTCCTGTAAAACTGAAGCATCCCCACCTGTGCATGAACTGGCGCACACAGTGTGAAGAGGGAAAAGCACCATACTGTCAAATGTGGATCACCCATGGGAAGATGTTGAACAGAAGGCGGGAAGAGCCAGAAAGTTCGTGTGTTTTCTATTTCTACGTCATTTATATTTCACAAGATATTTTACGTAGTACGTGACTAACATTTAAAATTGTATAGTAGGAGACTCGGAAGATGATTCCTTGAGTAAAGTGCTTGCCACACAAGCATGACGACCTGATTTTAGATTCTCAGTACCCACATAAAGAGGTAAAGTGGCACTAGTCTATATCCCCAACACTGGAGTAGTGGGCAGAGACAGGCAGATCCATGATAAGGCTTACTGGCTAGACAGTTCACCCAAAGTGTTGAGCTTCGTGTTCAGTAAGAAATAATGTCTCAAAAAAATAAGGTATAGTCAACAGAGGAAGGCACCCAGGGTTAACCACGGGCCTCCACACTTACACACACAAACATACATGGACATCTACATGCATATGTACCCACACATGAACATGTGTGCTACAAAAACAGAAATTTAAAGCACATTTTCTAAATCAGGTAAAATACAATATATTTCATGGTTCACTTTAAGAGGACTGACAGTTTTCAGTTTATACCCCCAAAAGTTGTAGTTAGCCAAAGAGTTGAATGACTGAAATCTGAAATCACTACCCATCTCTCCCACTTCCTCTCTGCCCACCACACCATTCCTAGATATAGTATTGACTAATTTAAACAGGCTTCATCAAGAGAAAAGGAAGAGTTTCAGGTGTCATTAAAAATAAATCTTTAGGTATCATTTCTATAATCTTGTAGGAGAAAGGACAAACTTGGTGATCCTTGTTGGCTATTGGAAGTATTGTGTTAAAAATAACAAACCCAGTAATGGCTGCGATGATGAGCTTCATAGAGTTGACACAACCTGGAATCACCAGGGCAGAAGATCTCATTGGGGGCATTGCCTACATCAGATTGGGCTTATCTCTGGGGCATCATCTTGATTGTTATTGAGGTAGGAACACCCATCCCATTATCGGAAGCGCCATTCCCTTGGCTTTATAATCCTGGACTGTATAAGAATGAGGAACACTAGCTAAGCATAAGACAGCAAGAAAGCAAGGATGCAGGCACTTATTCTCTCTGCTCTTAACTGCAGATGTGATGCTTGAAGCACCTTCCCAAAAATAATAGACTGTAACCTAGAATTTTAAGTGCAATAAACCATTTCGTCCCTACGTTGCTTTTTGTCAGGATCTTTTATGACAAAGTAGAAGTGAAATTAGCTTTACAATGGCTTTTCAGATATAAGAAGTCATCATGTATCCAGGCACGGACAAAACGGGCCGTGTCATCATGAGTAGCAAAGTGAGAGATTTAAGGACTATGATTAAAATCATCCTTTAAAGTATAAAGATAACAGGAGAGATTCAAAATGAGGGCCCGAGATATAAGAAATTCAAATTTCAACTTATGTCTTGTTTATTAGTTGGGAAAGGATACATTATACAGACTGGCAATAAAATTTGACCATGATTGTGGTAACAGGTACTGAGTTACTAGCCAACAAAATAAAGGTGTCTATCAATAAAATGCACACAAGACCTGCCAGTAAAAGCAATTTGCAAATGGGAAAAAAACCCGAAGATAAAAAGAGTAAAGATGGAAATAAAAGCTGAGCCAGTGGGAGCCAGGAACAGGGAGCTAAGTAACCTTGATGTGTGACTTAAAGTACCTGAAACACAATGGAGCCCAACGATCTCATAAGAGTCTAACCTTCTCTTGGTAAGAAATGTGTTCGCTGTGTAAGAGTCACTCACCAGGCAACAAAGCACTCCAAAGGACTATTTCTCTGGGATGTTCTCTCTCACCTAGCCCTCGTTGAGAAGATGAAAAAACTACTTTGAAATAATCAGCCCTAGGATGGGTGGGAAAGATGCTAACAGGTAAAGCTGAAGCTATACAAAGCCCAGGATGCTGTTAAAGGAGGTATCAGGATGGGACGGTGGGTAGCTCTGTCTCCCTGCCACTACAGACCAGCGCCATCCATGGGAACCTCACCAGTGACTCAGCTGCAAATTAGCATTCACCATCTCTGTGTTTAAGTACTTCTAAGCAAGGGCATTACCCTCCTCTGGATGCTTGCAGCGTGTGACATTGCAAATCAGCTGGATCGAGTCACCAATGCCATCATACAGAGATGAGTGCTGGCCTTTGAGGGGTATAAGTCTTCTCTTTTGATGTGTCTTCTCCCTCCCCCCTTTCTCTCTCTCTCTCTCTCTCTCTCTCTCTCTCTCTCTCTCCTCTCTCTCTCTCCTCTCTCGCTCTCTCTCTCGCTCTCTCTCGCTCTCTCTTGCTCTCTCACTCTCTCACTCTTTCACTCTCTCGCTGTCTTGCTCTCTCATGCTCTCTCTTGTACTTGATAAACACAAGGAGGGAGCTAAAACCAGAAAGACCTTAGAAACCGACACTCTCTTTGTCTATCAAAGATATATTTGGAGGACACTGTTGTCAATTCCTTCCCTGATAGCCAACCATGGTTTCCCAACTTCCTGTGAGCCTTTTTGTCCTCATCTGAAGAAATGAGGTGAGGGTACGCTAGTGGCTATTATAAATGAGAAGGCCCTGAGCTATGCAGTGCTGCAGGACAGGTGACCTGAAGTGGGGGTGGGAGGCGTGTCATGAAAGGCAGCACCTATTTTATTTAGCTTTCTAAAACAAGAAGGCAAAGAGGGGTTATGTGTGGAAGATAAGCAAGGAACTTACCGTGTACAAATAGATAGCAGAGTCTCAGGACAAACTCTATGAGTGGAGGGATTATGGAGGTGGAGGAGTTGACAGTTATTCTCAGTATTTTTGGCAAGGGGGCACACGATAGATGTTTCATAGACTTTATTATGTGTTTGTCTTAAAGACACCAAGAGCAGGCCTTTTAGGTTAGTAGGATGCCCTCGGTGCCTCAAGGCAGCACCTAACAGACAGCTTCATTCAAATGACAGCTGATGCAATGCGCCTTCACCTAAACCAGGAGTGAAGTAGGAATTGAATGCATTGGCTGAACAGAACATGCGGGAAGCAGAGAGAGGATATTTTTTAAAGTCAGATGCGCCAGAAGTAGATGATACATGGTGATACATGAAGAAGCAGGCAATAAGTCCATGAGCCTTTTGAGATAATCACACAGCACGTGCTACAGGCTGCAGAGACTGGGTGAGGATCAGAAAGCTATGAGACTTGACTCTAAGAATCCTTCAGGTCCTTCTCCTTGGGATGTGAATTTTCATCTTAAGGTCTCCGCTCAGTTCCTCTCTCCTCTCAGGGGCTCCTTTAGAAGCATCTCACAGCTACTTCCAAAAACAGCCATTTGGATAAGTGTGCTTCCCCCAAAGGACTACAAATGCCAAGGAAAAAATCAAGATGGTTTTACAACTGCTAAAAAAAAATTAACTAACGGAACAAGATTAAGTAACAAAAATGAATAGGACAGTAACTGATGTGATCAT
This sequence comes from Uromys caudimaculatus, assembly GCA_028551405.1. Taxonomy (NCBI): domain Eukaryota; kingdom Metazoa; phylum Chordata; class Mammalia; order Rodentia; family Muridae; genus Uromys; species Uromys caudimaculatus. The sequence goes on along the minus strand of CM052717.1, from coordinate 23,962,176 downwards.
TGGCTTCAAACTCTAATGTCACACCAAAGTGAGTTCATCCTCTTAGGGACTGAGCACACCCGTTTCATCTACTTACACATTCATTTCCTGCAAATTCTCTGCTGCAAAGTAGAAGGTTTTGATCTGTGGGTGATTGATCTTAAACGCACTAGAAAAAAGAAAATCACACACGTGTTAGTGTTTTTAAAGTAATTGTTATACTAAATGCCTATTATATAGTCCTGATTTCACTTAGTAAAGTAAGAGTCAATTTATCATGTCAGGTCTGCATTTTAGCCCCTCAAGACAAAAGTTTCCACTTAAATACAGATGTGTGTGTGTGTGTGTGTGTATGTGTGTGTGTGTGTGTGTGTGTATCTGTGTATGTCTTTTTTCACCTGCTATTTAACTGTATAAACATAATTAAATTCAAGATTCCCTGAGTTGTCACTTATCATTATTCGAGTCAACTCATTCAAGCAAGATGTTATTTACATTCAACCAAATATACAGTGGCATTTTATTTATAGGAAAACAGTCAGGTATGCAATTTCCATGCCCCCATGACTCTTCAGAAGCCATCGATAAAGTGCTCTGTGTTGGTAAAGGAAACTTGTGAACAAGATACTAGTTAAAGGAAATTGATGTCCCATCCATGACAGCAAGCAGAATGTTTCCACTTAATAAGTACACCAGAAGGTCTACAGAGCAGAGTTTTGGGTCTTGGGGATTGTTTGTTTGTTTGTTTGTTTGGTGACTAATCAAAAATCAAGAGTATCAACACAACCAATACAAAGCAAAACACAGCTGTTACACCCATATAACAAAGAATAAAAGCTAACACTGGATCCCAAGACAATAACTCATTGCTGATCAATGAAGAAATGTCCCTTTCCAATAACATGGGAGAAGATATTGAAGAAAGAAGAGAAAGATGAGAGAAGACACAAAAGTAGGCCACACAGATGCTCTCTTGAAATGATCATGGGACCAGAGTATAGATGTAGCACTCCAGGGAGCTCTGAGCTGTTTCCAGACCCTGTAGGCACTGTGCTTGTGAGCAGAACAAAATGCATGAGCTAAGCCTCCTTCATTTCCATCTCTGTTCACACTTAATCTACAGCAGGGTGCAATCCCAAACCAAACACATCAGAGCACTGAGCCATAAGGCTGGTAGTCATAATACCATGAATGAGCTAAGATGGCCTGCTCTTGCTGTAGGGTTGGCATTTCTGTCTGGTGACCCCTGCTTAGCTATTTGATCTTTACAACATCAAAACCTTGACATCAATTCCCTTGCCTTTGGGGTTGGGTGAGTTAAAACCCATCCACCCACAGCTTGACATATCAGAAAATGAGATGTAAAACATTTTCATGTATGCTTTCTATAAGCATATGTTTATACAGTTCCAACTCCCAATGCTCAAAATTCCCAGACGTTTAGTTCTACCTGCACCCACTTACAAATCACCCCATTGCTAGGTAAACATTGAAAATGGCTATGATCCTGGACCAGGGCTTTGTGGGGGCAGGGCAAGTACAACTCACTTTTTTTTCTTGCATTCAGAGGCTCTTTCCAATGTGAAATCTGGTAGATTGACAAATCCATCCGCTTTCTCTGCCTGAAACACATAGCACACACATTAATAAATGTTGGGGTCCCAGCCTTTGATGTACTGACGAATAGAGGGCATATAAATGAAATCAAGTAGAATCCACAGGAACGCCCCTGAAGCAGAATGAACTAACTATGGACTTAGATACACCATTTATAGGAAAAATTAATATTCTAAAAACATCAACAGAATATTCTCATAAGAAATGACATGATACAGCTTAAGAATGGTCAATATACAACAGGCCTTGTGCCTGTCCCTGCCCCACTTCTGTCCTCATGAAACCCACAAAGTTAACCCACCCACGTCCTGCTTCCTGCTGAGCCTAGAGGCAGGCTCACATCAGTTTCCCCCCACAAGTGTGGTGAGCCACAAGCACAGGAGATGAAACCTAGTTAGCAGCCTTGAGATGGTGGACAGAGCCCAGGCCTTGAAGTTGGCAAACCCACAGATACATATCTCGCTGGCTGTTAGGACTTCAGTGAGCCGGGATAAATGAAACAATTAACAGACACTCAACAGGGACGATCTTCTCCCCCAAGTCTGTAGGCAGTGTCCAATCAGAGCCACATCTTGTGAAACCCTGGTGCCATGGGTTGTTTCTTATAGAAGAGAGTCCTCAGGAAAGACAAACACTTCGGGTGGCATAGAAGGCATGTGGCTTTAAATTGGTGGCTCTCAACCTTCCTAATGCTGTGACCCTTTAATACAGCTCCTCATGGTGTGATGACCTCTTCCATAAACCTAGTTTTCCTGCTCCTCCATAACTGTAATTTTGCTACTGTTATGAATCATATTATGTAATAATGGGAATATCATTGTTTTCTGATGGCCTTAGGCAACCCCTGTAAAGGGTCGTTGGACCACAAAGAAGACGAGACCCACAGCTTGAGAATCTCTTCAACAAACCTAAAAAACAAACTCTTCACAGGAAGTGTGATCAAGGCCCCACCTCTCTATGAACCAGTTGACTTATAATGGATGAATAAAGTTGAGATGATCTGCAAAGAAGTTGGGCCATTTGTCATAAATGGAGTATGGGTCTCTTTTCATACTCACTAGTATCCCTGAGCAGAGAAACACAATTAAAAACAAAAACAAAATGTAACAGAAGTGACAGATATTAGGAGGTGAATACAGTTTTATTTTGAAAACAGAGTATTAATTTTAAAATCAGCTAGGTGTTATATTTGTTGTCCCAGGTTGATTTTAGTTGACTTTGTTTTTCTGTCTCGGTTCCATATCATTGGGAAATCAACTTATCTTTTCTTCAGAAAAATTAAACTGTGAAGTAGCCAACTCCATCCCTAGCCTCTTATCTGCTACAAGTCTAGACGTAGCCAAGTATGCATCTGCATGCTCTCCCTTATGAGAATTAAACTCAGGATTAGTGAGACCTTCTCTCTTTAAAATATTTATACACATGTCCGTACCCTGAGTGCGTGTATAGATGCATTGTTTATTAATGGATCATTTAATCACCACATGGTGGCTTCACCAGTATCATCTTTTAAAAAAAAATATTCAAGGAATGTACAATATACATATTGATATTTTAGATAACATACAATGTTTCCTGTGATTATATGAATAAATGTAATTTTGGGGAACCCAGGTCCCATCAATTCCACGGCTCAAAACCTATCCAAAACAACCAAATTCAGATTGCTCAGGTATATCTGCACAGTCACAGAAACACCATTCACAACAGACAACAGACTGAAACAAATGAAGTGGCCATCAATAAACAAACTGTGATAAATCCACACAGAGAAATATTATATGTAGCCACAAACCCCATGAAAGACTGACATATGTTATGTGGATAAACTCTGAAAATATTGTGTTAAGTGAAAGATTTTAGTCACAAAAGGTCACATATTATTTGATTCCATTTATATAAAGTATTCAGAATAAGAAATAAGTAATGAAAGAAACAAAAACCAAAGCTATGTATCCAAGCCCTGGGGAGTGAAGAATTGGGCATAGCTGCTTGAAAGGAGTGGAGTTTTGTCTTGCGAATATCGTAGGACTAGACAGAGGTGGCTGTAGAGTATTGAGAATGAACTCAGTGTCCAGACAAGCACTGACTCTGTGGTCGATCTTCTATAAAAAGGCCATGTTCATAAAACATCGATGGGATGCTAAAATATTTTCACAAAAATTCCCATAACTTGAGAAAAACAATCATTTATATTAAGCATTTGTCACCACCTCCACCTCACATGGGTCTCTCTGCAAGTTGTTCTTGATTCTATGAAGCCCCAATACTTCCCTTGCTAAGTTCCATCCAACTCTAGTGACTGCAAACCCAGTCCAATCCTCTCTTGTGCCTCCTAGCTTAGCTCTTCTGATACACAACACTGCTGCTTACCTTGCCTCTAGTTAGCCTCTCTTCTGACGCTCTCATGGGGTCTTCTGCTATTTCTCAAGCATCAAGGTTCTCGGGAGTTCAGTCCATAAACCTATACTCTCTCCATTCCAGCAACTCTACATGGGTAACTTGTGACTCTCCCATGAATTCATATATCATCTGTACACACATGCATCCAAAATCTATAAGTTGAATTAAGATTCAATCCTGGAGCTCTTGCCTAGATTTATAATGGCCTAGTATAGGACGACTGAGATGTTCCTTTTGGTCTTCGTGCACACATATGGGAACACACGCGCCACAAACATGATGAAAAATGAATGAATATGTTAAGCTATTTGGGAACTAAGATTTTTCTCATGAGGGTGAATTCTCATTTTCTGGAGGCTGCTTTGCCTGCTGAGAGAAGAGGTCGTTGTCAAAGAAGGTGGCCCACATGCTGGGACCGGTTTGCATACAAGCACTAAGCCTTCTGCTTCTCCACCGTACACACTGTATGTGGTCCTTGCTGGAAGCTAAGCAGGTCTTTAGAACTATGAACTAAACAAGCATCCTTTTCTTTATGAGCTACCTGGCCTCCACTATTTTGTTCTAGAAGATGAACTGAGACAGTTCTTCCCAGAATTCCTGCAGGTAAATACAAACATGTTACGGCTGCATCTTTCACGATGGTTCATTCACCTGTTCCCTACCACCTCATGCCCTGTCCATCACCATTAGCATTTTACTAAGGTACAGCAACAGCCTCCAAAGCCAGATCCCCTCTTTCTAATTTTCTCCTTCAATCCAACATAGCATCCAAAATAGCAGGCACTGCACATCTCCACATCATGAGCATGCTTCAAGTTACTTCTCTAATTAAACCCCTGCATGGTTCCCGGTTGCTCTTGGATAAAGCCTAAGTGTCTCAGCAGAAAGCCCTTTATGACCGTGCCCTCGTGAATTCCACAATTCCATCTTCTCCAGTGCCCCTATCCTCCAGTCAACCAAAAACAAACTGGAAAATTAAAACAAAAGAAAATTATGTTCTTACGGAGCTAAATTAGAGACTAACACCCAATTTTTGTCATGACATATGCCTCAGGACAATTTAATGGCAATGCCATAAGCTCCCTTTATACGGTGATAATATGCAAATCACCCAAAAATGTAACATACAGAGGATGGAAAGATGCCCGCTTGGAAAGGTGCTTGCCACATAAGCACAAGGATTTAAGTTCAATCCCCCAAAACCCATGTAAAAAGCTGACCACAGTGACACACAACTATAATCCAAACCCTGGGGAAGCAGAGGCTGAAGGATCCTGGGCCTTACAAACAAGTATGTCTATTCTAGTCAGGGAACTTCAAGTTTAGTGAGAGAGCCATATGAAAAGGTACGGCAGAGAGCAATTGAGAGACACACCCAACATTGACCTTTAACCTCCATATACCTGTACATGCTCACACATACACACACACACACACACACACACACACACACACACGCTCAAATAAACAAATATACAAATAAATAATAAGAGAATTGTAGCGGTTTGGTTTCTTTAAAAACCCAACTATGTTACATAAACACATTTTTGTTTGGATCCCAAGTATAAGATACGGAGCTGCTTCTTCAGATTGTCCACGGCAGCAGACTGTTTGGCTCATGCATGCTGTGGCAAGGGTGTGATTCTGCCAGCGGCAGAGAGTTTAATTCTGAAACCTCTTGAGAGAGAATAAATGCTAGAGCCCAGAGAGGAACTTGAAAGCTAAGAAGAATTAGAAGGAGGAGGGGAGGAGGAGGAGGAGGAGGAGAAAGAAGAGGAGGAGAAAGAGGAGGAGGAAGAAGAGGAGGGAGAGGAGGAGGAGGAGGCAGCAGCAGTAAGGCTGTTCCTCCTGCTAATTCCTGCTGATGCTGATGCTGATGGCTGAAAGAAAAGGCGTGAGAAGAAGTTGGAGAGATCCTGACTAGACAAAGACTGAACTTGCCTCAAGGAACTCAATGCTTCTATTCAGCAGGAAATAGTTTAAAGAGACATGCGCCCCCTTTCCCCTCTAACCTTCTGTCTCTCCTGCTTAGTGTTGAGGGGTGGGAAAGGCTTAGGGTAGAATAAGGGTTGGAAGAGGTAGAGGTATAAAAAGAACCAAATAAAATAGCTAAAGCAAATAAGCCCTCAATCAAACAATCAATCAATAAGCTTCTACTAATATTCGTATTGATTTAGAAGCAAATTAATGGATTTGGTGCTTGTCACTAAGGGTGATAGTCTGAACTCTATCCCCATGACCAAAAATTCAGTGTAAGGAAAGACTAGACTCCTAAAAGTCACCTTCCCCCGCCTCAAACAAAACAAAACAAAACAAGAAAAAGATAAAAGTCACCTTCCCACCTCCACAAGCACACTGCGACATGCCCCCAATAAACAGTATCATTTTTTAAACTAACAAAAGATAAATTATGTATCTTTGTCTGAGTGGGTTCCTTTCTGCATAGACTGAAAAGACTGAGATCCAAAATCGAGATCCAAAGACACTTGAGTGGAGCCACTGCATGAAGTATCCCCAGGAACCCTCCTTCCCATGTGCACCAGCTCTTTTCATTGCTCTGAGGACATCTGAGCTACATTCAAAGTCACAACATCTATGTCAATGTCCCTTGTTTATTTAATCCGGGAAACAAAACAAAACAAAACAAAACAAAACAAAACAAAACAACCAAACAACCAAACAAACCACAAAACCTCAGAAGCAACAATCACGCTGGGCAACTTCTCTTGACATGACAGTTTCCTCCTCCTCCTCCCTCTCTCCTCCTCCTCTCCCCCTTTCAGATCTGTCCCTGCTTGATCCATTAACTAAAATAACTGACTTGAATGCTATCCTTCCCTTTAACTAGTCCTAACTTTCGAAAAAGACATCTTACGGTTATGTAGCAGAACCTGCTAATTTCTCCAGAACCCTAATATGATTTTTAAAAGGGTTCTCCTTGAACCACTGCACAAACTCACCAGTCTTAAGTGTGACAGCACAAGGCACTGGGCCCTTTGTCATAGTATGTTCTGTGACCACACGCCTACTTTTCTTTCTGCAAATCAGCCCATCCACTTTCCCAGGCACCTCTGATATCTCCCATCTCAGCATTACTGAGCAGTTGCTATCACAAGGCAGAAATAGTCTTACCTGTGTCAAAACTGGTGGAGTTCAAACATCAAGGACACAGGAGCAAGGATGCTGGTCCTGCCTCCAGTGTCAATCACCTGTGTTAATCCCTCCCTTAACCTCCCTCTCCCTCTCCCTCTCCCTCTCCCTCTCCCTCTCCCTCTCCCTCTCCCTCTCCCTCTCCCTCTCCCTCTCCCTCTCCCTCTCTCTCTCCCTCTCTCTCTCTCTTTCTCTCTCTCTCGGCTTCCATACATCCATTTAGTCGTCTTAGGGCCTCCTCACCATACCCCATGTGTTTAGTGAGCAAAGCTGAGATCTCTTCACCGAAAAGGTCAACATGAACCATATAAATGACGTAGCACCTCGTGGACGGTAACCACACGAGAGTGTGTGGGTAAACACCACAACAGAGCTGTGGAATTCCTGCAGGGCAGAAAACCTGCTTCAACCTGATGAGACTAAATCCTACCACCTCACCCTCCTATGTGAGTGTCCAAGACTCATGATGGATGGGACCCGATCCCAAAAGTCTTGGACAGGTCCCGTCCTGTTTGTCTTCAGAGTCAGTAGTGGGCTTCCTCACAGTCCTCTAGCAGTGTTGTGACCTGGCTGTCTGCTGATTTACCTACAGACAGGACTCTCCTGAAGGAAGAAACTGTTTTATTTATACGTTCTTTATTCATACGGCAAGCGTCCATTTTGTGCAGAAAAGATAAACAAGTGTTGTGAATGACCGAATGATCAAACATAATTTTTTTCCCCTTTGACAATAAAGAAAGGGTAAAAATGAGGTGTGGAAACTGCTTTGGAAAATATTTCAGCGTTTTCTAAGACTCACAAGCATAGAATTACTGCACAGCCTAGCAATTCCACTCCAGGGTATCTACCCCCCACCCCAAAATGAAACTTGTGCCCATGAAAAGAGTTACATGCAAATAGTTATAGGCACATAAGTCACAGTATCTGTGCTGGCTGGTTTTATGTCAACCTGACACAAGCTGAAGTTACCACAGAGAAAGGACTTTCAGGTGAGAAAATGCCTCCATGAGACCCAGCGGTAAGGCAATTTCTCAATTAGTGATCAAGAGGGGAGGGTCCCTTGTGGGTGGTGCCATCTGTGGGCTGGTAGTCTTGGGTTCTATAAGAAAGCCAGCTGAGCAAGCCAGGAGAAGCCAGTAAGCAGCATTTCTCCATGGCCTCTGCATCAGCTCCTGCTTCCTGCCCTGCTTGAGTTCCAGTCCTGACTTCCTTGGGTGGTGAACAGCAGCATGGAAGTGTAAGCTCACTAAACCCTCTCCTCCCCAACTTGCATCTTGGTCATGATGTTTGTGCAGGAATAGAAACCCTGACTAAGACAGTGTCCCAAACCAGGAAACAACCTAAATGTCCGTCCTCGGGTAACTGAGCAGCATGGTTTGCTCACTGTGCTCAGGGGACAGACTGCTATCAAAACCACAAAGAAAGGCACAATCATCATGCTAAGCTGTACATAAGCCTGACGAATATCACACTGACTGAGATAGTATGTTACTCTGTGTCTCCATTTTTATGAAGTCCATAGAGGTAGAAGGGGAGGCAAATGGGGTCGGAAGTAGGGTTCATGGTAAATGGGCACAAGGGGCCAAACTGGTCCTAAACACCTGACCTACAATGAGCTTGTTATAACAGAATCCAACGGGGTAAGTATTATGATACAATAAAACATCCCTCAATTAAGCTGAAAAAAATAAGATGGACAAAAATTTGGGGCCTAACTCCTGTGAATAAAATCCCTCTTGTATGGTTGTCATAAAACTCAGAAGGTGAAATCCAAGGTCCCAAGGATCTCACTGAATATGACTAGCTTAGACTTTCCCCACTTTTCACCAAATACTGTTCATGCCGTTTGACTGTTACAATCTAAAGAGACTCCAAAACTCCCCACTTCCCCAAAACATCATCTACTCTTTCAGCTGTGCCCCCTACATCGCCTTCCCTCTGCCCTTCACACACACACACACACACACACACACACACACACACACACACACACACACACGAAGTCAAAGATAAGAACTCACTCAGCTGTCCTTTCCCAGGCTATTGCTGAACAAAGGAGCTAGACTCTCCTAGCACACACATGGAGGCTGGACTCTCCTAGCACACACATGGAGGCTGGATTCTCCTAGCACACACATGGAGGCTGGATTCTCCTAGTACACACATGGAAACTGAGTTCTCCTAGTACACACATGGAAACTGAGTTCTCCTAGCTCACACAGACTTGTAACCAGTAGTAAAATCCAAACCCCATTTCCTAAAATATAAAATATAAGCTAGAGATAAATTGATATTGAAGAGAGATTAAGACAAGATGAATTGGCATGAGCAACCTTCACAGAGAGTCACTCTCACACAAAGGTAGAAATTAAATACAGACCAAAGGAGAGAGCTACAGGAGTGTGTCCTTTGACCAGAAACCCCACTTCTGAGGTCTGCTCTACATACATCTCTGAGACTTCATTTGATAACATGTGGCATGATTTGTACTCACACATGACTATAAGAACACACATGAAACAAGCACCTGGAAGCTTTCTTTATAAAAGGTATTGACTCCTCACTTGAGCCCACAACTAATCATGCCAAAAGCCTGACATCACTGCCTCTATCTTATCTGTCTCCGTTATCTTAGGCCCCCTGCCTACTTCTTCAGCTTGGAATATCCATCACTGAAGGACTGTCCACTTAACCTATCTCTCAAGGCCGAAGGTGTAGAGATAAAATTGACCTAAATTTTTAGGCACTTTATATTCTAGAAACAGTAGACTTTACAGAAAAGATCTGCTTCCCACCCCCTCCACCCCTTCTATGAGGAGGATTCTCCATAATGGTAAGGCTACACCTTCAAGCTGAAGTGACCATGTCCTGAGAACTACATTGATCCCCTCCAGTTATGACATTCATAAGGACTTCTTGGGACTACATGCAGAACCAGAAAAAGGAGACAGTAATGAGAAGGCCACACCTTGTGATGAGCAGAACATGCCTTGTTTGGGACTGCTTCATTATGCAAGTCTCCTGGCCTCTGCCTACTCTGTCACCAATTAAGCCTAAACCTACGGTTGGGACTCCAAAGATGGATTTGAAGCACTGGGTCCCTTATCTCCTCCTCTCCCCAGTACAGCCACAATAAATATATCCCCCTTTCCTGTATTTTACTATAACTTGTCTCTTTTATTAGTTTAATGGTGGCTGAACCTACTTTGTGTTAGTTATACCTAAGTTCACCATCATGGAAAAGTTGAATAAAGAACCCACAGACAAAAAACTGTAAGTGCTGACATACATAATACCTTGGGAGTAATTTATTGGACAGTAAGAGAGAAAGTGACATGAGTTTTTAATTTGTGTAAAAAGGAGAAAATGGGAGCATGACTCTAAAACAGATAGAAAAAGAGGGTGAACGAATAATGGGGCTGAATACCTGGTTACATGGTTTTGACTTTCAAAATGGGTAAATGATTTCTATTTTTAAAAGTAATCAGAGCCAACAACCAAAGAAGACATTCATCAAACTGAAAGCAAATGGACATGAGGAAAACTTGATGTCAGACCCTGCATGTGTCTGAGCTAGGTCCTGCATGTATGCTATGGCGGTGTAGGCTGGTGTTCTTGTGGGACTCCTAGCAGTGGGAGTGGGGGTGCTTCCGACTCTTTTGCCTGATCTTGAGACCCTTTTCCTCCTACTGTGTTGCTCTGTCCAGCCTCAATAGGAGGGTTTGTGCCTAGTCTTATTGTAACTCCTTAGGCTGTGTTCATTTCATAATCCTAGGGGGCCTACTCTTTTTTTTTTTTTTTTTTAAGAGAAATGGAGGAAGACTGAATCTGGGGGAGGGGAGAGGGGAAGGACTGGAAAGAGTGGAGGGAGGGGAAACTGTGGTCTGATGAAATGAATGAATTCACAAAAGAATTTTTTAAAGGAAAAAGAAAAACTGGTGATAGATCATATACACTCCTAATAGCCATGACTCCGAGAAGACCTGGAATATAGAATTTTACTTGTTCATAGTTAGTGAAATATAGTCTAAGTAGAGATAGTGATAGCATTTTTCACCAGTGATCTCACTGCCATGTTTCTATTACTTACTTAGTTTCCACACCTCCAAACAGCGCAGAGTCTACAGCCTCCCTTCCCCCTCCCCTGCAGTGAAGTTGACCCTGTTCTGATAAGTCAAGAATCTTCTTCTCCCTTCCAGGATACAGATAATACACCAAGCACATTCCATTCTGCAGGCATCGGTATCAGAGAGGGGCCCTGACCAGCCCTAAGGGACAAAAAGTACTACAGGACACAAGAAAACTGTGCCTTGGGCTTGTTCTTCCTTCTCTCTACCTCTTCCCACTTTGTCCCTCCTTCCTCCTCTTCCTCCTTGTTCTTCTAGATGTAAGAAGTAGGTCTCACAGTCGGAGAGAAATACCTCAGGAATGTGGTTGTGAGAAACAGGTCAGAGCTAACACTGACTGAACACTAAGCATAAGAAGCAAGGTACCATTCTCTACCTTTTGGATAAAAGTAATCCTATTCTCCATATGAGAACTCACGAAACAGATGACTTTAACCCCCAACACCCAACAGACATGGTTGAAATGTGAGGAAATTGTACGGGATTCATACAATTCCAGAATGTAGAACCGGCCCCCAAAATTAGTAATTCAAACATGAGACAGAAGATCTTCTACTACCCTACAGTGAGAGCTAAAAAGAGAGACCAGAAGAATCCACAGTTAACACATGGCCCAGGAGAAAGAACCCCAACTGGAATAGGACATCGGTCTGCAAGTCACTTACTGCCTGATCTTAGTCAGAGGACGAGTTCCCTGAAACAAACGTTTCTCAGTCAAAAGGCAAACATAACCAATGTCTTCAAGCTAAATAAAATCAATGTGCATGTATACAATAGCATAAGATAGTTTAGGCCCTAGAAAGTTAATAGTTCATTATCATTCAGCCATTATAAAAGGAAAAGGAATCACTCAGAAGGAGAAAGCCAATGATAAGCTTATTGACTCAGACTCCTCAGTGAGCCCTGGAGCAGCTGTGCCTGTGTCCCAGTTTTCCCTTGTCAGTTTTGCATCAGATTAGTGACTGTGAGGGAAAAAATGAAATTACTCGGAGCATAATTACGTTTGCAAGCTTGCTAATCTGTTTGTACATTATTTGGGATATATTTTATTAAAAATAGTATTGCATTTGGGTTTATATGATATTATCCTATAAATATAATTAGATTTTGATACCTAGAAAATTTCTTCTTACAGATGCCTAGAGATATATATTCTATACAGAAAACAAATCAGTAAATGTCTTTGGCTGACTTAATAAAAGCCTCAATTTCTTACAGAATTCAGAAACTTCTGGGTGTTAATTCTAAATGTGGACCAAGGTGATTCCAGAAAATCCCAATGGTTCCAGGCTGCTAAGGGCCCAGCAAGAGAATCAAGGGCTCCAGGGTAGGCAGATAATGTGTGGATAATGCTGCAGGTGACTCAGTCTATCCTTTGATTCTGACCACCTGGGGAACCCTGGCCAGCCTTCCCACTGCCACACTTGCATTTCTCTGCTAGGAGGTCTAGCCCTCAGTTCCACTCTTCTGACTTGCAGAGGGATTCACAATTCAAGTCCCTAGAATGGGCTCCTGGCTGATGTCTAAGAAGGCTTGGTGCATAAATACTCCAGCCCCTGATGCGTAGCATGCAAACTCTGGATTGTTTATTTTTCAAAAGCACTGAATTCCCCAGGTCTGTTAGCTTGGGTTACCCACAGCTATCCTTGTCTGCCTTCTCTGCCTTCTTTCATTTGTCCATCCCTAGCCAAGCTAGTTGTGGCTCTGGGTTTGTACATGCTACATTCATAGATTGAACCACTCACCAGTGGTAAAACAACAATTTGCTTAATATTAACATTGTACTGGGTATTATATGTAATATAGCAATGATTTAACAACTGCATTTCCTGAATTACTTCCCAAAAAGGCCACTCACAACCAAATCTTCTTGGGGTTTGCTTCTGAGAAACCTAAGCCAACCTGTCTTTCCCATAGGAAAATAAAGAAATAAATAAATAAACTCCTACTCAAGGTGACCATCAACAGCACAATCCCTCTTCTAATCCCTCTTCATTATCAGCTTCTAAGAAACACCCAAGGACACGGCCTCCTCCCTCCCACTGTAGATTCTACTGGAAAGGGACTATGAGGTAGCTGGCGTCCTATCCCATGTCTATAAATCATTCCCTGTCCACTCCATCTCTCCCGATGATATCATGTGATCACTGAAAGTACATTTCTCTTACAAAGACTCATTTCAGAAATGTCATTTCCAAAAGCAGTTAAGATAGAACCTTCGCAATTCAAAAGATTGGTGGTTGATCTCTGCAATGAAAATAAAATCTCAGCACATGCGCCCTTTCAGGAGCTACCCATGCCCAGCCTTGCCTGCTCTCTTAGAAGCCTGGAACCCCAGAGGGGCTATCCTTTCCATCCATGTAGGCCAGCTTCTTCATCAGCATAGCCCAGTGAAAGAAAGGAAAGCAAGGAAAGTGAAAAGAGAGCTTTGAGAAATTGGATTGACTTTCATGATCATAGACTAAATACTCTCTCTGGATAACTAATACATTGAATGTGCCATCCATAGTTAAAGCCACAACAGCAAAACGGGTGCCTGTAGGAGAACAATCTAGCCAGCATTCCAGCTTGAGTAAGAGAGGAGCTAAGAAGAGTGATTGCCAGCTGATGGCTACTAAGGGAAAGAGTCTGTTTTCTTTAGAGTGTGGGCTCTGATAGGTGAGACACAGACCCATGAGTCTACAGCTAACACAAATTGGACTTGGTATAAAATTCATAAACGTGTGTGTGTGTGTGTGTGAGAGAGAGAGAGAGAGAGAGAGAGAGGGAGAGAGAGAGAGAGAGAGAGAGAGAGAGAGAGAGAGAGAGGGGAAGGGGAGAGGATTTGGGAGGAGGGGGAAACAAATATGATCAATATATATTGTTTGCATATATGCCATTCTCAAATAGTTAACCAAAATATTACATTAAAAATAAAATTTAAATGAATTCATCTTCCCACTAAAAGCAATAGCAAAAGAATAAAAAAGGAATATCATATAAGACTCAAATAAAGGTAATAACCCAGACCCAAAAGAACATACATGGAAACACAGGGACACAAAAAATGGAGCAGAGACTGAAGGAAAGGCTATCCAGAGATGCCCCTACCTTGGGATCCATCCCATCCTCAGACACCAAACCCCAACACTATTACTGATGCCAAGAACTGCTTACAGACAGGAGCCCAGTAGGGCTGTCTTCTGAGAGGCTCTGCTAGCACCTGACTAAGACAGATGCAGGCACTCATAGCCAACCATTAGACTGAGCTGGGGAATCCCAGCGGAAGAGATAGGGAAGGACTGAAGGAGCTGAATGGGATGGCAACCCCATAGGAAGAACAACAATATCAACCAACCAGAGCCCTCAGAGCTCCCAGGGACTAACCCACCAACCAAAGAGTATACATGGGTAGGTCCATGGCTCCTGCTACCTATGTAGCAGAGGACCGTCTTATCTGACATGTGTACCCTCTTAGAGGCAAAGGGGAGGGGGAGGGGATAGGGGCTTTAAGGAGGTGAGAGCAGGAAGGGGGACAACATTTGAATTCTAAACAAAAAAATCCATTTAAAAAAATTCACCTAAGATTTAAGTGACAGGTGTCAACACTAGAGATTTAGGAGCAATAAAAATTAGGCATAATAATGAATAGTAATCCTTGAGATATCACAGTTATGAGATAACACCTAATCTGCCATTGCACGATGTATATTAAATCTTCAAGGAGCTTTCCAATCTCCCTAGGCTGTTTTCATGAGTTTCATGAATATCATTAAGATACTATTGAAGGCCAAGCAGCAGAAACAGCACCTCTGCTTTTAAAAATGTAGAATAAATATTTAAAAAAAAAAAAAAAAAAAAAAAAAAAGACAATACACAAATGGCCAATCAGTGCAAGGGAGAGGTGCTCATTATCCTCACTGGGCCTTAAGGAAATGCGAACCAAAACCACAACGAGATGTTTAACACCTTGTACTCATTGAAATGGTAATTACCAGAAATAAGTAAATCCTGAGAATGTTCTAGAAACGCCATAACCCCTGTGCTCTGTCAGGAGAAAGGGAAAAGAGCAGCGTGCTACAGAAAACTGTTTCTGCAAAAACTAAAAGTGTGATTCTCCTGTAATCCTGCAGATATACTCAGAAGAGTTTAAAGCAGAGCCTCAAAGACAGAGCTGCAGGTCCTTGTACCAGGGGCATTTTGACACTGGATGAAAGGTAAGTGTAGCAAGAGTGTTCATTAATAGATACAAAGGGATGACTAAATGCAACATGCGGATACACAAGGATGTCCTTAAGAAGAGAGGAAAAGGAAACTTGAAGGTGTTATGCTTTGTGAAATAAGCCAGACATCAATTAAATAAACAGATGATAGATACATAGATAGATAGATAGATAGATAGATAGATAGATAGATAGATAGATAGATAGATAGATAGATGAATATATAACTATACTTCTATACTTACTGGGCAGACATACAGTAGTCAAATTCATAGACACAAAAATTCTTTGGTAGTTGCAAGGGACCAGCAGAGAAAGAATACAGAGAGTGGGTTGGTGGGTTGGGAGTTTCAGTTTGGCAAGACGAAGAGAGTTTAGGGGATGAATGGCGGGACCAGCTGTACAGTAATGTGAATACATTCAACGCCGCTGACATGCACCCTTTAAAATGCTCAAGACAGTAGCTTGTGTGTGTGTGCATATTTCGTCAATATTTTAAAACAATAACTTTGGAATTTTACAGCCAGCATTCTAAAGTCATGATTTTTCAGTAGAGAAGGAGTGTAGCCACCACAGTAGGTTGGGTAAGATTAAAAGCAGGGAGGATTAAGAGAGGATCGTGGGCTGACCATGGGCACTCTCTCACTATCTCTTTACCAGGGGTTCAGCCTTCTGTCTGTGCTTCTGTGTTTCAGGGGAAGAAGCTGGACCCCCAGAGTGGGTGTGTGCAGCACCCAGTGTGACCTGTCCCCTGTCTTTGAGCCTGGGGGCCATCTTCTTCCTCAGCATACCATTTCCTTGTATCCTTTCTGAAGGCACAGTTTCAAATATTTAATTCTGACCTTAAATTCTGACCCCTTAAATATACTCAGTCTCTAAGTTCTTTTTCCCTTGGATAGATAGCTTCCTTTTGAAATACACAGTATAGGAGATTAACCACAGAGCCCAGTGACAAATGAGCTTATCAGCCAGCCTCTTTGTGGAAGCAGCTGGCTCTCTCCATTAAAGGAGCTCCTTTGAGAGGGATGATATATCTTCAAGTAGAGACTTCTAAAGAGGCCTCCCATCAGAGCACAAGTTTAGCTCTCACAGGCTACTTGTGCCATCTAGGAAACAAACTTACACCACATCAATCTCTGCTCTGACCCCAGGTCACCTGACCTCCTCCTGCGGAGAGTACCACTCTGCCAGAGAGCACCTGCTCCCTTCCATTCTACATACCTGTCCTAAGGCTTCATGTGAGTCAGTAGGGATCTTTTCAGGACAGGATACAGTCACCATGAGGAACCATTTATGGTACCCAAAAGTCCACAGCAAAGTTATGTACTCTATAGCTACAACACCCAAGCAGGTATATTCTAAAGCATGCACAAAATTGCTGTTCTTTATATGTGTTCCTTTTGTGTCTTTATGGTGGTTTTGATCTGCATTCAAAGCTCTCAAGTTAGCTCAGAGTTATACACAGATAGTGTTCTTGGTCAGTTTATTACTAGAAAAATGGATGCACAGAGATTACTTCAATGATCTCTCTGCTGACAAATTGTACACATATATTAATGCATATTAACATTTATAAATATGGATACTGTATATATGCATATAAATAAATTGTATATTAACTATATATCACTTCTTTTAGTAGGTGAGCATTTGTTTGTGTTTTCCATCTGGTAGCTTGATTTTAGGAAAGTCATTCTTCTTTTAAACCCAGAGATTGACTTTAAATAAATGAAGTCTCATTGTGAGGTCACCTGGTCACTAGCATGTCCTGCATTGCCTTTGTAGACTTCCAACCTACGTCTTCTCTGCTCTAACACAATTATAGGCTGGCATATCGTTTACCAGTTTCATGTCACTAATTTACTTCAGTGTAGAAAAGCTTCAAAACACTGCATTTCAGATCAGACAATAAATATAGAGTTCAGGGAAAGGGGATTTTGTCAGGGAAGATGTGAGAAAAATTTATATATCTCATTAATAAGTAACATAAAAAATAAAATTAAATTATTTCCTCCAAAATATTAATGCCTACTCTGTATCTTTTACTTTCAGATGTTTAAAGATACATTTAAGTTATACAAATGGGCCACGAAGATGGCTCAGTCAGTAAAGGTGCTTGACACACAGTTCTGGTGACTTGAGTTCAGTCCATGAAGCCCATATAAAGGTAGAAGGAGAGAACCAATTCCACAGAGCTGTCTTCTGACTCCTCCATGCCCCCTGCGGCATGCATCCCAGCCTACACACACACAAACACACGCACATGAACGCACATGCACACACATGCAGACACACATACATGCACAAAAAACACATATATCCTCATACACACAAATACACATACACAAATACACACATGCATACATACACACAAACATACACATACACACACTATCACATTCATACACACATGCACACATATCCAGCATTCAAATGCACAGAATAACAAATAAAAATATTTTTTAAAAAGCCACGTAAGAAAAGAGTATGTCAATGAAAAAAAAAATTTTTTCAACCTATGACAATTTTACTAAGATAATTCCAAAAATATATGCTAAGAGAACATCATGCATGAAAAATACAGGAAATAGATTTTCTTAGAAGAGCCAATTCTACTCTACCAACTTATTCAAACTTGAATAGAAAAGACTCTCAGGAAACTGCTTCCAAGAAAAGCACCTTCCATATCTAAGCTCCTCTGAGAGTCATGCTTTGATCACGTGTAGCTAGTGATGACGACAGACAAGGCACGGGGACCACAGTGCAGTGACATGCAACCGTGCTGACAATGAGGGAAAGACAGGGCCACATTTGTACAGACAGGTGGGACTTCAAAGGACTGAGAACTCTCCAGGGAGAGTACTAAGCCAGATACTGCCCTGAACAAATAATGGGTGGACCTGAAATTACCACAAAGCAGGGCCAGGTGGTTTACCCAGCAGCCCCATTGCTTTCCTGAACTGTTGCTGCCAACACAAATGACATCAATATTGGTTAATTCATTAAAAAAAAAAAAAAACTCTTAAGTTTCTAGTAATTTGACAAGTAATGGACAGTACAAAAAAAAATAAACCAACTATGCAGCCGAGGATGAGCTGATACAAAATTCTATATTTTACCCGCAAATTCTTTTTCAATTCTCATGTTATTTTCCCAGACACCAAAACTTGGAGATCAGTCTTATTTTAGCCTCAACTACTTTGTCTCATATCCAAAGACTCTCCATATGGTGCCCCTCTCCATCAATGTGGTGCATTCCTGACTCTCACAACTCGTACCCCAGTCCAAGAATCTATGTCTGAATGCTTGCATTTTCTGACCAACTCCTAACCAGGTTTCCAACAACGCCCTCCTTCCCAATTAACTGCTGCTAAGCCCATGTTTCCACATGCCAGTTTCTCTACCAACCTAGGAATCTTCTTTAACCCCCTCCTGCCTACCTATTTGTGAACAGTGTAAACAGTCTGAGTTCTGTATTTACTAGACCCAGGTTACCTGTCCGTCACACAGTCTACAAAAAAGAGCTCAGCTTGGATGTTGGAATATCTCAGTGTTAAACCCAGCTCTGCCAGTTACTTCCTAGGAAGCTCTGAGCCAGTTCCTTCAGCTCTTGACTTTCAGTAAATTCACTTGGGAGTAATAAAATTGATGACAAGTGGTTGTTATGGAAATTAGATGTAATGTCTACAGTAGGAGCTTGGTGTAGCTTATATACACTATCTCACCTTTGTTCACATTAGACCTCAGACTCAGATGCTCACTCTAACCCCTGAAAGCTCCAAAGAAGTAGTTAAGCAAGGATGGGAGCAGCCATGAGGGACCGATTGCTCCATGGGGGTCCTTTCTAGCAAGCCCCCAATTGAATCATATTTTTTTAAGAGTAGAAATGGATATGCCATTCCTGGGAAATTATTTCCTGTCAAGAAAAATACTTGAACAAGATCTCATCTCTCAGAATCCTTTAGGCAAAGTAAGTGTCAAGCGACTTCCCCATTCCTGTTTACTTGAGAAATCAACAAATCTCCTTCAAGTACTTATTCAACGCCAGATACTAAAGTATTAAAGATACAAATCCACGGTCTTGCTATGAAGCTACAATGATCAATTATGAAAGACAGGAATCTGACACATATTCAAAAGGAAGGATCTGTGTGACAATCAAAATATTATAAAATAATATAAGTGGAAGAAGACAGAATAGCTAAGTTTAGGTCTGTGGTAAGTCTACACAGAAGATGTGCTATCAAATTAAAATTTTAGCTCTTATGAAGAGGGAAGGTTTGCTGAAACTGGGCAGGAGGAAAGGCTTCCAGGAGCAGAGCCTTTCTGAGCAGGGAATCTATATCGACAAAGGTGTACATAGAGCCAGAACACATCAGTAGAAATCAAAGCTTCCATAGCTAAGGCTTGGGTTAGGATGTGGAGTACGGAGAAGGAAGAAAAAGGTACCTGTTAAGATGATACCCAAAAGTGGGTTTGAACTTTATCCTAAGGGCATGGGAAAGTGAGAAAGTGAGAGTATAGAGTTTAATTCCAGGTTTTTTCACTAACTGAGAATTTTCTGGCTATTAAACTTATGCATGGTGCTGTAAGAAGTGGGTGTGGTTACATGTGCTCTGAGGCATTCCAAGCCAACAAAATGCCATGTGAAAAATGATGAATGACCTTTCCTAAGGAAGTCTGGGTAGTAGTGTTGGGAGAAGCAATGTGAGCAGAAGGAGGTGAGCCCCCCACTGATTGCTGGGTACCAACAACAGAAAGGTGGGGAGGAGAGGGTGGCAAAGTCCCTGGGCAATAATGACAGCAGCAAAGGGGCCTGATAGGGTAGCTTGTACAAGCAGAACTGCCCCTTGTATAGATAATTTCTCTGTCTCCCTTTGGAAACAGGTTAATACGATATCATTTATCCTGGTCCCCAGGAAAATTAAGTGCGGCATATCATAATCAGAAATCAAAGGGGTCTGGACAGGAAGCAATTTTTATTCACTTCCTTCATGTATGACTTGGGCAGTTTATACCAGGTCTCAATCTTACCACCTTTTAAAGTATGCCTCTGAGGTCTGAGGCTCTCTTGTCTATATTTCTGTTTGTCTCTGTCTGTCTCTACCTCCCTCTGTGTCTCTGCCTCTGTCTCTCTGTCTATGGCTCTGACTGTCTATTTCTGCCTATCTCTAGCTCTATCTCATCTCTATCTCTCTGTCTCTATCTCTATCTGTCTCTATCTCTGTATCTATCTCTGTCTCTGCCTATCTCAATCTGTCTCTGTCTATCTCTATCTATCTCTGTCTCGGTCTATGTCTCCCCCCAGAGATTGTGCCCTGGACTTCATGCAAACTGGGCAAGCACTCTACCACTGAGATAGATGCTCAGATATTTTTTATTTCATTTTCATTTTGAGACAGTGATTTCACTAAATTAACAAGACTATCTTTGAACTCACTCTGTAGACCAGGCAGGCTTTGTACTTGTAATCCTCCTGCCTCAGCTTCTTGAGTAGCTAAAACTATAATCCTGTGCCAACATACCCAGCTAAAGATTGTTTCAAAGAATAGATAAGAGCCTGTGTGCAAAGAACGCCCCTTGGATATGGTAGATGTCCCGTGGAATAGACCATCATATTATATAAAGAACAGGGGTGGCCCTCTAAGAAGACAAAGGAACAGATAAGGAAGATGATACCAGTCAACCATTGGGTGTCTTAGTTATTGAATCTAAATTCTTAAAGTAGACGACAGAACTTTGTATTTTTCTGTGAGGATGTGTTTGACTGTGACTTTGCAGTTGATATTCACACAGATAGTAGGACTATGACTGCAAATTAAATCTTCACTGAGGTCTACCCACAACAAACATACAATTAAGATGTCAAGACTGTAGCAAAGAGAGAAAGCAAAAGAACATGAGAAGTCTTCCATCAAAGACTCTTCTGTGCACCATATATAATCCTCCACCTCCCTGGCGAACCAACAGCAAGCTTATTCTCAAGCTAATGCCACTAATTTAATGGTACTAAAGTAAATAACCAGCATCCCAACGCTTACTTTCTGCATCTAATGAAAGCACACAGGGATGGGGAGCCCACAGGCATCTAAGACTCTGCATTCTCCCCTCCCTAGTCTAGGCCAACATGGCTGCTCCATGCAGAAGAATGAGATTCCTGATGTCTGAGATTAGGAAGGTCTGAAACCTAAAAGTAATCTGCTCTACTCTCCTAAGAGAAACAGAAGCTGAAGAAGCCAAGTGAGCCAAGTTGTAACTGTGTGGGTCCAGAGAGGACTTCTTCACATTCTACTAAGACAGGGATGGTGCCATCTGGCCAAATAATGGGAGAGAGAAGCTAAAGGGTCTGCTTAACTCTGAGCTCTGGGATGTCCCATAGATGCATGTTCCAACACCTAATCTACCCCACAGGCTCAGGAAATCCCCCAGGGCTATTTGTAGAGTAACTCAGATCAGCTTGTCTTAAGGAGGATACAGGTGACAATCACTCTGTGATAACTACCCAAATGCCATAGCCTAGAATAATAGGAACCAGAGACTGGAGCGATGGCTCAGCAGGTGAAGGTGCTTGTCGCCAAGGCTGACCACTTGAGTTAGATCCTAGGGACCCACACAATAGAAACAATTCCTTATTGTAAGTAGTCCTGTGACTTCCACACGTGAGTGGTGACACACATATACCCAAATGCACACACACACACACACACACACACACACACACACACACTAAATAAATGTAATTCAAAAATTAAAAATAACACAAAATACTTATGTTTTAAAAATATTTTTAAAATAACACAAAATACTTATGTTAACCTTAATTTCCCTTAGGAAGGAAGTTGTATTTGTTTGGAAATCTACCCGGTCCCGGGTTGGCTTAATTTAGCACTGGTCCCTTAAATGATTTAACAAACCTCCTCTATTGGTCTTTCTTCTATAACAAAGGGACCCCAATTCTCTTAAGATCTGCAATGGATTCCCATTCCCTCAGTGACGATCTACCTGCAAAGCTCCACAGAGTATTCAACAACACTAACATCTCTCTCAGAATGTCTCCAGTGGCAAAAGACAATACAATAACTTCGTTTCCAGTTCTTTTTCTATAGCCAAACCATGAAGCTCTCACCCCAGTAGCGTGTGCCCGTCAAAGGATAAATTCAGCAACTATCCCAGTGAGTGATGCCCTCACAATGCTTGGACACCAATGTCACCATAGGACAATGTCACCAGTCCCTACCTAAGGCTGGCATACAGGTCAGCCATCCCAAGCCAACCCACCTCACAAAGGTCAGGAGAAGAGAAGGCAGTGGTAGAAAGGATGGAGATTGCTTCCCTGAACTGATGGATTTATACCCTCAATAGAGGGCAGAGCTAAGTCCCTTTTTAATAGACCTTAGCAGTGCAATCTTCCCACAGCAAATGACATCCAGACAGATCCTGGAACTATGAGGATCTCACAGAATAGTAAAATCAGGGAACCTGAGGACTCTTTCCTTAAGCAAGGTTATATTTAGGGCCCCTTTTTCTTCCTCTCCAATCAGAATAATGAAGCCAGATGGCGTCTCCCTTACAGCTCAGCTCACTAACCTACATGGTTCCTGGGGCAGAAATGAGTCCTCTAACAAATCTGCTGGTTTGCTCTGCTCCAACTGGCAGAGAATCCCTTCCCCATGGGAATCGCCCGGCCAGCACTCTGAAAGCCACGCTTTGGTAACCAGGCTAGGTCAGGGGGAAGGGGGAGTCACTCACCATTTGATTGCTATACCAGTACAGCGATGACCCCTTCAGCACCACCCAGAACTTTTTCCATTTGTTGCTTAGGAAAGTTCCCCTTTCCTTTTTCTTGAACAGCCAACCCTGGCAGTCAGCGTGGCCCAGATCTTTGCAGGATATCCTTCTCCGACTCATGGTGAAAAACCCTGCAAGAGTTACATGGACAGGTGAGTATGACCCGTATTTAGGTGACAAAATAAAAGGCAAGTTTTAGTTGTTTGCACGGCAAGGATTGGATATTTTCATTCATGCAAAGAGAATATTTTTTAAAAAAATCATGTATCTGTTCTATTTTTAAACCTCCATTCGGTGCCTAGAAACCCCGGGCAAAGAGACTTATATGCAAGTATGGGTCGGAGAACCTCAGTCAAAGAGAGTAAGTTGAAAACATCAGACTCGGGCTGAAAGCCACACTGTTGTAGACACGCGGGTCCTTCCCACAATAACAGAGGCAGTTATGCAATAGACACGGAAGGGTTAAAGCCCACCTAGGAACACGGTGACTTCCCGGACTCAGTGCCAGCTTCTCTAAGCTCTGTGGCCAGAGCGCGAGGAACTGGTCCAAAGGAACAGCATGCCATTCTTTCTTAAAAATCAATCCAAAAGCAACCCCCCAAAATTAATCTGACACCCATCTCCTGATATTAAGATTCAGACAATCAAGAATCTGATCCCCCCCACCCCGCCCCACCCCACCCCAAGAAGGCATCCAGGAGAAAGAAAGAAAAAAAAAAATCACACTAACACAGACAAGGAAGGGATAAAGGAACAAAAGGAATCAAATTACCTTGAGTTTTCTTCCTGGGCTTCTGACGCAAGGAAACCTGCAGGAAATGCAGGAAGGAAAGAAAAGATGAAATTTCTGATTGTGTTGTAACATTTGTAAAGAGAGAAGGAGGGAGGGGGTGGCCGTGTTTATGAGCGGGGTGGATTCTAAAAAAAAAAAAAAAGCCTCTCCAAGCGGAGCTCAAGGGGAGCTAGCAGCTGAGGCACAAAATGTGCTAATTAGAATCGATGTACATTGAGCTGAACCTGGAAAAAAGAGTAACAGGCATTTCTCTGTATCGCTTCCTGTTTCCTCCTACGAGCAGCTCCTGCTACTACTTAGGTTAGGATGGCACCGGCTTTGCTGAAGTTTTAAAACATCACGAAATACATTACAAGAAACAATATCTTTTCTTTTTCCTCTTCATTTCTAAATCATATCGATTGTTTAAGTAAAACTGGAGAATAATTGTTTCCATCTCAAACTATTAAAAGCTCATATCACACTAAACTTCGTGGTCTTGCTAATATGCAGGATTCTACCTAAACCACAGGAATGAAATAACCCTGGGAAAGAAATTCCTGATCTCTTCTTGTGTGACCTCGGGGACTCTAAAGCCTCCTGATGGAGAATTTATTTGCAGCCTAATATACATATCTCATTCTATCTTTATCTCTGAATATTTCTCACTCGTCTTATAGAAGATAAATATTCAAATATTCAAATCAGACATGATAACTTATACAAAATATACACATTTATCACAGCACATTTTCATCAAGTCATGTGAAATCAGATTCCAAAAAAACTGGGAATCCCAAAGGAAAAAATATGCTGGCAAGTACCTCTTCTGCTCTGTGTGGTTCTGTGTGTGTGTGTGTGTGTGTGTGTCTTTCTGTCTGTCTGTCTGTGTGCGTGTGTGTATACAAATATTAGAAGAATTTAAGCTTTAAAAAACTTCAGTTTTCTTCCACAGCATCTAAGCTGAAATTCTTCAGGTTTAAATAGATTTCATTTATGTTAACAAGCAGAGATTTTTAAAATTTTTAAGCACGCAATTAAAACGGTCTAAAAATTGGTAGATAATTTCATGAAATTTATGGTTCTCTGGATGCATCTGGCTAGTATTCCACATATCTAACTACTGATGAATGGCATTTGTGGCTCTGCTATATGTTTGACAAGGGAATATGATCTATAGTGGAAATAGAATAGAATTTTTAAAGCCACAGGCCAAGATTCACTCTCTATTATCCAAGGAAAAGTCACTCTAAACCTATAAATATGTATGTATGTATGTATGTATGTATGTATGTATGTATGTATGATGTCAATTTCCATAAGTCTCAAGCAGATCTGCTAAGATTTATTTGTAAAAATATTCTGATAACTAAAAATTCTGTTTTTACAAATAGCCACATATCCGTACATCATGGAGTGTACAAAGAAAAGCAAACACTTAATAAACAAAATCCAACATTTTAGAGCAAGGGTGACCTGCATTTCCCTCAGCAAGGAGGTTGGAGTTAAGGTTAAATTGCATTTCTCCATGGATACAAGACCAGGGCAACCCTGAGTTGGCTTCTCGTTTTATAAACATCCTTTCTTCCCTTGGATCATTGATTGATCTCCTTGAGGGTAATTTTAAACAGATTCAACATGTGTCAGCCATGGCACGCTAATCAGGTCTAATCACATTATCATGTTAAGGAGCTCCATCTATCCTTCCATCCAGATATTTCCCACACTACCACCTTCTTGGTCTAAGATTCCCTACTATTCCTTAGTCTCTGGGCTTATTTTTTATTTTTTATTTTTATTTTTATACCACTATCCTGAGATCAGGAAACCCAATTAGTATCTACTGGTTTACACAATATCGTCCAAATTGAGAGCTGGGGCTGAAGACACAGAGACTAAGTAAACTTCATCATCACTAAGGCTTAGGGAATCTGGGGTCTCAAGGAGCAAACAAAGAAACTGGGAACCAGAGTAGTGGGAGAAAGCAGAGATGGCCAAGCTGATTCCTGGAAGGCTGGAACAGGGAACTGAGTCTCCAGTCATTGTGTGATGGCTCCCAGTGACACTGCTAGCTCTTCAGCTCCACCATCAAGCCTAAGATAGTTTCCAGGGAAATCCAAATCAAAAATGTGTCTTCGAGTCTCCTAAAATCAGCCCTAGGTCTACAACTAGATTCTTGCACTGAGTCTGGGTTGAGAGTTGGACGTCCACGTCAGGTCAACACAGTCCCCTGAGCAAAGTGTTCCATCACTCCAAGCAAGTTCCTGCAATCCAACCCTGCTCTGACAATCCTTCCTCAAGGCAAAGTCACTAACTGTTCAGTGTTTCTCCTGGCCAGAAACAAGCTGCACCTTAGAGAAATAACAAACTAGCGAGGGTTTCGGTTTCACTTGATAGCCGTGAACAAGAAACCCCCAACTGCTATGCAAGAAGGAATGAAAACAACCTTTGAGAGCTTTACTGAGTCTAAGACACTTTTTCCTTCTCACAACAGGAAGTGGAAGCCATGAACTAGTCAGTTTCAAGACCTTCATGTGGCTTTCTCACTGGGTAGGTTGAAAACACTGACAGGCGCTTGAGCGATTTATGAGACCATTCTGACCTTCACAGACGTTTAGAGTTTAATAAGCTATTTCTCCCAACCTATTTTCTTCCTGCTTGAATGACATAGAGAAAACTGACATCTTATTCTAATAAATAAATAAGTTTTCTCTAAAAATAGATCTAGAAATTGAGAGCAATTCCCAAGGAAATACATATACATAGTTTTTAATTGAAGAAAAGTAGACTTTGACCTTGGAAAGATGGCTCAAGTGTCTCATTTGAGGGCTGAGGAGATGGTTCAGTCAGTAAGGTGCCTGCTGCACACTCATGGGGACCTCAGTTAGATGTCTACAAACCATGTTTGAAATCCAGATGTGGTGATGCGATTGTAACGTCAGCATTAGAGAGGCTGAAACAGGCAGATCCCTGGAACTCTTTAGCCAGTCAGACTAGTCTACTCAGTGAGCTTCAGGACAATGAGAGATTCACATAACAAGATGTATGGTTCCTGAGAGAAATGCCAGAGGTTGACCTTTGACCCCCACATACACACGTGCATATACACATACATGCTCAATGATCCTACTCTTTAGAAAAAATTACGTAGTTATGTGTTGATATTCTAGTTTCATTTCTGTGAAACACCATGGCAAAAAAACAACCCAAGAGAGAAGGATTTAACTTGTAATTCCAGCTCTAGGCCATTACTATTGAAGAAGACACAATTGTGGAAACTTGAAGCAGCTGATCACATCCACAGTCAAGAGTAGAAAAAAATAAATGCATATATGCTCACTTGCTTCTTTGTGCTCAGCTCACTCTTACATCCCTGCCTAGGGAATGGTGCTGCCCATGGTAGGCTGGATCATTCCCCATCAATTAACTTGAGGCAATTCTTCACATACATGCCCCAGAACAGCCCAAAGTAGACAACCCCTGATGGAGATTCTCCTCCCAGATGACTCTAGATTGTACTAAACTGACAATTAAAGCTAACTGCTAAAGTGGACAAACAGTTCTTCATTCACAGGAATACTGGCTTGCAGCAACTGTCATTATCTGAGGTACTGGTTTCTCATATGCCTGGCAGTAAAAACCACCATGACTTACTTACCAACTTGATGACAAAAATCTCTGCATTTGGGGTTCTCCACGAATACTTGACATTTCCACAAGTATATTTCTGTAGTGTTGGAAAGCTAAACTCAACTTTTAAAAGGGAATTTTAAGGTGTTTGATTAGTAAACATTTACCTGTGATAATACACTTAAAACTTTGCTTAACTTTGTCAGAAAACTAACCACTTAAACATTGTGCAACACCAAAATACGGAATGAAAATCTCTGGTAGTGAATAATGAAGACAGGTAGTAGGAGACTGAGCTTGCATTGGGAAAGCTATACACTGGCAAAGGCTAGGGATAAGAACCTGGGGAAGACCAATACATAAACGGGAAAGCAGGAAAAAAGAGCCTCTGAGGAAAACTAAACAGGGATAAGCCGAGTCAAACTCAGGAGAAGAGTCATGGGAGTGAGGGAGAGACTCCAGAGAAAGGTG
This sequence comes from Uromys caudimaculatus, assembly GCA_028551405.1. Lineage (NCBI taxonomy): Eukaryota > Metazoa > Chordata > Mammalia > Rodentia > Muridae > Uromys > Uromys caudimaculatus. Next base: position 23,934,037 of record CM052717.1, on the reverse strand, counting down.
GGTCCCAAGCCACCAAATTGTATTGCTTGAAAAGAGAAGGTTCATTAGAGAATTTCTGTGTTATTCTTTTTCTCATCACCGTGACAAACTATCTGATAAGAGCAACTAAGTGAGGAGGGGCTTATTTGGGCCCACAGTTTCAGGAAAGACATCATCTTAGAGAAGATGCAGCAGCTAGGTCTGGGCCTCGGAAACTTGGAACTGACAGGTTAGGCCAGGAAACAAAGATCTAGGCCAGGAAGCAGGCTATCGCCCTCAAGGCTCCCCCTAGTGGCCTTTCTCATGAAGGCTAGGCCTTGTGTCTCAGGGGTTCTACAGCGTCACCAAACTGTGACTACCTGGGAACCATACATTCAAGCACACAAGCCTTTGAGGGACACTTCCGATTTAGACCATCACAGGAATCTTAATTATCTCACCCCCATACTGTTTGGAACCAAAAGACAAACTCCAGCAGGTTCCAGGAGGAGTGGGAACTAAGAAGCTATACACAGAATTGATGACTATGAGAAAGAGGAGACGGATCTACCAGGCAGACTCAAGGCCAGAGGACGGATAAAGCCACGCGCTTTCTCTCAAGCCAAGCCTTCCGCTTAAACTCACTGTGCTAAGCGAGTGATGTATACTTGACACAAATTAACAGGACAGTATGGGACATGCCAGCTACACCATATGCTCAATTATTGAATGTCATTTCATTCTCCCTTTCTTATTTTTGAGATTTTTAAGAAAATAAGATATAAATACTGCTGTCTTTCCAAGTCCCCCCCTCCCCCCACTTCCTCGGTCGCTTCAGCTTACTCTGCTCTGAACATGTTTTTGTTCCCGCATACAATTTAGTATCTTGTAGTGATAGTTAAACAATAGCGAAAATGCAGACATTTTTCATTATTTCACTTTTGATGGTTTTTCCGTGCTGATACACATAACTACAGATTATTTTCAGTGTGACAATGAATAGATATTCTGTGACTTCTTTATCCAGTTGGTTCATAATAAGCTTGTATATTTTTACAGTTTGTGCTATCAGCTATAAATTCACAATTAACAACTCTATATAATTCCCATTGTATGTATATCCACATGTTACTCTGGACTTGGTATCAATTTGAACTAAAGTTGCATGGTAATAGTATATGTGTATCTTCAAGTATTCAGTTATTTTCAAATTGATTTCAGAGTGCCCATTTACAATCCTTCATGAAACATGCAATTTTTTAAAACTTTTTATTATGTTTGTTTATTTATTTATTTTTTATTTGCATGTGGACACACACACAGTGTCCAATATTGATTTTATCTCATACATTGAGTTTTCTATTTTAAGAAGTATATCTTCTTTCTTAATATTACTAAATAATTTCAAGACCCATTTATACGTTTCCATTTGGAGCAAGGTTTTTGAAAGACTCTAACACATTAAAAAAAAATTTTTTTTAGAATCCCATCCTTGATTTGATCATAAGAGTTTAAACCTCTTAACTGAAATGATAATCTCTTTTTTTTTTTTATTGTATATCCTAACTTTACTGAAACTATGTTTAATGTGATTTGAAATTTTTCTTAGTGTGGATGGCTACAACAGAAAACAGACTGGGTCACTTACAAAAACAAAAACAAAAAACAAAAAAATGAAAAAGAAACAAAATCTCATTTTTGTCCTAGAAGCTGGGATATCCTAGGCAAGGTCAAGTTGCTAACAAGGAGATGACCTCTTCTTGACCTGCAGACATCCATGCTCTTAATATATCCTCACACGACTAATAAGAAATTCCTGTTCACCAGATAAGGGCACAACTGCCATTCGTGAGGGCACCACCCTCCTGACCTTTGACCTCTCAACACACCTCGGCATCCCAGCTTGGATTAGGACTTCATCATGTGACTGTGGCAGGGAGAAAATCCACATATACTATCCAAAAAATATTTACATCAAATTCTTCTTCCTCTTCTCTTCCTTCCTGTTGCCATCTCTTACCTTCCTCTCCAGTGGTTTGCAGATTGTCTCACCTTAATAAGAGCTCACCCTACAATCCCACTTGAGATGCTCATGAAGAACCTTGCACACCCAGTCACTTAGCCAGCTCACTATCCTCTTTAGTCTCTGGTTTTGAGCCTGCCTGGGTTTCCTTCCTCCCTACGCAGGCCAAATGTGTAACTGTGGACAGCAATTTGGCAACTGTCTTCTCTTTTTTTCTATAAACAGCCCTTTTCAGACACAGGGAGCCTTGGTTTGTCATTGTCGCCAGTGAGTGGCCCTTCCTTCCCTTTACCCTCTGTTTTTCTCCCCCTCTGAACCTGCCCCTGAATACAAACATCTTTTCAGGTTTGATTTTCAGCAGTGAAGAGCAAGCTTTTGACCCTAACTACAACTTCTTGTCTTTCTGTTCCTCTTTGTCTACCACTGATACTTGCTTGAAGAAGACTAGAGTGTTGCCAAGTGTGAACTCACAGCCATGTGCTTGGGTGGAAGACACACAGTTCATTTACAGTAATCCACCCTTGAAATTACAATTGAAATGTCAACCCAGTGTCTCTTCTTCTGGTTGTATCAATGAACACCTCCTAAATTATTATTATTAAATTAAAATCTCCTTATTGTTTTTCTCGGCAGAAGTCTCGGGCACTTTAACAGCACACCTCTGTAAATGTCTTTCCTGCCTCTGTGCTTCCCCTGGTTAACCTAACCCTTTGAGACCCTGTCAAATGCCACTTCTATGCGCAGCCATCTCTGGCTTCGGAAATCAGTTAATTAGCTCCTGTTTAGTTCTTAACTTCTCTTGGTGTTCTGTATTTGTGGTCATTGGAACAATCGCTATGTGTGACCTCCCAAAGTCCTGCATGGCCTGTGCGGGTCCACCCTCTGATTCATAGATAAGGAACTTCACCCCTGTGGTTCACACAGAGATCACTTATAACTAGTGGGTCAGACCAAGTCTTTTGTTCAACTGTGTGTTCCTTCGATTCAGGCTCTAGTCTTGTTGCCATGTGCTGCTGATGCCTGTGAAGTGGGTATCATGATTTCAATGGTTATCACCATGTGTGGCCATGATGGATATGTTATAGCAACACTGGCCACCCAAGGGTCAACACAGAGCTGTGAGTCATTTCTGTGCCCTTTTCCCCATCCCACACGTGTGCTCCATCACTGTCCTGACCAGATCGCCTCCCAGTGTCTGTGTAGCCTCTCATCTGAAGGCAGTTCCACTGTTGCTGCCTCTGTCAAACTCTATCTTGTTCTGTCATAAACTAGCAACACCTCTCATACCCCATCTCACCACCTACAGTGTAGACCTTGGACAGTCTGAGTAACATTCCACTATAGCTCTACTTTAAATACTTCAGCTCATAATTGGCTCTTAGCAGTCAGACCGAGCCACTGGCCGAGACTCCGGGACAGAACTCATGTGTAGACATCTTCAGTGCAATGTCTGGTACCTAGTCCAAAGTCTGACACACAGTAATCAAAACACCATGCCTTGTGTCTGGTTTTGCTCCTATAATGGCTGTCGTAGGGAGGGTGCATTCCCAGGTCCCTGCCACTGGGTAATTTGACAAACATCTGGAAAGCCTGCTGCGGGATTACTCTGGGCTGCAAAATGCTTCCTTAGGAGGGAAGCATTGGTGACGCTGGGCAACCTAAAAGTTACCCCGATACATTTCTCGGTCCAAAATTTATAGGGAAAACTGTCACCCTGACATTAACTGGCACTAAACTTCCTCACACCTGGAGAATGACCTCAGTTTCTCCTTGAGAGTAAAATGGACTTGTGTTACACACACCTCTAACTTTATTCAACTTACTGTTTTCTCAGATAGATAGATAGATAGATAGATAGATAGATAGATAGATAGATAGATAGATAGATAGATAGATTTCACAGTGCCTTTTTCAGCATGTCTCAACTGTCTCGTGAACCAAAGAGGATCTCCTGTGATGGGTGCCATAGGAACAGATGTTTTCCAGTGGTGAGCAAGCACCTCCCACCATACTCATCAATCTATCTAGAGTGGTCCTTGAGACTACCCCAAATGAGGCTCTGTGGGAATAGATGGGAAACAGCTCTCCAGGGTCTGACCTGTGTGCTAGACTCATATAGGGCAGTACTGGTTCTCTTAGTTCAGTCAGGGTGTACACTGACGTCACTTACAACACAAAACTGCCAGTTTGGTTTCACCTCCTTTCACAAGGTCTGACATGTGAGACTAAACTGCTTACTTCACCTCTAACTACTACCACTTCCCTGGGGCTCACACTGCAACCTGGAGAAAGGAAGAGTCTCCTAGGTTTCTTAAAGACAGAAATCTGAGGATGTTGACCGCCATAATCACATTAAAAACTAGGCAACAAATGTTTTATGAGTAACGGGTCAATGCAGAGTCTCTTCTGAAGCCACACAGGAAATAGCAGTAGAGATGAGCACCCACAGACACCCCACAGCTGAGTCCAGACAGCATCAAGGAAAATAACATGACCATAGTGCTGGAACATGGGCACACAAGCCCAGGGCCAGACACAATAACCACTAGAACAAAGGAACCATGACTTACTTAAATAGACTTTGTTTCAAGAGAAACCTTTTGTCTGACATTTTTGTCTTTGGGCAGTATTCAGTGAAGAAATGTTATTTAAAATAATTCTCTAGGAAACACAATCACAAAGCTTTGATCTGAGTTAATTTTGGTGTTTCTTCTCCACAAGTGCCATCTCTGAAAGCAAGACGGTTTTGAAGCCTTAGGTAAAAGAACAATGAACAGGCATCCAGCCCGCCTCATCTCCTATGGTCCTGTTATCTCAAAGTGCTCACAAAAAAACAAATGCCACTGAAATGATCTAAAACCAAAGAATTTCTAATTATGTCTTAAAGAATAATATGTGCTACGTTGACTGATTGATGGCATATGGATGCCAAGGAATACAGAGATGACTTCGTAGACACGTTAAACATCTCTCAAGAAGCAATGACCCAGACCCTTAATAATTTTTTCAGACCACTGTCTATAAATGGTGGTTCTTTGTTTATTCAATAATCACTTATTAGAAAATGTTTCGCTGCCAAGGACTCATTGCCAAACATGCTCTCGGGCAGTTTCCAGTCAGACATTGGAGAAAGGTGATTAAAGGCTGGGAAGATGGCTCATTTGGTAAAGTGATTTCTACACAAGCATGGAGACCTGAGTTTGATCCCCAGCACCTGTGTAAAATAGTTAGGCATGGAGTCACACATCTATAGTCAGAGAGCAAGGAACGTGGAGATAGGAGGGTCTCCTGGGACTTATTGGGCAGCTGTTCTAGCCAAATGGTAGTTTCCAATGAGAGTCCCTGCCCCAAAACTAAGATGTAATGCAACTGAGGAAGACACCTGGTCTTGGGGTCCAGCCTACACAGGCACACACACACACAGACACACACTCACACACACACACATACACACACTCACATACACACTCACACACATACACACACACTCATATATATACTCATATACACACACTTACATTCTCACACACATACATATGCTGTATACACAATCACATACACATACTGTACACACACATACACACTTTACACACACTCACACATACTGTACACACACAATCACATACATACTGCACATGGAATACACACTCACATACATACACACTCACACACACTCGCATACATATACCACACACATATATACACACATACATTCACACACTGCACACACACTCACCTACACACACTGCACACACACACTCACATACACACAAAAAGAGAGAGAGAGAGAGGCAGAGAGGCAAGGGATAGAGAGAATAGAGAGTGTCTTAGTCAGGGTTTCTATTCCTGCACAAACATCATGACCAAGAAGCAAGTTGGGGAGGAAAGGGTTATTTAGCTTACACTTCCATGCTGCTGTTCATCACCAAAGGAAGTCAGGACTGGAACTCAAGCAGGTCAGGAAGCAGGAGCTGATGCAGAGGCCATGGAGGAATTACTGGCTTGCTTCACTTATTCTCTTATAGAATCTAAGACTACCAGCCCAGGGATGGCACCACCCACAATGGGCCCTCCCCTCTTGATCACCAATTGAGAAAATGCCTTACAGCTGGATCTCATGGAGGCATTTCCTCACCTGAAGCTTCTTTCTCTGTGATAACTCCGGCTTGTGTCAAGTTGACACACAAAACCAGCCAGTACAGAGAGGATAGATGAATCAATGATAATGAGGTCAGCCCGTGAAGCTCCGAGCATTCAGAAGCACAGAGGAGGTAGGTGAGTTCACCGGAGTTTACCAGAAGTATGCAGTCTACCTGTAAGCTGCTCACATCAAATGCTTGAAAGAAAAAGACCCTGAGCTTCAAGGCTATGATACAACACGGTAGGCATGACTGATCCAGGGAGCATTAACACAGAGTGGCAGGAGGACCACCCTGAGTGGCAAAGCCGTGTCATACAGGGCCTTATAAGCTATGTTTTAAACTGTCAGGTTGATAGGAAGTCCAATGGCTAGCCACTGAGCCAATGTAAGCTCATGATTGACACCATGAGAGCTACGTCTCAGAAAATCCACTCTGTGTCTTTCATTCTCAACTGTGAGTCTGCAGTCACCAATACCACCACAAAAGAAGCTTCCTGTCCTTTATAGTCAGTGGCATCATGGATTTGTGGAGTTCGGCATGGTTTCTGGCAACAACACAGACCACGGGCATCCACTTGGTCTCCAACAGCAGTACAAGCAGGCCATGGCCATCAATACAGCCCACAACCAGAGCATGGACCACAGACATCATCATAGCTACCTAGATACCAGTGTAGGCTACAGACATCAGCATGCCCTCCGGAAGCAACATGGGCCATCCCTACCCCCACCCTATCCCACCCCAAAGGAAAAAAAAAATCTAGACAGGAAGCCATTGGAGAGAACTCTTTTTTTCTTTTCACTTATTTTTTTTATTGGATATTTTCTTTATTTACATTTCAAATGTTATCCCCTTTCCAGGTCACCCCTGGAAAACCCCTATCCCATTTCCCCTCCCCCTGCCTCTGTGAGGGTGTTCCCCCATCCACCCACTCCCACTTCCTCATCCTTGAATTCCCCTACACTGGGGCATCAAGTCTTCACAGGACCAAGGGCCTCTCCTCCCACTGGTACCCAACAAGGCCTGGGAGCTCTGGGGGGTCTGGTTGGTTGATATTGTTGTTCTTCCTATGGGGCTACAAACCCCTTCAGCTCCTTCAGTCCTTTCTCTAACTCCTCCACTGGGGACCTCGTGCTCAGTCCAATAGTTGGCTGTGAGTGTCTGCCTCTGTATTTGTCAGGCTCTGGCACAGCCTCTCAGGAGACAGCTATATCAGGCTCCTTTCAGCAAGCATTTCATAGCATCCACAATAGTGTCTGGGTTTGAATACTGTGTATGGGATGGATCCCCAGGTGGGGCAGTCTCTGGATGGCCTTTCTTTCAGTCTCTGCTCAATACTTTGTCTCCATATTTGCTCCTGTGAGTATTTTGTTCCCCTTTCTAACAAGGATCAAATCACCTACACTTTGGTCTTTCTTCTTCTTGAGCTTCATGTGGTCTGTGAATTGCATCTTGGGTATTCCAAGCTTTTGGGCTAATATCCACTTATCAGTGAGTGCATACCATGTGTGTTCTTTTGTGATTGGGTTACCTCACTCAGGATAATTCCTTCCATTTGCCTGTGAATTTCATGAATTTATTGTTTTTAATAGCTGAGTAGAATTCCATTGTGCAAATATACCGCATTTTCTGTATCCATTCCTCTGTTGAAGGACATCTGGGTTCTTTCCAGCTTCTGGCTATTATAAATAAGGCTGCTATGAACATAGTAGAGCATGTGTCCTTGTTATATGTTGGAACATCTTCTGGGTATATGCCCAGGAGTGGTATTGCTGGATCCTCAGGTAATATTATGTCCAATTTTCTGAGGGTCCACCAAACTGAGTGGTTGTACCAGCTTGCAATCCCACCAACAATGGAGGAGTTTTCCTCTTTCTCCACATCTTTGCCAGCATCTGCTGTCACCTGAGTTTTTGATCTTAGCCATTCTGACTGGTGTGAGGTGGAATCTCAGACTTGTTTTGATTTGCATTTCCCTGATGACTAAGGATGTTGAACATTTCTTTAGGTGCTTCTCAGCCCTACGAGTTTCCTCAGTTGAGAATTCTCTGTTTAGCTCTGTACCCCATTTTTTAATAGGGTTATTTGATTCTCTGGAGCCTAACTTCTTGAGTTCTTTGTATATATTGGATATTAGCTCTCTATTGGATGTAGGATTTGTAAAGATCTTTTCCCAATCTGTTGGTTGCCATTTTGTCCTATTGACAGTGTCCTTTGCCTTACAGAAGCTTTCCAATTTTATGAGGTCCCATTTGTCGATTCTTGATCTTAAGAGTATAAGCCATTGGTGTTCAGTTCAGAAACTTTTCCCCTGTGCCCATGTGTTTGAGGCTCTTCCCCACTTTCTCCTGTATTAGTTTCAGTGTATCTGGTTTTATGTGGAGGTCCTTGACCCACTTTAACTCAAGCTTTGTACAAGGAGATAACTCTTAAACATTGTGATTAAAACGTGTAGCTCTGCACAGTTGGTGGCTTCTGGCAGGGTGAGGATGAGGAATGATTTGGTTTTTTCTTTAAGAGGTTTGCCACTGAGAGTCTGGCCAATCTCCAATGAGTATGTGGGCAACATAAATTAGACTTGGATTCTTTTTCTTTCTTTTTTCTTTCCTTCCTTTTTTGGGGGAGGCTGTAAGAGTTAGGGGTAGAACTGGAAAGACTGGGAAGTGAACATCATCAGGGTGTGTTATGTGAAACTCACAAATATTCAATAAAAGGATTATGCTGGGGGGAGAAAAAAAAAAACAAGAAAATCCACTCTAGTATTTAGGTAGACTGAGAGAAAGAGATTGCCAGGTGACAGCCCAGTGAGAGAAGGAGAGGACCCTGCAGAAGGCATAGTACAGAGAGGGAAGGAAGTACTTGGTGTGTTAATTACTTCGGCTTTTGCTTTGAAAATTCCACCATTTTCTTTCAAAGAGAAAACAGAATACTGTCCAGTTTACAAATAACCTAATTGTAACCAAACTGGGCACTGCTACACATAATAAAATTTGAAATATTTAGAATCTAGTTTTAGGTTGCGGGCACCACTTATCATACCAGTCCCAATGATGAACTGCCTGACTAGGAGCAGCTACGTAAGCCTATCTTCCTTACTCCCTAAGACACCGAGCTGCTCATCTTTGCAGTCCTGCCCCAGGCAGCTCTTGAAGCTCAGAAAACATTAGATTAGGGGAAATGAGATGTAATAGGTCAGATGTGTCAAACAACCCTTCGGAAACCCACGGGACAAAAATAGGCCTCCTCTGCCACACTTGACTTAGGGAACACATGGCGGCAGAAAATTGAACTAATTTTCTGAATGGAAAAATAAAAGAGAGCCATGTTAATAGAACCTCCCAGTGCTGATGGCAGCAAGAGGAAGAAGAAGAAAATAGACCCGCTGAGGGAGCTGGAGTGCAGAGTGGCTCAGGGAATAAGGAATTCCATAAATAGCCAGTCTCCACCAAAGGACAGAATCCATTGGTGCTCAGGACCCAGGGAAGTGGGTCACATGCCACAGTGATGATGGCTCTAGGTCAGAGGTCATACAGATGACACAGGAGACCTGTGAATCCCATCTGCCATTTTCTTCTAATACCTGAGAAATGTTTTCTGAAGATGTGACCATCTTAATTTATCTGTCTTAATTGAGGCTTTTGTTGCTGAGAAGAGACACCACGGCCATGACAACCGTTATAAAAGAAAACATTTAAACTGGGGCTGGCTTACAGTTTCAGAGGTTCAGTCCATTATCATCATGGCGACCCACAGGCAGACATGGTGCTGGAGAGGTTGCTAAGAGTTCTACATCTGGATCAGCAGGCAGCAGGAAGAGAGTGTGAGCCACTGGGCTTGACTTAAGCTTCTGAACCCTTCAAGCCCACTTCTTCCAACAAGGCCACACGCCCTAATAATGCCACTCCCTGTGAGCCTGTGAAGCCATTTTCATTCAAACCACCACATTCTCTGAAGATAATTAAATCTCTAATTCTTGCCTAACACAGACCCCAACCGACAATAGATTCTGAGTGGTTATTAAATAGGTATCTTTTATTTTTATTTTTAATTAGCATATACAATTACATTTGGTTGTGGCACTTTCAAATCTTGTTTCTCCCTACCCTTCCTCCTGACTCTCTTCTCCTCACGCCCTCCCGCTTTGAACTCCCCCCGCACCCCACTCCCTTTCCTCCCTTCCTGTCTCCTTTCCTGTTCTGTGTCTTATCATCCCCCCCCCTTCCCCTTCCTCACCTCTTTCTAGTCTCAGGGCCTACATGCACACTGGCACCTACAAACACATAGAAACCTCATCAGCAAGGGCCCAGGTATGAGAGATTTCATGTAACTTTTTTCCTCTTCCTAAACTTCAGGGACTCTTTCGGTGTTAGATTCCCTCTCATTACCTCAAGGTCCCATTCTTCTTACACACATGAGACAAATTTGTCTCCGCTGAAAAATTACATTCTTTCAGTGCAAAAAATTAAAACAATGCAGGGACCATGTTATCCCTGAAGGCCCTGACAACACTGTTTATTTGTTTCCATTTCTCTGTCCTGACAACGCATACGCATTTTTACACTTTTCGTGGACTTTGTGGCCTGGAAGGGTGGCCCGGCAGCTAAAGGTCATTGCCACCAAGTCTCATCACCAGTCTCCAGGGCCTACAAGGTAGAAGGAGGACAAAGGACCCACTGGAGGAAGTTGTCCTCTGGCTTCCATATGCACACCTTGGATATGAGCCAATGTGTGCGTGCCTTCAAGCACACGTACACACACACAGGAATGAACAAATTCAAGAGGAGATCATTTGCGTGCTAAAAGATAGCACAGCAGGTAAAGGCTCTTGCACCAAAGGCTGGCGACCTGAACTGTATCCCCAGAACTCACACAATGGAGGGAGAGAATTGATGTCTTCTAGTTGTCCTCTGACCCACTGGCATGTGTGCACCTACCTACCTACGCAAACACAGGCACATGTGTGTGTGCATGCACACACACACACACACACACACACATAATAAAAACACAACTAAAACTTTATATTCTCATAAACTCTGGCTACTCCGACCTCCTGCACCTTCCTCTCCATGCCTGTGATATTCATTTGCTTTTACCCTTTGCTGTAGAACCTTTTGGTAAAATCCTGTGTGGATCATGCTCTTTCAGCTTCTGGCAAAATTCTTTCACTACCACTCTACTTACATTTCTGGAAATCAAAAACACTCACCCATGGTGTCCCGTGACCACCACTCGCTTGCCTTCATTTCAAATGGTGACTCTGCATACGTGGCCATACACACCTGACTACTCTGTTTTCATTCTTGGTTTCCTGTCTGTCAGAGCTTCCTCTAGTTCCCATGCCAAGTGTTTCCTATTATTCAGAATTAGATAGGATGTAAAGTATGCCCACTGTTGTACGTCTGGGACATGACGTCATCAGGAAGCCAAGCAGAGATTTTACCAGGTGCCCTCCCTGCCTGTTAGGGAGATGCAGCTCCCAGGAACTGTCCAGGGGACTCCTTTCCCATTCGCTGTTGCCTTGAAAACCACACTCACATGCCCAATTTGGCACCAAGTCTAGGCTCCCTTCTTCTGATAAATCTCTTTTTTTCAGGCAAGATTACATACATCCCGGGTTAGTCTAGAACTTACTATGTAGCCAAGAATGGCGGCTATACAGTGAACTTCTTATCCTCCTTCCTCCATCTCCTTAGTGCTCAGGGTAAAGATGTTCGCCACAATGCCCAGTTTGTGTGTTGCTTGGATTCGAACCTAAGCAACTACTCTACAAACTGAGCTGTAGCTCCAGCACCTGTGTATCACGTCTGCATCTATCAAGAGGTCATTAGATGTGCTGAAAGATACACAACTTACAGCCCCAAGCCGGTCCACATCTGCTTCCATGACAAATACTACATCCCAGTGACAAACTCACTCATTTTTCCTGCGTAAGCTTACCTATGCACATAGTACACTTGCTCAAGGTACATACGTATTTCAGGCAGACAGCCATAGTTTTTAAAGGAATCCATAATTGCAATATAGTTATTAATAGAAATTGTCCTATAAGAGTTGATAAGAGGTTTCACAGTATCTTAGTTATCGTCTTCTTAAAACGCAGAGGGTTTTTCTTCAATACATGGTTGTATTCCTTGATCTCTGAACAGCTTAGAGGCCACAAGACTGAAACCTGATAACATGGTCATTTGATGACTTTCATCACGGAAGCTGATGACTTAAAGTCAACTCGTCTCGTATTTTACTTATTCATCAAAATGGGAATTTCTAAAGCCTGCCGTGTTCCAAAGGGTTCTCACACAGGTACTTACATTGCCTTCCGTGGCCATCACTGATGTCAGACTGCCAGAAACAAAAGCTGGAAGAGAAAAAATATTTCAGTTCAGTGTAGGCTTATGCTGCTCATAAAATCATATCCCTCTTTACGTAGAGGGAGAAGGTATTGGCATTATGATTGATATACTTCACAATAACAATAATTCATTAATTGGCTGTTAATCTCAAATTCAGTAAGTCACTGTCTTAAAATTGAATTTATAAAATAAACCATTTTTGTCTGAACATTATGAGTATGTTTCTGGCAACGAATGTGGCACATATGACTTAGATACTTTGCTGTATTTGGGAGGTTGGATTTTTTTGTTTGGTTGGTTGATTGGTTGGTTGGTTGGTTTTTTTGAGGGTTTTTTTTTTGTTTTTGTTTTTTTTGGTTTGTTTTTTTGTTTGTTTGTTTGAGCTACAAAATCATTTTGCTCTTTGTGAAGAACAGTATGGACATGTGGGCAACATGGAATTATTGGACCATTGCTATTATCAAATGTCATAAATGCAGCCAACTCCTCAGAAAGTCCCAGCTGTGGCGCCGAGAGACATCTGTTTTCATGTGCCTACTTTGCAGTTGAGTACCTGAAGAAACAAGGCACTCTATGGCTTTGAGAAAAGCAAATGACAACAGAAAGGGAAACCTGGCTTCTCAAGACATGGAAGCTTGCTGAAGTCCCAGAAGGCACTGACATGCCTGAAAGTGGGGCATCTCTGAGCCCACCCCGTGACACCTGCTCAATCCATTCCCCTCACCCTATCAACCTGATCTCTTACCACAAAGGTCCCCCAAACTTGAAGACTGCCACCACCCTGGTTGGTTTTTTGTTGTTGCTGTTGGTTTTTGTTTTTGTTTTTGTTTTTTGCAATTTGTATCTTTAATACTTTAATCTGTTGTTAACCAGCAGGGGAGTGGGTTTCATTTGGGTATATTTACGCAAATATGCTATTATATCTGGTTTTGAAGATGCTCTCCCTGGGCCCAGGGATCCTTCCTCTACCTCTCCAGCACTGGGATTACAAGCAAATGCTACCACACCTGGAACATCCATATTGGTTCTGAGGATTGAACTGCAGACATCACACTTTTGTGGCAAGCAATTTTTTTCTCCCCAGCACTAGTTACACTTATTTTTTTTCTATGAATGTCATGGTTTCATTTTCTTACGGTTGAATAAAAATTCCATTGTATACATTCACTGTGCTTTCTTTATCCATTTATCTGATGGGAGATATCTAACCTGGCTTCATTTCTTAGTTATTGTGACTAAAGCCACAATTACGCACAAATATGCATATGTCATAGGGCCCTTTGGCCTTTCGGCCTTATACCTGATGCAGTATGATAGTACTTTTTAATATCAAAAATTCTGTACTTTCATAGATGCGAATAAGACATTATTTATAAAGTACAAATGAAACGCAATCAAAAGACCAACACGTTAAGCACACAAAAGTCATGAACTGGAGAGATCATCTATGTGTTTAGTTCACACCAATAACAAAATAATAAAGGTACAGAGGAAGGAAGTGAAGGAAAATTCAAATGACCTACCCTTAAATATTAGTAGTAAAAGAAGTACAAAATAAAATGGTTTGATTCCATTTAAGATTAAGTGGTGAAAGCCAATTTCAGAGGAAGAGGAGGCCTGGAGGAAGACAGCCATAACAGATGTGCTAGACAGCTGTTTGAGACCATAACAGTAATAGTGGTAATTGTGTAACAACTGAGACTCACTCAGACTTTTCTGTGTGACACAAAGTATCCTCAGCACTAAGATGCCTAATAGGGAAAGAGTTTTGCAACATATTGCTAATTAAAACATGGGTTGAAATATATTTGGTTTTTTGTTTGGTTGGTTTGGTTTGGTTTTGGTTTTGATTTTGGTTTTGGTTTTGGTTTTGGATTTGGTTTTGGTTTTGGTTTTGGTTTTGGTTTTGGTTTTGGTTTTGGTTTTGGTTTTGGTTTTGGTTTTGGTTTTGGTTTTGGTTTTGGTTTTGATTTTTCAAGACGGTTTCTCTGTGTAGCTCTGGCTGTCCTGTAACTCACTCTGTAGACAAAGCTTGGCCTCAAACTCAGAGATCCACCTGTTCTGCCTCCCGAGTGCTAGGATTAAAGGCATGTGCCCCTACTACCCTATAGGTTGAACTATGTACAGAATTATTACCAGTTATGCTGGTACACATGTGGTCCCAACACTCTGGAGGCTGAGGCAGGAAGATCATGAGCTACAAGCCAATGTAGGCTACATAGTCAGATTGTGTCTTTCCAAGAAAATTATTGGATGATTCCATTATTTTATGCAAGAAAAATAACTTTAGAGGGTAAAGAGATGACTCGGTGGTTGAGAACACATGCAGCTCTTGCAGACAACCCTAGTTCATTTCCCAGCACCCATGCAGAGCAAGCTCACAACCATCTGTGCTTCCACTCCAGGGAATCCAAAGCCCTCACTAGCCTCTGCAAGCACCTATACCCATGGCCACCCATCATCCCACAAAAACAAATAAAAAGAAATCTTTAAAGATACATATCAATGTAGTAAGAGAAAATATGTCTGACTATATTTTCAGAAAAAGAAAAAAAAACAACAAAAAAAATGCCTACAGTGATTATCCATGGGAAATGGAATAGCCAATCATTTATTTTTATTGTCTTCATATTTATTTTCTATAATAAGCTTTTGTGTGTAAAATAATAATGTTGAGAGAGACTCCTATGAATATTTTATTGACTAAGGCAATGTGTTTTTAGCATCGGTTGATTGAGAAAATGCATCATAAGCTAAAGATAGTTTGAAGCCAGCAGCACTTTTAGGTAAAGAGGAAAAAGAACGTAGACATTAAGAGTAGATATTTTGGATTGGGCTAAAATAGAAGTAAAGGCAATTTGGCATCTTGCTGACTGTATGAAATTTTAGGTAAGTGACTGATTTGGAACCTCAGACCCACATCTGTGAGATGAAGTTACCTAATCCGTAATCCTTTCTTGGGGTTAGACAAGAGCTAAGTGATGAGCTTTACACAGTTGAAGGCATGATCTAACTCATCATAAAATCTCACAAGTCAGTGTGCTGTAAAACATATATCCATCACTTAAGGAAGGATGTGTTAGTGGTCAGCTGGGTAAACTGCTTAATAATATATAATTCAACCCTTTGAAAGCTGTCCTTACTCATCCTGGAAGTTTATTGGCCTCTTCTTTATTACAATACAGCAGCCCACTTTCTTGTGTTTCTTAAGTATGTGGTATGTGTTTTAGTCAGGGTTTCTATTCCTGCACAAACATCATGACCAAGATGCAAATTGGGAGGAAAGGGTTTGTTGAGCTTAACACTTCCACACTGCTGTTCATCACGAAAGGAAGTCAGGAATGGAACTCAAGCAGGTCAGGAAGCAGGAGCTGATGCAGAGGCCATGGAGGGATGTAACTTACTGGCTGGCTTCTCCTGGCTTGCTCAGCCTGCTTTCTTATAGAGCCCAAGACTACCAGCTCACAGATGGTACCACTCACAAGGGTCCCTCCACCCTTGATCACTAATTGAGAAAATGCCTTACACCTGGATCTCATGGAGGCATTTTCTCAACTGAAACTCCTTTCTCTGTGATAACTCCAGCCAGTACAGTATGTAACCAAACTCTCTGGTAAGTTTGCTGTGCCATAACATATAGTTAATTATCAGAGCTTCTTATTGTAAAGTGAGGAAATTTAGGGAATTGATTCGAAAGTTTGTGTCTGAATTTGAATCTAGATTTCCTATTCAAAGTCTTCCCCCACCACCACCGCTCCCGTCCCTGTCTTCCCTCCCTCCTTCCCCTCACACACAGGATTTTGCTAAGTTACTTAGTTGTCCTAAAACTCACTCTGATCCTCCAGCCTTAGCCTCCCGAGTAGCTGGGAGTACAAACTTGCATTACTAGGTTCTACAACCTGTTCTATCCCAGCGACCCCATGTTCCCCACAGGGCATTGTTTATGATATTATTCTGTGGATATTCCTGTACCTGAGTTGATAAACCAGCAAACACAATGGCCAAGACTTACTCTTCTTTGTGCCCAGCTGCCTGCACTGGTGAAGGACACAGTCTAGGGCGTACTGTTAAAGGCTTCCTTGAGCTGATAGGCCACGCCGTCAGAAGACTTTCTTCCATTAGAATTCTGAGTCTGTTCTTCAGTCAGACTTAAGCCTGGAAAGGTTGGGAGGGCATTGGAAATAATAATGAAATGTCCCTTCCCTTGCTTTCTCTAACACTGGCTTTAATGGGAGACGTGGCATTAGAACGTCCTTGAATAATGAAGAACATATTGCCTCTGCATGCTATGATTCCTTCCAAGTCACCTCTCTCAAAGGATGCCTCTATCTGAGCTTCACCCCCCCCTACAAAGCTCTTCTTCTTTGCTATAGCAAGACAATTGTATCACAGAGCCAGGCCTGGGGATTTAAGAAAAGAGTCTGTGTGACCAATCATCTATTTTCTAAGTCTCCACAGTGGTCTTGAGATAAACGCCAACATTTTGAGACTATCTAACAAAGGAGCTGACGACTCTTTGCTCAGGATTCTTCTCTTCCCCATTCTTGGATGTTTGCCACATCTCTCTTCGTCCCTGAATTGCTTGTCTTTTCTAAAATAAACTTCCTTAAACATATTTGTCCTAATCACAGGGCTTCTATATACACGTAATCTTTCCCCAAGATGCTTTATACCGTCTACATTTTCACTCCTCTCACCAAATGATGCTTAGTCAAGTTCTTGAGAAAGGTCAGTCCCTTTGATGCTCTCCGAGAATCTGGGCTTTGATTCACGAGGTTCTCTTCTTTGTAATGAGTAATTAATTCTGCAGTTGTTTCTTTTCTATATGTCACACCATCACAATACCTACCTGTGTCAAGTCGTGCAGTGGGCTGGCCTAACGCTGCTTGTATTCTAATGGTAAGTGCTGGCCTCCAAGATTTGGAGTCAGCATGTGGCCTTTGGGACCTGGCCCCCAAGTTAATTCTGATTGGTGAATAAAGATACCAGCAGCTAATAGCTGGGGAGAAGAGAGATATTCGGGTCTAGGTTTCCCAGAAGAAGGGGAAAGGGAAGAGACAGAGAAGCCACCATGGAAGAGTAAGAATGTGTAGGAGAAAGAGCTACCAAAGAAGAAGAACATACAGGAGTGAGAAGGAGAGCCACCATGTAAAAGGGCCAAGAGAACGTGGCCCAGAGGGGGCTGCTCAATTGGGTCAAGAGTAGCCAAGATGGAACATAGACATTAGTAAATAGTAACTCGGGGTTATCAGGAGGAAAGTGGATTCTAACAGCATGGAGGGTAGGCAGTTGCCCAGATATTGTGCTGCTTATATTAAAATATAAAGGCTGTATGTGTCTTTCATCCAAGAATATAAATGTCTAAGGAGGGAAGGAGCCCTGTGTCAATATCTATTAATTACCATTTACTACAAAGTCTCATTCACGTTTATTGATACATCCCCAATCTTTGTGCCCTGGATGTTTCAGTAACTATTCGTTGAATTATTGAGTTGAATACACCAACAATGGTATCGCTTAATTATGAATTTCCATATAGAAACCTATGGGTTCTCATTTTTTGTTTAATAAAACATTACCATCATGAATGATCCATTGCAAATTGTCTTTTCAATCTATAGGGTCCCGGGCATGAGACAACACTACTGCCACTCTTTCTTCAACTGAAGAGCAAATGGTAGAAAGAACAGTCGCTGACATGGGTGCCGTGGGCATCAGGGCTAGCTGGGAATGGATATTCCTGTATTATACTATCCATCTGTGAGCATTTAGTTAATAACCCCAGAGCTCCGGAGCTCTGTTTTTTTTGGTTTTGTTTTGTTTTTTTAAGTACACAGGCAAAACCATAAACTGTAGGGGGCAGGAGAGATGGCTCAGCAATTAAGAGCACTTCCTGCTCTTGCAGAGAACTCAGGTTCCATTCCCAGTCAACATGGCGCCTCACAACTGTCTGTAACTCCAGTTCTAGGGGAGTCAATGCCCTCTTCTGGCTCCCATAAGCACCAGACACACATGTGGTATACACACTTATATGTAGGCAAGCGTCCCTACACATTAGAGAAGAATGAAGGTAATCTAAACTCAATTCATGTTTCTCCTCCATGAAAAGCGGTCAGCCAAAATTGGGGGTAGGGGAGATGGGAAAACTTGAGTCAGTGTGTTTCCTAATTGACAGAACAAGCTTACCAACCACACTAGAGGACACATGGGCATGTGCTGGCAAAGGTGAACTCATAGCTCCAAGGTTCCAGGTATAATTATTGTTCACACAATGACTTTCAAAAAATAGTGCTAGCAAAATTATTTTGAAAATCCATCTGAAAATATCAATTTAAGCAAGGTATGTACAAATAAAAGAACTAAAGAAACACAATTTATTTGATATGTCTTGATAAATAAATTTTGCATTATCAAATACTTTAAAAATGATTAAGACCTTGATAAGAATGTCATAAAACACTTTTGTGGGTTTGTTTGTTTGTTTGTTTGTTTGTTTAAAAAGCAGAGAGATGTCTCTCAGGGATTAAAATCACATACTATTCTTTTAGAGGAATTCGGTTCCAGCACCCACATTAGTCAGTTCATGACCCTCTGTACCTCCAGTTCCAAGAGATCCGACACTCTTTTCTGGCCTCTGCAGGCACCTGAACTCATGTGCCCATACCCCAAACAAACACATAATTTAAAAGGAATAAACCTTTTTAAAATATTTTTAATGATTTTTCTCTCAACAAAATCAAAGCGAAGCCTAACTTGAGGAGTCTGCTGATCGTTAATCGTAATTGTGACAGCTCACTATGATATGTGGTAGGTGGCTGGCAAAGGCTCAGAAATAATTCTTAGGACGTCATGTAAGAGGAGGCTTAAAGAATATAAACGCTCAATGAAGGGGTAAAGAGTTGTAGCGAGTCACCTTCCAGACATGACTGGGCTGAGCTCTGCAGCCATGATTCCCAGCACCAGACAGGCACACAACTGGGCCCATCAACATTCCTGCATAGAGAGTAGAAGAGCTCAGAGGTCCAAGCTCCTCTTTGAGATTTTACAGCTACTAACTTAGAGTTTATTGCTAGAGAGTGCCCCCACCCCCGTAGAGGAGCTATAGGCAGTCCGTGGTTTCCAGGAATGGATAGACCATTTCTTTAGTGGTGTAGACACAGATGAGTTACCCGTATTCCTGTAAATAACTCTCATCTACGTGCCGGTAAATAGCCCCGATTAAACTCATTGGTTCACAGATGTAAAACGAAAGACCAGAGAAGTAGAAGTGGAGCCAGCTGAGAAGAAGAGGTTCAGTGAGAGGGGGAAGGAGGCAAGAGAGGGAAATGGGGGTGAATGCAGTCAGTACATCAGTGTCATAATGGAATTATTATATAAGCAATATATGTTAATAGAATCTTATTAAAGCGTCCAATGCATTTTACATATGTGAAACTATTTTTAAATTTTCACACATATAAAGACCAACACTAAGATTATGATTAGTTTTGAATTCTTTCACTCTAGCAATGAACAATATTCCTTCATGGTTGTATTCCACAGTTACAGAGAAAAAGCTGTATCTATGTGGTTAAGGGACATGTACTCAACCAAGGCGTCTCTCCGCTGTATTCATGGCTGTTGTGCAAGTATGTAATATATTCATATTGTTAAATTATTCATGAACAATAACCGGAACAATAACTCACTCCACATAAAATCAATTTCTGTAAATAATTATTCTACCAAAAAACTCAATTAAATTTTATTTAAATGTTTATGCTGTAGCACAGATGTGAGAATTATCAAGAGTTGGCCAAGCCTAAATACATTGTGTTCTAGGATAAAAATCCAGGAGGAAAAAGAATCATAATTTGAGTCTCAGGAGAAAAGAAAAAAATATAAAATTCATAAGTCCTGAAGGTAATAGTTTTAATGATGGAACTCATCAAATCTATGTAGTATTTATTAAATATAACTACTGAGATTTACAGTGTTCTAGAACCCATACTTTTTATATGTATAGCATAAGCTTATATGACAATTTAGGATACCTGGGTATCCACCAGGCTTCAAGGTTATTTCATATGAGCAAAATATACATATACATATACATATACATATACATATACATATACATATACATATACATATACATATACATATACATATACATATACATATACATATACATATACATATAAAAACCTAGTGCCCTAAAACGTGTGGGCTAGAGGAAAACATATTTGTATCTGAATCTCAACTCCATCACTTGTTAAATACACAAACTTGTAAACATCACTAGTTCGTCTGATTAGGGGATACCTCACGAGTTAAACAGAAATAATAATAACCAACTCACGGAGGTTTTGTGAAAACTAAGTAAGACAGCTTACGGCAAGCACTCAGGCACAGCGAATGCACAGTAGGTGGGAGCAATTGCCTAGAATGGGAGCAATTATCCAGAAATAGGTTTGTTATACAAAACTACTCTTCCAAGCGGAATGTGTGCACACTTCGGAGGTTCGGGCAGGTGTGATAATGGGCTTCATCAAATGGAACTGCTTTCATACTCTGAGGCTTGATTAAAATCCCTAGCTGGAGCTCCCCACGACATCTTTGGAGCTTCGGTGCTGATCTCAAGAGTATACTTTTCTCGGTTATACTTTGGCAGTCATCTTCCTTAGAGAACTCCTTAAGACCCAACAACAGGTAGCAGAGCCCGATCAATGACGTCATATGCTTCTTTTTTTTTTTTTTTTTTTTTTTTAAAGTCTGTGACTTGAAAGACATTGCATTCCTGATGGGTCTGCACCTGCAGTGTAGAAAGCATCACTCATTGTTGAATGAACCCTAGAGTTAACCACCAAGAGGCTTTACTTACATATACAAATGAAGACTTGTTCCAGTCTGCTTGAAGCACAAACATCTTCCTTCTACCAAGGGATGCCAAGTGCATTCTAGCTGCTTTGGAAACTGTTCAGTCAGAACTGTCCACTATGACCCCATATCATTTTGAAACCAGAAAACAGATCAGGACTACGGTTTTGCAACAAACGCTGTATTATTAAAGAAGGCTGGTGTGGTCACTGCTTTTTAAGAACTAAGAATAAAAGTTTCATTACATGGATTTGTAGGTTTATGAGACCTAGCAGCAGTGTTTGATTAGAATGATGACGTTTAACGTGTGAAGGCTTATCACTTTAAAGTGTCAAAAAAAAAAAAAAAAAAAGGAGACTAGAGTCACTGGCATGAAAACATCTGCTGCATAAACCTGATGACACAGGTCAATCATTAGATCCCATGGTGGAGAGAGGCAATGGACACCTAATAGGTGGTCTCTGATCTCCACACAACTGCTGTGGCACTCCTGTGTTCAGACTTACACAGCATATACATAAACATATGCACACACACATATCTGAACTCATGTACACATGCACACACACACCTTATGCATGCTCATACCCATGCATACATATGCACACACCATATGCATGCAATACACATGCACACACACACATGCACACGCGTACACACCATTTGCATGCACACACTTCGATACACATACACACAGTAACAGTTAAAAAGTTGTAAAAAGATCATAACTGCGATTTAGAAATAATTTTCCAATTTGAATAAAATGAGGGCTAGGCTCATTCTCCTTTTCCTGAGCCGTAGGTGAAAACACCAGAATGCTGAACTACTACTTCTGAAAGCACAGATTAACTCGTAACCCGTTTACCCTCTGAAGTCACAAGGCTAGCATTTGATAAGGCATTAAAAGAACAATTGGCAGATCTATAAAAAGTTGAGGAACTATAGGTAAACTCAGTATCCTTATTAACCTGGAAACCAGAGGAAACATGGCGGAAGTGGTCCTCCCTCCTTAGGGTGTAAGACTCAGTCATCAAACCCATGCAGTTAATAGAGCAGAGACCATTTCCCCTTGACTGACACCTGGAGCATTTGGTCAGCAGGCATGGGCTGCTGACGAGCCATCACAGTGGCACCACAGAAAGCAAAGAGGACATTCATCTTGGCTCCTGTGTAAAAGCATGGGACATGAAATAATCCATTTGTTTTGCCAATTAATATGAAATTTCTCCTGTCATGCCAGAGCAGGTGTAAAGAAAGCAAATACAGAGTGACCTGCCATTAGGATATGCACGGTGACATATCCTAATGGAAATGTACAGGTACGGGTTGTTTGGGATTGATTCTCCAGGAAACTGATAGAACCAAATCGGTTTTATACAAGTTATTTCCTTTTTCTACTTTTTGTTTTGGGATTTTAATTTCAGCTCGGTCGGTCTGATTTCAACTCATTTTTCTTACTTCAGGAAATTCTCCATTTTGGTTTTCTCTCTTCCACTTACTTTGCAAAACATCTTTTCCATTCTCTCCACTGTGGTGAGGAATTGACAGATGGCTATGAGAATCACAGCCATTTTTATAAAACAGAAAAACTGTGATGCTTAAAATGACTTAATTTTCAACACCATTAGAATCCTGGAATACATCATCTGAGGAGACTGACAGGCTCCTTCCTGTCTTCTCCATGTGTTCTCACACATACACTGTCAGCCTTGACAACCAAGGTTCCAGCACACAGCTTTCACACACGTGAGTGAGAGAAAAAGCCTTCCTGCACTCAGTGGCAAACTTTGTTCCCTGCAGACCATGTCCCCGGAGTAACAACAAAGTAGCTAGCGGAACAGGATCCCGAACGAGCCCCCTCTGTTGTCCCCTGAAAGGATCTACCAATACCTAGCACAAATAACTGTTGGCCATGGTCTTCTGGGAGGGACGAGGCTACTCTGGGTTGCTCAGTTACAGGCATTTCTTGCTTTTCTTCAGGCTTCCAGGACTCTAAACTCAAAGGTTAAATAAAGTCTATACCTACACAGCATACCCATAGGCTGAACAACAGGGTACCTGCCACTGATTGCACCCTAACAGACACTTCTCCTATTCCCCAGAGTTGGAATCTGGTTACCCCTTTCACTGATATGTGGGGCAGACTGGTACCCAGATGGGCATAAATATTCAATTCTACAATTACTTACATAAACAATCCGTCAAAAGAATATGTATATTCCAGCCCTAGACCACATGCATATATATACTCTAATGCACATAAACATACCCTACTGGGAATCCTTGTTCACCAATGTATGCAACCTGTAGGTAACTCTGTGTTCTCTTTGCTGGCTCCAGATCCAAGGGACTCAGAACTTGTCACACTAAGATCCAAACTTACTGTGTGTTGAAGTCCAATATGAGAGGTGGGGACTCAAGGCATGACTTCAAAGGATTATATTTGGCCTATGCTCCGCACTGCATAAGAAATAGAGCTCAAAACCATGGCAAGGTCACAGAAAGCATTGTCCACAAACAAGTGACCAATTCTTAGCCCCACTAAAGACTCTCCCATGATTCCCTCTTATTCCTACCATGGTAGAGGACCAAGTAGCACAAAGTTTATTTCACTGAAGCCTTTGGAGACAAGAACAGATGACAGAAGGCAGGCCAAGCATGGCATATAATGTCCCTTCTCTTTGACTTTTACATCCCTGCCCCAATTCCTGCACAGGAGTAATTGTCGTATTTTCTCTCCATAGAAGAGAGTTTGTTTGTTTGTTTGTTTGTTTGTTTGTTTCTTAGTGAAATCGCGGCAGCGTGTGCATGCTCTCAGGTAGCCACTCAGTTTAGTTCAGACTTGCTTAATATCATTGGACTCCACAGCCTTTCACTGCGACGAATAATATCCCGTGTAGCAGGGGCTTCTGCAACTGAGGGAAAACAAACATAAAACCAGTCCCTATCTTCCACGCATTACTCTGATGTTGAAACCAGAATTCCTCTTTTGTCTGGTTAGTTCTTCTCTGTGGCTGTGCAAAAGCAGTGTCCAATGCCTGTTAGTAGGGAAAGTGGAGTCCATGCAGGGCTAAACCTGTGTGTGGTCAGGGCAAAGGGTTGCCTTAGTCAAGAATGGGTCCGCTCCTCTTGCGGGTAGAGGTATGAGGTGACATCTGGCAGTACTCTCAGTCCTTTTCCAGACTTCACTGCAAATCTGTATGGTGACATCCCCTAACATGTGGAAGTGAAGACACATACCCAAAATTAATCTGTAAGCCCTACCTGCCCAAGGACCAGGTAGCCTCCTGGAATGCTGGGAGTTGTAGTTCTTGGAATAGAACAACAGCCTCATGGGAAAGTACGGGAGCCTATAGCTTTGTCTTAATAAACCCCTTCAACAATAAACCCCTTCAAAAAAAAAAAAAAAAAAAAGCCTCCTTCCCACTCAGCTTAGAAATTCCAGGGAGTTGTCTTGACCAAAATCCATCTATAGGTCAGCATTTAATAAGGCTTACTTCAAAATTGGCCCAAAATGGTGGAATTGGGTTTTTCTCCAGCAAATTTCAGGATTAATATTAGATGGTTAGAAAGCCAGAATTCACACTCAGGTCTTAGACTTGGGGCTCAGGCCCTATGGCCATCAGCTGCGCTGTCTCCTTCAGTGTTCTCTGCCTTTTCTCTTTCTTTGCAGTAAGCTTGAGTTGTCTGTGAGCAGTAAATCTCAACACACTCTTACAAATGGGTGACTCCGACAATGGGCCCACTCAGACATACAGGGGAGGAGGATAATAAATATCTGTTGATTTATGTAAGCCTTACCTCTGATTTGGAATAAGTAAAGGTAGGCAAGCAATTTATTGATAAGACACCCAGCAAGACCCGTAGTTAGGTGGTTATCCAGAGGGCTACATGTGGGATCACAGACGGGCTGTCACTGGGTAGAACGAAGGATTTTGTCAGGAGAATATAAACTCCTAGGAGACACTAGGGAGCCAAACATGGATTACTAGGTATCAAATGTCCTTTCAGGGAGGGGATCTAAGATTTCTATTTGCTGCCAAATGTGTGCTTGTGTCTCCTAACCTCTAAAGTAAGAGCTAAGAGACCTTTTTGTTCTTCAGGATGAACTAGTCCAATAAACAAAAGACATCTTCACATCTTCCAAAATTCAAATTAAAAAAAAAAACAATCTATATGAGCAAATGCCTTGAGGAACAGCATAGCTTTTTGCAGTCATAACGTGTATGAAAAGAGACACCTAGTGGGGACACATGTAAGTACACATTTATTATAGGGACTAAGAGGTGCCCCCTTCGAATTCTGTGAGTTCGCACGGATTTGAGTTTAAGACAGCACCTTCCAAACTACTAGAACCATAAACCAAGAAATAGAAAAATCTGTAAAAATGCATTTCGTGTTTATTTCTGGAGAAAGTATTTGTTCTTTTGTCTTTTGGATTTGGCTTCCGTTCTGAGTTAAGTCTCAGAAAGTTAATACAGGCACTGTAATGCAGACAGCACACAGTACTAATACTGGACACCCACCTTCCCCTCCACTTCCTGTACGCATATGTGCCGACTTTTGTTTTCGGCTCTCAGCAGACTTTACGGGTGAGATTTTCCATTTGTCTACCGGTTGGTTTATTCTGGTTTGCAATTGGGTAAAAGCCACAACTGGGTTTATTTTCCACCTGGCTTCCTGTGGTCCCTGCAGCTTCCTGTGTCCACCCACCACCTTTGCCCTTCACTCCAGCGTGCACACCCACGTGCCCTGCCCTCACTTCTCCCTGCGCCCACTATCCAGCTTTTTACCAACAACTCACTCCCCCTTGCCCTCCCTAATATCACTTTAACCTCAGAGGTAAAAGTCACAGAGTATTTTTAAAAATCTATATTTCCTCTATGATCGAGGTGTTAAAGTTTGGTTGTTCTCAGTGGCAGTTTGTATGATCCTGTAGACTCAAACTCAAAGGATTTTTATTTATTTATTTTTTAATTTTACCTTCCTTATATAGAGTTTCTATATGTTGTTCAGACTGGTCCGGAACTCATGGCCTCAAGGGATTCTTTCTGAGTCAACTTTCTCAGTATTTGGGACTTCAGGTATAGTCCACTGTACCCAGCTAGGCTCATGGGACTTCCTTGAGGTACATAAGACTCTTTCTTTCCTTCCTTCTTTCTTTCTTTCTTTCTTTCTTTCTTTCTTTCTTTCTTTCTTTCTTTCTTTCTTTCTTTCTTTCTTTCTTTCTCCCTCCCTTCCTTCCTCCCTTCCTTCTTTCCTTTCCTTGTGTACAAATTCTCAGGTTCAAACCTACCTCATGTTACCATTCATAAGATTTTTTTTTTTTATATTGGTTTTTCGAGACAGGGTTTCTCTGTGTAGCCCTGGCTGTCCTGGAACTCACTCTGTAGACCAGGCTGGCCTCGAACTCAGAAATCCACCTGCTTCTGCCTCCCAAGTGCTGGGATTAAAGGCGTGCGCCACCACTGCCTGGCTCATTCATAAGATTTTACATCTGAAAGAGACCATTTCCTCTAGTGAAAGCTGAACTTAATTTCAACGTCCAAATAGTCTAGAACTGCCCTTCAGATAGAATGAATTGTTATTATTAATGAGGAATGAGTTCCATCCTAAGCCCTATGGTTGATTGCTTTTGTGTCAGATAAGTGAGCTTATGACAGACAGCGACACAGAGTGGATGAAAGCTGCAGGCTCCAAAACCTGATTGATTTTCCCATTTGTGTGATTCTGAGTTTTAAACTCAGAGAATTAGCTTTATATGTCATAGTAGTTTTTAAATGCTAGATAAGTTATATCCGGAAAGATTATAGGGTCAATAATTTTCTCTGATTTCCTGGATATATATTTTTAAGTAGATTTTATTTATTTATTTTATGTATATGAGTATACTGTCCCTATTTTCAGACACACCCGAAGAGGGCATCAGATCCCATTACAGATGGTTGTGAGCCACCGTGTGGTTGCTGGGAATTAAACTCAGGCTCTCTGGAAGAGCAGGCAGTGCTCTTAACCTCTGAGCCATCTCTCCAGCCCCTGAATATATTTTTTTAAAATTTCAATTAGAATTTTGACTTTTACTGACTAATACATGCAAAAAAGAGCAAGACGTTTCAGAATAGATTCTCAGACTGGTGGGCAGTGTGTCCATGTTAGATTAATCAATACACGGATTATGTCGTTTATCTTTACTTTTAACCCACATCAAATGCGATTTTTGAAGTTAATGATTCTAAGTTGAACACTTGGCAAATTATGAGTTGCAACTGGAAAGTTTCGTTTGTATTTTATTTCCCCTCATTAGCCTTGCTGGAGTTCTATTTTATTTCATTTTCTCAGAAACCCAGCTTTCATTGTTATTCATTTTCTTCATAGCTTTCCGCATTGATTTCTGCCCCCTGTTATAGTTCTTTCTTTCTTTGCTGTTTTGCTATTGCTCTGGTTTTGTTTACTGAATCATCTTTGTCTTACTATTTCTAGCTTTTCAGTAGATACTTCTGAGTCATAAATTTCCCACTAAAATGCATTAATCATGTCACTAACGTTTTACATGTATTTCAATTAAGATAAATTCTAAATATTTCCCATTTCAGTTACTTTTTAATCCAAATGTTTATATATGTGTGAGATTGCTTCCAGGGATATAGACATTTAAGTTATGGGAGCTCCAGGAGTTGACTCAGTTTATGAAGTCCCTGGCATGCAAGTATTAAGACCTGGGTCCTATCCCCAGAACTCATGTACAAGCTAGGCATGGGGACATTCACCTGTAAACTCAGGACTGGAAATAGAGGTGGGGGCAAGACACTGGCTGATTCTGGGAGTCCTTTAGCCAATCTAACCAGAACTGGATTTTTTGACACCCTGTCTCAAAAAATAAGATTGTGGGTGATAGAGGAAGACTCCCAAAGCTGACCTCTGGTTCCCAGAAGCACACGCACAGGTGTGTTGCTAGCATACATACAGGTACACACATGTATATACCCCAAATGCCATAAAAATTAAAATATATAAGACTAAGTTTCCATTGTTAATTTATATAATTCATGGGTTTTAGTCAGAGAAAATATTCTGAGGTCAATGTGTTTAAAAACAAATGTTTGCGCTGGACCTGAGTGTGTATTCTGTTTTCTAACTGCGGGATTCTATCTTAAGGGTCTGAATTCACTAACCTCCACATGCATCTCTGGTCCTTATCATCCCCCTAAGCTATTCATTTTGGAGAATTACGCAATCATTGTTGAGTTCTTTATAACTCTCTCCAGTTCTAAGAGCCATGACTGCTTAACAGACTATCTTTTGGTGGGGAGGTGATAGACAGGTTCTCCCTGTGTAGCCCTGGTTTAAGTTTGGTAGGTTGTAATCTATCAGCCTATAAATGATGTTGGGATAATTGTAACTTAAAGCATGTCAAAAATCAAGTGCTCATTGATCATAGATAGAAAATGGAAAGGGAAAGAAGAATATTCTAGAAGACAAGACAGATGTCCTGTGACCTTAGAGTGGTAGAATATGTTGATAGTCCCTATTGGTTTTTAGTAATAGGCATGGCACCCCTTCATTTAGTTATGTTTCCTTTAGCTGCTCCCAATGATGGTCTATAGAATACTACATTTATCCATGGGAATGTAACATATATTTTCTGTGATATGTATTTTCTTAGGCATTTGATTTCATATTATTCTTTACATGAGGAACTATTACTCAATTTAATATAACGACCCCATATTTGGTAACTTTCTATATTTACATGTTCATTTAAAACTCCATGTTGAAGATTCTGCGTGTTAAATTCTATACTCTGATATATTTGAAGTCTTAATTTCTTCTTTTTTTAAATCATCATAGCTTTTGCCAATTCTTTTACAAGAGTCTCCAATACTCTGTGGTTAGATAGTAGCAATAAGCATCTTTGGCTTATTCCTGATATCAAAGGGAAAGGTCTCAACATTTGTTCATCGTCTGTGTCGAAGGAAGTCTGTTGTGCCTAAGCCCCAGACACTGTACATGGTCCATCACGTTTGATAAATGAATAACAGCTTTGGTTGTTATTAATGAGGAATGAGTTCCATCCTAAGCCCTATGCTTGCTCTTGCGTCAGATAGTTGAGCTTATGATGAACAGGGTCACAGAGATGGGGAGAGGCACGTCTCGAAGTAAAAGGAGCCCATGAGATATAAAAGGAGATGCTTTGGATAAACATTGAAAGATGCAGGTCTGTGTGCAAGTAAACAAAATTTTTTCTTCTCAATAATCCTTTGTTTTTAATCTGTTCCTATTAAACTCGGTAAGTTAAAAATGTGAAATTAGGGGCTGGTGCTAGTTGCTCTTGCAGAGAACATGGGTTCAGAACTGCCTGCAACTCTAGGTCCAGGTAATCTGCTGCCTTTTTCTGCCCCCCTCCCAACCCCTGCTCCTGCATGCATGTGGTGCTCATAAACTCATGTGAGCTTTCATCCATACACACAGTTAATAAAAATAAGTAACTATTTTAATGTTAAATTATTACTAAAACATTTGAATAACTCAGCTACTTAGTAAAGTATGAAAACTGTTATGTATGAAGGATTTGGGAATGTTGTTGTTTGTAGACACAAAATTTTTACAGTAAATGTCATCCAAGGATAAATGACTCCTGAAGCTTCTACCTACTTCACTCCTCCCTAAGTTTCCTGCATGTTAGGAAAGGCAGTGTACTGGCTGGTTTTGTGTGTCAACTTGACACAAGCTGGAGTTATCACAGAGAAAGGAGCTTCAGTTGAGAAAATGCCTCCATGAGATCCAGGTGTAAGGCATTTTCTCAATTAGTGATCAAGGGGGGAGGGCCCCTTGTGAGTGGTGCCATTTGTGGGCTGGTAGTCTTGGGTTCTATAAGAAAGCAGGCTAAGCAAGCCAGGAGAAGCAAGCAAGCCAATAAGTTGCATCCCTCCATGGCATCTGCATCAGCTCCTACTTCCTGCCCTGCTTGAATTCCAGTCCTGACTTCCCTTGGTGATGAACAGCAGCATGGAAGTGTAAGCTCAATAAACCCTTTCCTCCCCAACTTGCATCTCGATCATGATGTTTGTGCAGGAATAGAAACCCTGACTAAGACAAATTGGTACCAGCATAGTGGGGTATCCCTGTGACAACCTGACCATGTTTTGGGGAGGACTGTGGAAGGACTTTGGAACTTTGGGCTGCTCTGCGGGATGTTGTATAGGAGCTTGGAAGATAATGTTGAGAACAGTGCAGAAGATGGAGGCCTGGCTTGTGAAATTTCAGAGGGAAGATTAAAGACTCTTATCAGGGCCACTGCTAGTTTGACTGTGAAGATTCTGTGGTTTTGGTTAGCTGGGGCTGAAGGATCAGCTGTGAATTACACGATACCAGAACTACTAAAGCAAAACCATTGCATTGCTGGGACTATTGATGCTGGTTGGCTGGACCTGGGAAATTGGCAGTGATTGAGAGGAGACCAGCATCATTGGGGTGAAATCTTCTGAGA
>CM052717.1:23875331-23897213 GCA_028551405.1 Uromys caudimaculatus | reverse complement strand
CTCGAATCTTGCCAGTGGGAAAGTGTTCCTTTTTTTTTTTTTTTTTTTTTCGAGACAGGGTTTCTCTGTGTAGCCCTGGCTGTCCTGGAACTCACTCTGTAGACCCCAGGCTGGCCTCGAACTCAGAAATCCACCTGCCTCTGCCTCCCAAGTGCTGGGATTAAAGGCATGCGCCACCACTGCCCGGCTGGAAAAGTGTTTCAAATTAGTAATAATAATCCATTCACTGTCTAAACTACATATTTGTTTAAAATATAGATTATTCTTCTTTAAAAACCTATACAATTCTAATTTGCCTAACTGTCTCAATAATGTCCTCTCTGGTCTAGGGAATTTGTTGTATTTCATCTTAAAGCCAGGCTCCAATCAAAGATCAAGCCTTACTTTATATGTGGTCTATCTTTAATATCTATCAGGGAGCTATTTCCAGAAGCCTGTAGATACCACAGTCAAGGACGCTCAATGTCTTATATAGAATGAAGCATATAACACCCTCCCAGTGTGCTGTCGGCCTCTGGGTACTCTAGACAATGCAATAGGAATGCTTCGTAGTAAGATAGTACACTGTCTTGCTTAAGAAATAAGAGCAAAGAAAGTTTCTCGTCCTATGCAGGATTCTGGCTGAATCCTTGGGTAAAGAAAGCATGGTGTTATAGAGTCAGCCATACCATCCCATGTCTACACTGTGTCTTCCCTCCAGCTGTGTTTGTCTAAATGTTTCCCCACAATTAGACCTAGATCAAACATTTGGACTCGTGGGTTAGGATATTTACTTTCTTTATATACATTTTAAAATTACACAATAGTTTATACAAACATTTGGTTTCAGTCACAGTTACATTGAATAATTGCCTCCTATAAAGTAAAAGAGTGTCTGTTTCTAATTAATAAAATTCTTTTGACATAGATGAACGCGCTTGATTTGTACTGCCGTTCCACTGAGGTGGGTATTTTTAAATTATCTTTTCTGTTTGAATGGAAATTTATGCACATTCACATAAACAGTAAAACTGCTTCTTGGGCCAAAATTTAAATATAGACATGACATACCTATCACCCTAAAGCGAGAAACCTTCTATTGTCATGCAAGATAAGTCTAAAGCATGTCTCCTCCTCTCCCCATTGTGCAAATGTTGTGTTTTGCAGCTCTTGTTTCCTTGTGTTAAATTGCAGAGCAGCGTAACACCACCCTTTAGCTGAACCATTTCTAACCGCTTTTTGAAATGATTGTGGTTAAACTAGAGACAACATCCAAGTCAGCGGGGGCTGATCTGGGATGCATATCAGCTGTATCGACCACTCAGGATCAGCTGTCCTTCCTGTTCTTGTCTTTGCATCTGATGCACATAAAATCTCCCATCTTCACTTCCTCCCTGGAAAGCCTTAATATCACATCTTCCTCCTACCTCAAACAGAAGGAACAGCATTTCAGGATAAATAGTCAGCAACTCTACAAGAATTTCTTAGCATAGTAAACTAGATCATTTTTCTTCTTCTTTTACTTTGGACCTTATCTTCTGTTTCGCTTAGGATCTAGTCAGGGAAGGTCTGGAAAGGCATGCATGTGACTTGAATCACAGTCAATAGTCTGAGGCTCTAGGCGACAGTCCAGCCAGGCAGAGCACTGGCAGACTCCCATCCTGGATGTCTCGGGTCCTAGCCACCTCCGGGAAGGACAGATTATGGTTGCCGCGTAGGTGGGACTAGACACAGAATGCTGTCTTCCTTGTTCTGAGTTTGGAAAGCTCTTGAAGAAAATGGGTGTTCTTTTTCACTGATGAAAACTGCGTTGCCATCTCCAGAAAGCCTCCGCTGACAGGACAGACAAGGATCCATTTAGTCTCTCATCCATGTGCAATTTCCTTAATGCTCAGCAATTTCAATAGCTCATTTCAAAGTGAAAGAGTAATTTAAAAGGCCCCAGTAACGACCGTGACATTACTGTCCTTGTCCAGTGTCCAATTTCATAGAGAAGTCAGGACAGGGTCCTGAAATACATCCAAGGAAAGAACTGAACTATCTTTTCAATATTCAGAGTTCTTCGCACATAACAGGATTTTCTTTAGAATTGGCATATTATGCACTCCATTAAAAGAAAAAATTCTTTGTTCCAATTCTGAGAAAAACATTCTAGCCCTTCATTTGAGTTGGATTTTAAGCCAAACACAGTAAAGAAAGCTGCAGAGGAGGTTATGACTTGAATATATAAATTGCACCAAGAAAGATAGGTGGGAGATGTCTCAACTTTGAAGCCCCTACTAGGGTATCCGCCATTCTCCCTTCCTCTCCAACCCCCAACATACTCCTATTATCTTCAATAATATCATCTGCAATAATGAGAGGCTGCCTGCAGTTAATTTAATCACTGTGATTTCCTAAGAAATGAAGACTGATGTCTTTTGAAAATTAGTCCAATTTTATCTGTGAACACGAGTTTAAAACTGTTAAAATTACTACTTTCAATAATGTATTAACCTCCTTGAGGAGTATTAGTTATTCTCACAATCTTTCTAAATTTAAAAAAAAATGATATTACTGCCCAAGGTTTTTTTGTTTTGTTGTTGTTCAATAAAAATACAACTTTAAGATGTAATTATCTTTAACACTTTTCTCAAGTTTAAACCCTTCCGGTGTCATGTAACCTTTTTCAAATGTAGCCTGAAAACAATTTTTTTTCTTTCTAAACAGAAAGTGGGAACAAATCCATTTTATTGTCTTATATAAAATCAAATTGAAATGAAGTAGAAGATAAGTAGAAAAGGGGGGGTGGCAATAGAGGGCCGATTCAGTCAGGAAAGTATTTGCTTCTCAAGTAAGCGTGAGGGTGTGAGCCCCCTGCTTAGAAGCCACAGCAGGGGGCGGGGATGCAGGGGGGAGGGGAGGGGGGATGTAAGGCTTAGTGATGCGTTTGTAATTCCAAATCTGAGCATGCAGGGTCTGTCGAATCTCTGGGGTTCCCTGGCTCTCTAGTCTAGTCTACTTAGGAATTCCAGGACAGGGAGAGACCCTGTCTCAAAAAAAACAAAGTGGAAGATACCTGAAGAATGATCAACCCAAGGTTGATCTCTGGCCTCTACACATATGTTCATGCACACTCACACACACACACACACACACACACACACACACACACACACACACACACACACACAAATCTAGACTAAAGGAATCTTACAAGAACAGCAGTAGTAACAGAAATAATAGCAAAGTGTTGGTTCTGGTGATCAAATAACTTGTGTGTGTGCATGCTGAAGGCTGGATATGCTGCCACTCTACTGCTCATGAATGATTACCTGCGTGGTCCCCGTACACATACACATACACATACATGCACTCCTATGCACGCATGCATATACATATGTGCACATACACGCATCCTTTTTGATGGCTATTTGGACAATTTTGCACAGCGAGTCATATTCGCCTTTGCCTCTAGAGAAGAAAACAGAGGAGACTGTGAGCCTGTGACCTCTGCATGAGGAGCCCATGCCTCTTCCCAGGCTGCCAGACTTCCTTGCTTGCTTTCTCTGTGGCCAGAGTCCCTTGGCTCCGCTTCCAACACCAGCTTCCGTAAGGGTCTTTAATTTATCAGCCACATGTGGGCAAGTCTAAACTACAAGGGCAGAGACATTTAGCCCTTGTTCCCAGGCCTCTCAGACCCCACGCCATGTAATTTGTCATGCCTCTGAGTCCCTGAATTTTCTGAGCATCCCAGCATTCACCAAATATTCTCTGCCCCAAGAGGCAACCTCACTTCTGCACACATTTAGGAATTGCTTGTCTTCGCTGCAGTTGGCAAGTCATGACAAAGGTTTTCTTCCTTGCCGCTATTCAGAATAGTAGATTTCTAAATAATCACTAGATGAAGATATCAACAGTCTTATCACACTTCGAATTCTCTGCATGTACTTGTTAAGAAAGGAACATTATTGTTGGACTGGCCGTGTAAGGAAGGAAGCACAGGAGAGGGCGGCCAAGTGAAGAGTGTGTGAAGAAGACAGAGAGCTACAAACAAACACTGCACAGTTTGGCCACTCTGTTCTTTAGCTTGCTCTCACGTATTTGAATATCCGTAGCTCTAGAGTCTCTCCGGGTAGAGATTCTTGAGTGCTGTGTACCAACATTCAAGAAAGAGAGAGAAAAAAAAAACAACAGTTCTCCAGTTATTCTGACCTAAATGTATGTGGCATTTGATGTCAATGACAGGAAAGCCAGCAGCAATGACTTAGGGCTCTGGGAAGGGATGGGATGAAGCCAAGAGAGCCTGAGACCACACATAGGAAAGAGGGAGGGATTGCATATAGACGGATGCTAAGAGTATATTATATAGTGACTCTGTCCTCTACTCTTCCCCCTTGCCCCTACCCTGTTACAGTTTTAAGTGTTTGGACCTTCATGAGGCAGACTCCTGACCCACCAGGCAATGCAGGGGGATAGATTTATGTCCACACATGACAATCGCTGCACACAAGGCAAAGTGCATTGGACTCGTCTTTACCATTTGTCCTGATTCTGCTGTAACTAAAGCATCTCTTTCACTTCTGAAAATTAAGTTGTCTGGATATTTACAAATATATATTTGCACCGTTGTAAACATAAAAGTGGAAGAAAAACCCGCATAAAATGGAACAGATGGTATTATCCTCAAATCAGCAAGTACCTACTATGTCATTGTGTCTTGTCTCCTTTGCTTCTTCTACACCTTGTGGAAATGTGCAGCATAGCAGGGTGAGATTGTATACAAGACTTGTGTCTCCAGTGGTTAATCTTAACTGTCTGAGTGGGTGGTACTTGAGCTGATTGACAAGTCACATCTGGATACTTTCATGGAAACAGAGACCTGACACTGTGCGAGCCTTATTCAGCAATCATGGGGCTTAGGGTGGCACCCCATGAGGAATAATGTTCTGGAGAGCAATCTATTCTTGCCCAAGCTGTTGAAAGGAGGACCCATGGTGCAGAGGTAGATGAAAGTCCATGCGTTCGTTTTCAGTGTTTGGAAACCAATACAAGAAACCTAGAAATAGTCTTGAAAGCAAGACCAGTAATATCTTTGAGGCTCAATGAATGGGCTATCTCAAGAATGTCATTAGGGAATATTCCCACATATTTTAGGAAAGAACTACATAAGTGGCAGAGGGGAGAAATTGAGTTCAAAATCCACTATTCGTAAGATTTGGGTCCTATGACTTGATTTTTACTTTTGAAACTGGGAGTGGAGGGAGTTCTTGTTTAAAGAGTCTCACTTTTTGTAGCCTAGGTTTGCCTTGAACTCATTTAATAGCCAATGCTGGCTTCCAATTTATAATCCTCCTGCCTCCTAAGAACTGGGATTACAATCACACACCAAAGCACCTGACTTTCCAACTCTGTTTTAAGGAATTATCAAATTTTCATCTAAGATGAAAGTTTTGGGAACACACTATAGTCTGTTATAAAGAGCTTAACTTTGCACACCCCTTGACTTAACAGTTTCTACATTTTCCTTTTTAAAAAGTGCCCTTTACAGTTGATTTATGATGAACAACTTAGTATTTTCAAATGATTTGACGCCAGATATAAACATTACGGCTAAACTGTAGCTCCGGGTTACAGCATTTGTCTCACATCTGTAGGGCCCTATTTTTGATCCTCAGAAACACACACACACACCCATGCATGCACACAAGAGCACAAAGTTATTTACTGAGAAATGCGCTCTCCTTTACTAAGCAAGCAAAGTATAACCTTCCTCAATATAAATCCAGTCAAGAATGATGGTTCGCTACTGTAATCCCAGGATTGCTGTGTTTGAAGCCCAGAATACAGGTGAATTCCAGGCCAGGCTAGGTACACAGTGAGACTTGTCTTAAACACAAAAACAAAAAGCAAAAACAAACGATACATATATACATACACACATGCATATATGCTTGTGTGTATCAAATTATGTATACGTGTGTGTGACACATAAATCTTCAATTTCCCATGAGCTTTGCAGAGACAGGCATTTCATGTTCCTTAATAACTTATTTTTCTCTTACATGATCAGTAAACACTCCTTTTGGGCGATAACATAATCTAGATAAAAGGTTATAGTTGGATAGTTGGTCATATAAATCATAAAACAATGATTATGAGCAAGGAATTGGTTTAGTGGAATGGCCTTGACACCTAACCATGAAGAAAAGGCACAGAGCAACCGTCCCAAGTCCAAAGCTGTCCTCTCTGTTAGACTCTGCTCCACGTGTCACTGGTTTATAATCAATAAATCCATAAAGCAAGTTAACTCAGCTACTTACCAAAGCATATATTTTGCAGTTAATTATCTTTGGACAAGTACAAAAAGTCCTACCAATTACAACTAAACTATTTCGCTATGCTGAGGTTATAATTGAAATAAGCATTATTTCAGCTACATCAGTCTCTCAGGCTAAAAATCATTGTACCAAGTGTGGATCGTATGGGCTCCTCAGTCTGTCTGTTGGTACTATAACAAAATACCATAGGTTGGGAAATTTGTAAACAATAGAAGTTTGTTTGTCTCATAAGCTCTGGAAGCTGGGAAGTTACAGAAGTGGCTTGAGATTTTAGTCATAACAATGCAGAACAACACACACACACACACACACACACACACACACACACACACACACACACTCAAGACAGGAATAATGAAGCCAAACTCATCTTTTTTATTATAAGCCCACATCTGAGACATCAAACCCACACCCTAGAACAGCATTAGTGCATTCATGAATTTCATGACTAACCCATCTCCTGAAGGCTCAACTCCTAACACCAGAAAAATAATATACATGGAAAGCATGTTTACATCGTAGCAGGATGTCTATGGACTTGTGTAGTTCACCTATGAGCAAGCCCTTATCCCAAAGAGCTCCAAAGAGGGTTTTTGCAGGTGCATTCTTGAGACACTTGCTCTGTCAGGGCCCTGTGGTAAAACCACCTCCCTGGAATTGAGATTGAGATCTTTCCAGAAGAGTATATCCCCCTGCTGCCTACAAACTTGGAAACCTGTGGTCTTTGCTACGTGGTAAGGAACACACTGGTATTCCCTTTATCTGGGCCTTGCCCTCCTCAGCATATGCTATAAGAACGGATGGGGATACAGGAAGTCACAGAACAGCAATGATGTCTACATTTTAGGGATCATCTCCTGGGGCCAGACAGTAAGAGCAACCAGAAATCTGAGCTGTATTCCAAGGAGTATGAGGGTTTCCAGCAGAAGAGACGACATGGTCCAGGCACTCCTCCAACCCTGAAACATGAGTGTGATGTTTTTTAAATGTGCCTCTGAGTTTCCTGTTCTCCAGACTGCTGGAATGTTTTCTTTAATCTGCAACATAGAATTAGCCACATTCCGGTCCTGGCCAGGAACATTAAATCCAACCGACTACTTCTCAACCCAAATGCTCAGTTATGCTCAACATTATTTATGAACTGTTTTTAAAGACATGTCTATTGCTTTCTATCCTAGATGCAGACCCCGTGGAAGAATGTGGTCTTTGAAATTACATTCAGAATCCAATGTGGAACACTCTCATTATGGGTTCACATTAATATATAATAAAGTAAGAATCACTAATATTTAATTCAAGGGTTAAGTGCCTCCAGGGCAGGTGACATTCAAAAATTAAGTAAATAAATTCCTTAAAGTTCCAAAAGACGTCTTAAGGCCCACAGAAATATGTCTTTGCTTGGTACTGAGAGGTTGGGAGATGCCGCCCCATGACAATAAGAGCACTGTGAATTGCATTGCACAGAGCAGCATTATAACCCAAAGTGGGTCCCCAAGCACGTGTCACAACATGGCTATCTACAAGCTGGGAAGAGAACACTCACCAGAACCCAGCTGTGCCAGTATCCGTTCCCCAGCCTCACAAACAGTGAGAAACAGACACACTGTGCAAGAAGGTGCCCTCTAAAGTGTTTTGATACTTCATCCTAAGCCAACTAAGACATGTAGAATAAACTTCCCTGTCATTTTCAACCGTAAAACAGACTTTTCTTATTTGATTAATGTGATCATGAGTCTATAGTGAATTATTTCTTACCTTTGACATTAAAGTCTTAGAAACCAGAATCTCAAAAATAGGGAGAGAAAAGGTTTAGTATTGAGCTAGGATCTCATGTATCTAAGGCTGGCCTCAAACTGTCTATGCAGCCAAGAGTAGCCTTGAACTCCTGGTCATGCTGCCCTGTGCTCCCAAGTGCTGAGTTTAAAGGTGTGCAGCACCATGCCCAGCTAGGATCAGAATTCTATCCTATTTCAGTAAAGGCACAGAACCATTCCATGTAAACTTCATATATTAATTCATTTCAGAACGTCTCCTCATTTTCATATCCACCCGTTGTTCTTTTCCTCCACTTGCCTGTCATTTTCTTATACTAACTAAAGTGTTTATGGAAGCTGCCTCAGATCCTTTCATAAGTAAGTCAGGTTATGAGCAAGAATATAAATGAGGGCAGTTGAGCTGGCTCAGGTTAATATTATTTCCATGAAACCTGATTGTTACAGGACTTTTGATTATTGTACATAGAAAACATGTTAGCAAAATATACAAGCTTGGAAAGACTTTGCATTTGTCAGATACAATTAGGTGTGTCCTGGAGAGATGCACTTTGGTGTGCCTCTAAAGGCCTCCATAGATAAGACTAAAGAACAGAGAGTTCCTTGCCTATGGCGAGTTGCTTGAGAGAGGTCTTGTGGTCTTTGCTCTATGATCAGAGGCAAAGTCAGCTGGATGGCCTGGAGCTGCCCCACGGTAAAAGTGAAATGGTTCAGCCCCTACTGACTTGGCTTTGACCCCACACCATGACTGTGACATGGTTTAGCCTGCCAAGGGTGTAGGGGAGGAGCTAGAGACTTCTTTTATAGCAACTGGACCTTTGAGAGCACTGTGTTTTTGGTTCCCCGTTGGCTTGGAAGAGCCTTCATGGAAGGAGCTCCAGGTAAGCGATAGAGATTCTCTCTTGGAGCTTGCAGGAACAACAGAAGCAGCTGGCAGGACACAGGTGAAACAGTCTTCTAGGAAGGAGAGCTAAGCAGCCCTCTTGAGTTTGGAGGAGCTCAAGAGAAAAGTAGACTAGCTCGGTGGGGTGACACAGAAAGAGATTTCT
This sequence comes from Uromys caudimaculatus, assembly GCA_028551405.1. Taxonomy (NCBI): domain Eukaryota; kingdom Metazoa; phylum Chordata; class Mammalia; order Rodentia; family Muridae; genus Uromys; species Uromys caudimaculatus. The sequence continues at coordinate 23,888,093 of CM052717.1, read as the reverse complement.
AAAGAGCTGGCAGTTTAATTGTAGAATCAGGCTTGTAAGTGGATATTTTGTATATAGTTCAGAGAATAAAATTACCTCCCTGAGCAAGCAGGTTTTTTGCCTCAGTTCCCACCTCCAGTGTCTTTATTGGCATAAATATTAGATCACTTAAAAGGTTAAATATTACTCCTGATGAACTAAGTTTAATAAACCCAGAAGCCATGTGAAGGCAGAAGGAGAAATCTAACTCCCGAGAAGTATACTCTAACCTCCACAGGGGCACCATGGCATGTGTCCGCCCATACCTACCTACCCACCCCTGTACACACAATCTATCACACAATCACACAACATATATAATAATTCAAAGTGTTTTTAAGACTAAAATAAATGAATGAATGGAATTTCTAGGAGAAAATTAACAATTATACATAATTATGTTTAAGGATATATATATGTATGTATGTATATATCACTTAAATTTTACATCAACCATACTCGTAATCTATATAATTATATCCCAGAGGTCCTTAATATTGAGTTCATGGTTATCCCCAAAGTACCTGTGAGCAGAATTGAGGATGTCTATACATTTGGATGAATATATCTTCGTAGTCACTAATCTCTAACAGAAATTTAACATCTTCAGCTGCATATGCTGGCCACAAGCCATGCACCTTAATACGCATTTATTTCCCACTGCAATTCCTCCATTGCCACTTTGGCTCCCTGCAGCTATCTTATGATATTAGGCTTTCTACCAGCTTATGCCACTGGATATATCAATAAAGAAGCACATTGCTCTAATTGCATTTCTGTTGCTGTGATATAAACTCCCTGGCATAGAGTAAGCCAGAGAAGAGAGGACTGGTTTGAGCTCACAATCCCAAGTTACAGGCGGTCAGTGCAAGGAAGCCAAGGCAGCAGGAACTTGATGGCCAGTCATGTCAAAGCCACAGAAAACAGAGGAGAGAAACCAATGCACACATGTTCAGCTAGCTCTATCTACTCTTAGACAGTCCAAGACAAAGAAATGGCTCCACCCACTGTCAGGCTGGGTCTTACCATATCCATTAGGGCAGTCAAGACGATCCCCCACAGACACGCCAACGTGCCAATGTTATTTATTTAACCCCTCACTGAGACTCATCCTAGGCCATTCTAGGTTGTGTCAAGTTGACAGATAGAACTGACCATCATCTATCCTATTTTTCCATGGGTTCTTTTATATTTTGATCATTATATTTTAGACACCTGTTTTCCATGAAATAATTTGCAGTTTGCCCGATGTATTGGAGGACACTATTCTAAAGAGCTTGTACGGTCCCTTTTATTATAAAGAGCACAGAAGAAGTTAGGTTTCTGGCACACAAAATCATTTAAGTGGCATCATAGTAGATGGCTGGCCACTGTAGTTGAAATCTATACCTGATTGACTAGAAAATGGCAGCTTCACCTTCTCATAAATCACGGAGGGCCCCTTAACTAAAGTGAATATATATGGTGCAGGAATGTTCCAGCTCCTCAGGTGATGGAAGGCTAGGTGCAGCTCACAGGCAGTTCAGCTTCTATGGCTTTGGTTTACATTTGCAGCTTCCGAAAAGACCTGGAAGGGCCCCCGCAAAACTTCGCTCAACATTTCTGTTCTCAAAAGAAAAACGCTCCTATGCGGTTCGCTGTTAAAATGTCTCTGAGAAGCTGCACATCTCTGTATTCTGCCAATGATCTAAGTCCCCTTCTATTTTTTTTCCTCCTCTTGTGTGTCAGGCTTCTTTTGCATTTTTATCAGACATCCTGACACTTTTAGCACAATTGTAGAAGGGCAGAAACACAAGGAACTGAAACAAAAGGCTGTCAGTGTGATCACACACACACACACACACACACACACACACACACACATTTAGGTGTTATTACAATGGTCTCTGCTGGGACTAGGGCCAGAGACTATGCTTTGTGAATGTATTGGTGGACAGTAAGAAAGGCTGTATATATTCATGGTATGAGCACCCTGTGAAGGCGTGGCTTAGGTCCACCTTCTCCAAGAGTACCTCGTCTGAGATCCCAAGTAGTAAGACCTGACTGGAACCACAGTAGTAAGAGCGAAATGGAGGTCCAGACTCTCCAAGGGGATCCATTCACTGGAAAGGTCACCCTGAAGGCTCTTGGTTGTCTGTTACATTTACTTTCAGATCTAAAGCTAAGCTCTGGAGCAGATAGCTTCTCCCAGAGTCTCTTTCCCTGGCTGAGGTTTGGAGTAGTCAGCTTCCCCCCTCCCACTCTTCTTCATACCAAACTGCCTCTCCTATCCCAGTAGAGCTGTGGCTGGGAAATGAAGTCATAGCTCACTGATAATGCGGCGGGTTGTTAGAGACTGTCAGCACACGCCACCGAGTCCGCTAGATGGCCGGGCTCCTATCGCTGTAAGCAGCAACATTTTCATGTCAACGTTGAACAACTGTGCATGTCATAAGGGTGCTATTTACCTTCTACCTGGTAGGATCAGTAGCCTGAAGTTCATTTCTATACACGGCTGTGGTTCAACAATAAAAGCCCGCTTACTTGCTGGGACATAACATAAGAGGTACCCTTGATCTGAACTGATGTTGAGATCTCTGACATCTTTTTTCCTTTCCTTTCCTAATCTTTTCTAATCCCTTTCTTTCACTTTTTACTGATTTCTGTAATCCCAGCAAAGCCTTCCTTTCTACCTTTCCGTCAATGTGTAGCTGAGACAAGGGCCATACATAACAAGCTCTGCACGAGGGCTTTAGGGAATGTGGCTTGTGGCTCCCCATCATCAACACATCTCTATTTGTGTGTTGACAGTTTTGCTGAATTGCTGGTTCGCTGATATGTATATGCGTGTAACAATAAAAACTTCCCAATGAATAAGACTCCGTGACACTTGGTCCCCTGTGGAAGTCATCCAGACAAACCTTACTCCTATGTCTAAACACCAACCCCAGCCCATCCTGGGTTTTGGCTGACGACAAGTCTCCATTGAGTTAAGATCTCCTGGATCCAGTAACTAAAATGTTCCTAGCCTTCCTGTCTGCAACCATTAGATATTTCCATCAGAAATCTGGCTCACACTGTCGTTTTCAAGAAGAGACTAAACCGTACTCCCCACTTCCTCTTTCGTCTGCCCTTTATCTGTCTCATTCGGTTGTGACCATGCAATATGGACTAAGGACTGTGGATACTCGGGACCCTGCTGCCTCCAGCTTAGCTGAAGGATTTGGAACGATTGCTATTCACCCCAAATCTCAGCTTCCTCATCTATAAAGTGAAATTAATCAATGTAATACGTTCCCATGAATTTACCCAGTTGGCATTAGACCCCTTAGGAAGGGCTTAATCATTTGTTTCCTTTTTTTTTTTTTTTTAACCCTTTCTTTCCTTGTTTATAACTCTGCAGCACCCAAACACCTTCAACCCTGTTATCATTGTCTCAGAGTCAAAGAAACCCAACAGCACTAATCTTTCTAATTCCTGTTCAAAACTTGAAAGCAGCAGTGTCCTGTGCTGTCATGTGGTCACTGTAGACATGGTTGGCATCTTAACACTCAGTTTAAGTCACTCCACTTTTGATGACATGACATTAGGAGAAAGGACACCCACCGAGGTGCCTCATTTACTTGGCTTTTACTCATCATTTACTTTTAAAGGAACTAATGGCTCCAAGTGCCTGCACACGTGCTCATGTGCTCCCTGGTAATGAACCCGTGCTTCGGTTCTGAATATCCTTATGTGAGAAGAGTCTCACTGTGCACCACATCTCCCCTACAGCCTAAACCACACTCTCCGCTGCAAACCCGCATCAAAACAGACTAAAAAGCACGTCTGACTTCGTGAAGCTATTTTCCTGGGCTAAAGTGTTGGGTTATATGAACTGACAGCCTGAAAAGGCCACGCCTATGTTGAATATTCTGCCTGTTGATTAACTGATTAGAACATCCTTCCGAGATCTTATACAGCTGAGTACTGCCTACCAAACCCAAAATCATCTTGAGCCAATAAGTCTTAATAGCTATTGTTTACCCACCTTTGTATCTAACCTAGCATACTTCCTGTCACTAAGATACTGCCTTTGGAGTATATTAATTTCTGACAACTCAAAAGCTAAGGCTGTCACCAGGCAGCATCTAAAACCTCTTGAAGACTTCTCCCTGGTTTGCTTTAACCCCCTGCCTGTAAATGCATTGATTTACAATTTTTGTTATGAACGTGTCATCCTGGGCAAACTGAATCTGTCGTCTAAGACCACTTTTTCTTGGCTCAGAACATACCAACTCTTACTCTCTTTGGAGGGAGAGCAGGGGTTCTTGCTGACACACTGTGAGACTGTGCATATTGAGCTACCTTCCCAAGCAGCATTCTCTACTACTCATTAACAAATAGCAACAAGAAGCAAGCAAACACACCCTTCCCACAAGGATTCCACCGCTGAAAAGACAAAAGGCATTTGCAGTCTGTCGTTCATGGTTCAAAATAATTGTCCTTCACATCTTAGGGGGAAGGCATGTAAGGCAGAAGTAATCGACTGTGGGAAAAGATGAGACTAGGGTAAGGACTCAAAAGGTGAGATGGATTAGCTTAAATCCTTCCCAAGAGACTTGAATGGCGGCTCAATTTAAATATTTACTGGCTAATTCATCTTTGTATTTGTAAACTTATCCAAAAGCCAACCTTCTTCCCCCTCCACTAATAGAATTTTCATACAGAACAGAGGATAATGCATGCTTCTTCTCCATTTCAGACATCCTGAAAGAATATGGTCCTTCTCCAGCAAAGCCTACCTTTGTTTTGGTTTGTCTGTTTAAGAGTTGATTAAGAAAGGGTTTTACAAAGAACATACACAGGCTGGACCTAGACCTCCCCGCACGTATGTAGCCAATGTGCTACAAAGAACACATATCGAGAGACCCATGGCTCGGACCACATATGTGACAGAGGAGGGTCTTGTTGGCCATCAGGGGGAGGAGAGGTCTTTGGACCTGAGGGTATTAGAGGCCCCAGTAAAGGGGAATGTCAAGGTGGGAAGATGGGAGTGGGTGGGTGGGTGGGTGGGAGGTAGAATTCCCTCATAGAGGTGGGGATGGGGAGGGGATAGGGCGTTTCCAAAGAGGAGACCTGGAAAGGGGGAAACATTGGAAATGTAAATAAAGTATCAATCAATCAATCAATAAATAAATAAAAATGAAAAAAAAAAAAGGAAAGGGTTTTACAAAGAATACACAGGCTGGACCTAGACCTCCCTGCACGTATGTAGCAGATGTGCTGCTTGGCCTTCATGTGGGTCCCGAGCAACTGGAGAGGGGGCTGTCCCAAACGCTGTTGCCTGTGTGTGGGATGTGTTCCTCTAGCTGGGCTGCCTCGTTTGACCTCAGTGGGAGAGGATGTGCCTAGCCTCGAAGAGACTTAATGTGCTAGGGTGGGGAGATTCCCAGGAGGGGTCCCAACTGGCTCAGAGGAGAGGGAGAGGGGAGAAGGGGGAAGGATTGTGGGAGGGAGTGACTGGGAGGGGTCAGTGAGTGGGATATAAAGTGGATAAGTAAAATAGAAGTAAGTTTTTTTTAAAAAAGAAAGGGTTTTAAATATAGATTTGAGGGGCTGAGAAATGGCTCAGCGGTTAAGAGCATCGACTGCTCTTCCAAAGGTCGTGAGTTCAATTCCCAGCCACCACATGGTGGCTCACAACCATCTGTAATGGGACCTGGTGCCCTCTGCTGGTGTGTCAAGGACAGTGTGGTCATATACATAAAATAAATAAGTAAGTTTAAAGAAAAATTTAAATATATATATATATATATAGATTTGAAGGCAGGTATTATTTGCTGTTTCATTTAACAAGTCACATGAACTTGCTGCTGTGCCTTTGTGTCTCTGAGGTAAATTTCATCTTAACACAGAGATGAGCTGATGAGCAGCTTGGAGGTGCAGGCTATAAGACAGCAAGAGGGAAGGTACCTTCCCAGCACCTTTCACTCATGGAGATCAGGAGTTATAAGTGCAGGGTCTAATGTACCGTCTGGTTTACAGCAGTGCATGTTTTTAGACGAATGACTCAGCCATGTGGAGACAGCCTAGTAAACGTAGCAATGTGGCTTCTGTGGACACAGCTCTCAGCTCACTGTGTGCAAATAAAAACGGAACCCCTTAGGAAGCACCTAGTCACCTTACACGAAGAGTTCCGTAACATCACAGAAGAGGAAGAAAGCCGATGTTTGTTATGACACTTTTTTTTCCCTAAATAATGCAATAAAGAAAAATTAACATGAATTATGTACCTAGTGCCTCTTCAGCTCTTGAGAGCAGCTTCACCTGAGCTTGGTGAGAAAGTCAAACTACATCTTACATCCTTGCAGCCCTCTGGAACCTCTTTCCTTTAGGTCAGAGGAGCCTGTTCTATAATCTGTCCCCTTCTGCTACAGATGTGATGGCAGCCCCTCACAACTTGCCACTGAGAAAGTCTGCATGGAAATATTTGGACCAATTTAAAGACTCACGGCAAGAGATATAATAGAAGAATTGAGAGCAATTTTATGGATATGCAAGTGAGCAGCAGCTCAAACGGGGCAGAACTTTGACACAGACACTGTGGAGAATTGCTACTGACTAGTTTGTTCCTTGTCCTGGGTGCAACTAGCTTCCTTACACAGTTCAGGGTGTCTGCCTAAGGATGGTACCACCCACAGTGGATTTTGCCTCCAACATCAATTAGCCATTGAGAAAATGTCCCAGAGATATGATCACAAGCTAATCTGATCAAGGCAATCCCCTAAATGAGACTCCCTGGATAACTCTGAGCTGTGTTAACGAAGAAACCCTGTTACCAAAATCAGGAGAGAAATTATGAGAAAATGATACTATAAGCAAATAGCCTAATAGATGCTAACACACACACACACACACACACACACACACACACACACACACAATCTTATAATATCAAGTTAACTCCTGTGATATGTCTAAAAGGTAATATATCCCAGAATGCAGGTTTAACCTATAAAAAGAAAAATCAATACAATTTTGCCCAATGATGAAAAAAAATAAGAAAATAACTTTAAGATCACCTCAGTAGATGCAGAAGAAGCATTTGATAAAATTCAACACTCATTTGTGATAAAATAAAAATGTAATAGTCTCACAAAAAATTATGAACTGGGAAACTTCCTGAAAAATAATGTCATTAAAACTCCATCCCACATCTTAGTGAATAGTGCAAGACTGGACATTCACTCACTGAGCCAGCAACACTACCGGGAACTGCAGCCTTACCACTGAGCTTCTCCATTCAGAATTGTTCCAGAGACACAGTGAGTACACAAATAAGAGTACATAAAATATATCAAAAAGGATTGGGGCATGAAACTCAGTAGTAAAGCATTTGCCTAACATACACAATATCCTGGGTTCAGACTCCCCAACAAAGCAGGGGAAAGGAGAAGGAAGAGAAGGTTATAGGAGGGAGGGAGGGAGGGAGGGAGGGAGGGAGGGAGAGGGGAAGAAACAACATTAAACAAACTAATATTGCCTTTATCATACATATCACAGTCCATACAGTTATGGGCTGTGGTCGTTAAAGTTGATTCTCAACTGGGAAAAATGTATATACAGGTGTGTATATATACACAGGCTTGTGTTATTTTAAGTACCCTGACACTAGATGCAACAAAATGTCCATCAAGAGAAAAAGATAATGTGACAGATTTGTATAAAGGAACACCGGAAACTGGAAAGATGCTACTCTTGATAACGCAGGCGACTGATAACTTAGGTTACCCTTACACACAGTGAGCCAAGAAGCCAGACACCTAAGAGCACATGTACTGAGATGACAGCAGCAGGGGGCTTTGAGCCATTCAGGACTACTGAGTGGAGGAAAACTCAGAACACTGGTCCCCTGTGGTAAGAGGAAGAGGGGACGTAGGTGACTATAATGAGCACAATGAGAAATATCCTTTCTTGGTGACCACGTGGGTTCCATAAAGACACCAATGTGCATGGCTCCTCCAAATCACTATAGGAAGGCTTGATGATGCAATGCAGAGTAATCACAGGACACTGTTTTAGTGAACTTGAAACTAAACTCGAAAATAAGAATACGGAAACGGAGCGTTTGACTCTTCCCCTCCAGAAGAGAAGCCCCAGAGGACGAAGGCACAATCCGCTTTCATCTGCAGTTACAGAGTGCCACTTAACAGCACACAGTTGACATATCAAATGCATTTGATGGCACTCACGACTTTCCCTCCATTCAACCCATAAACAAAAGTGTGCCTCACCATCTGTAACCTATGAACATGTCCAACCCCAGAGTGTTAGCCGTGAGTGTGTGTATATGAGGGTACACTTGTGTGTAGGTGTACAGGCATGTGTGCTTGTGTACTGATATGTATTCACGTGTGTGCACACATGTGTGTGTTTGTGAATCAGACAAGTCACTTCACCTCCTATTTTCCAGGATGAATCAACAGCCTGAACTTTGCCCTGTTAACTAGCTTTAGAGTCTAACTGAAGATAAATAATGCTTCCCGCCACTTCTCCCTGCATGCGGTCATGATGAAGCCACCTGAAATGCAAGTGTATGCCTAAATTCCCATCGCAGCTCTCTCGGTTCTTGGCCTGTAACTAAATGGAACTGGAATGGAGTGTACTAACATCCTTCCATAGCCTTCCCTTTTCTCCTTTGCCCGAAATCATGAGCTATTTATAAAACCTCCAGTCTCCTCATTTGGTTCTACTTAGCTGAACTCACAAACCGCGCATGGTAAATTTCAGACCTATAATTTGTGGCTTCCTGTTTCCCAGGTTACTCCCGAGAAGCCTCCGTGTGACTGTTTTCCTAGTTAAATATTTACACACATACTTGGGGTCCATAGCAGTTCACGTTTGACAGGATTTAACATCACCTCCGACTGCTTCTCATCTTAATGACTCAAAATCAAGTGCCAACTAAACATTCTTTGAATTTACTTGTGCAAAACCATTGTCTCCGCCCTTGTTCTGAACATGTTCTATAAAAAGGAAACAGAACTTGCTCCTCCTGCCGCCCCCCCCCCTCAGTTCCCATCCTTTAGCTCCAGGCTTCTCTCTGGTCAGCAGAGAGATTACTTCCCAAACTTCGTCATAGAATGGCTCAAGTCTTATTTTTATCAGTGTGTGAAAAGCACAAAGCTCAACTGTGGTACAAAGGGAAAGAATATCATATTTATATCTTAAACAGCCTCAAAAAGCAACAGTTGGCTTTGGGAATGGCCCTTCAGGCTTAGCAAGATCGAACGGGGCCATTCTCAACACTGGTACCAACTGCTTGGGTTCTGTTCTAACTCCAAAGGTGAAGCTCAGACATGGGCCTTTGAGAAAGAAAATTCTTGGCTTTTACGGGTCCTATCATTATTCCTTAGTCTCCAAAAGTTCAAATCAGAATATAAATATTTATCTTAACTCTCTCTGAAGAGAAGAGGCCAATGGTGTTTTTGATTCAAGCATTTTTTAGCACAAATAGAATACATAGATTACACGTGGCAATATGCCTTTCACAACACTAATTCAGAATAAATTGGTTTGAGCTGACTTTCAGTTCTATGGTTCTGAGTTTCAACATCAAATCCGATTCTTCATCTTTATTCATATGTGGTTGTCTAAGCCATAACAAAAGGGAGTAAGAAAAAGCGAAAAGTAGAAGCTGACCAAAATCCATGTGCATCAAAGAAATGGAAATCCAAGAAATGACTGTTTTCAACGATTTTGAAACACAATTTTCTAATCTGTGTCTAATTTGAAAACCTAGCTATTTTCTTTCATGTTTGCTGTTTAGCTTCCTTTTAACCACTTTACAGCTCATTAGACTCTGGTGAAGAGGGGACTGGAGAAAATTAAAGAAGATAAGATGAAATTGGCCTCAACAGCCCTGAAGAAAAGCTTTGTCTTCAAGGATCCTTAGAAACTCAGCTACAACAAGCAATGTAATGCATCTGAGAATTGACATATTCTCTTAAGACTATTAATTGTCATACTGATAGTAGATGTTTAGATACTTAGTTGGAGGACATTCTAATTTATGATGTAATGTGAAAAGTTCCTGTCCACAATGTCTCAGTAACTCATGTCCTAGGCTATAATGTATCTATCAACCAGAACTTAGGTACAGAGATAAGTGGTACTTGTAGACAATTGTTTTGACACCCTAAGTGTCTACGTTGGCTTTAGAGTAGGGCATGGAATTACACTTTGTAAATGAATAAAATCTATACATGTTGCAAAGTATTTGTACTTGTGAATATAGACTGACACTCCAGGAAATTACTTAGGTGAAAGTCCAAATGTCTTTCTCGGTCTTGGGAGAAATACAATATGATGAGCATCAGGGAGGAAGGGCTGGTCCAGTCTACTTAAAGTGCTTGCTGTGTATGCTTAAGGACCTGAGCTCAGCCTCCCAAACCCATGGAAAAGAACTGGGCATGGTGGTAGGTGCTTGGAGTCCCAGCTCCGGGGGTCACAGTCCATCCAATTTAGCCTAACTGAAGAGATGACCTATCTCAAAACAGGAGGTGGACTGTGCCCTGAGGAACAACCTGGCCTATACACACACACACACAGGAACATGTACATACACATATAAAAACACAATGAACATTAAATACACTGAAGCAAGCTTACGGAAAATCTGTTTCAAGAGGCTGAAGAAATAATCTTCAACTTTTAAAAATGCAAACAATGAGACCTTGTTGCCAAAACCTGACTCAGCATTATAAGAAAGGAAGATTGTAGGCATTTATCATTCATATGGGTCAAACATTCTTACAAACTATTGACGAATTGAACCCTGCAATACATAGAAAATATTATATTAAGATTATGTAGAATGTATTTCATGCTTAACATTTTTTAAATAAATCACTGTAGTAACAGGAGAAAATGGAAAGAAACTATATGATTGAATCAACAGCTATAAATGTCCACTTGCCAGAAATTCACAACACAGTCACGATTAATACCCAGCCAAAAAAACATGTCCAGGCATGTAAGCAATGAGAAGAAACATCGCCTTATAAAAGGCTCATAGACCAAAAAGTTTACAACCAACATCACATGTATGGTGACAGGTTAAATACACACCTATAGTTGGGAACAAAACTAAGGTATCTTATCCCATTACTCCTACTGTAAGTTTTCTAATGGTCTGAACCAATGCAATAAGGTAAGAAAAAGAATTAAAGAATTAAAGAATGGAAAAGACTGTTCCTCAGGAAGAACTTTGACATTGTTCTTAAAACATTTAGAAAATTATAAAGCATCTATATGATAGGTGAGCTCTCAGAGGTCACCTTTGGATTTGGAATGTCCTGGGATAAAAAAATAAAAATTTTAATTTTATTTCTATGTATAAGCAAAATTTAATTGAAGAAATAAACTTTGGGGATTTTTTTCACCCTTATAAAAACTAGCAAGGCATATATATATATATATATGAAAACCCCTAAATGCTGCTGAGGGAAGAGCTAAATAAATAAAGGAATATGGTCGTATCTGTGGGTTGAAAAACTGGTATCCCACAAATAACTCCTCCCCAGAGAGGTCTTCCTATTTAATTTCTTCCCATTCACAATCATATCCATCATTTTCAGTAGAAACTGGCAAGGTGATTCTAAAGTTTTCAGGGAAATTCAAAGAACCTGAGATAGAAAAATTCTGAAGAAGGAAAAGAAAGCAAGGAGACTCCATTACTTTTTTTTTCTTGTCTTTAGGTTTATTTATTTTTGACTGAAGAAATGTCTCTGTGGTTAAGAGCATTCAGTTTCTTCCAGAGATTTGGGTTCAATTCCCACCACATACATGATGGGTCATCTGTAACTTGAGTTCTAGGAGGTCCAACACCCTCTTCTAGACTCTGTGCACCAGGCACATGTATGGTGCACAGTCATATATTACAGGTAAAACACCTACACATATAAAATAAAATAATACAAAAGCATAAGCCATCCAAACAAATATTTATTTATTTTTATTTTGTGTGTATGGGCTGTTGTTGTTTGTTTGTTTGCTTGTTTTTCTTTTTCTTTTTCTTTTTTCTTTCTTTCACGTAAGGAGTTACAGACAGCTGTGAGTCTTCATGTCAATGTTGGTAACTGAATCTGGGTTCGCTGCAAGAGCAGCACATGCACTTGACTTCTGAGCTGCCTCTCCAGCCCCTCCTTAATTCTAGCTCATCAAAAGTTGACATCGCTATAAAGCCCAAATAAATGGAGAGAAAACAAAGCTTAAAAGAAGCAAAGATTTAGGTATACAATCATTCTATGACACAAATGTTCTCGTTGGCAATTCTCAATGTCAGTACTTAATTGTGGTTCCTTAAAAGTTTGTGAAACCTATGTCTGATAGAGGGGTAATATCCAAAATATACAAAGAACTCAAGAAGTTAGACTCCAGAAAACCAAATAACCCCATCAAAAAATGGGGAACCGAGCTAAACAGAGAATTCTCAAATGAGGAAATTTGCAGGGCTGAGAAGCACCTAAAGAAATGCTCAACATCCTTAGTCATCAGGGAAATGCAAATCAAAACAACCCTGAGATTCCACCTCACACCAGTCAGAATGGCTAAGATCAAAAACTCAGGTGACAGCAGATTCTGGCGAAGATGTGGAGAAAGAGGATCACTCCTCCACTGTTGGTGGGACTGTAAGCTGGTACAACCACTCTCAGTTTGGTGGACCCTCAGAAAAATGGACATAATACTACCTGAGGACCCAGCTATACCTCTCCTGGGCAT
>CM052717.1:23824825-23875231 GCA_028551405.1 Uromys caudimaculatus | reverse complement strand
TATGTTCATAGCAGCCATATTTATAATAGCCAGAAGCTGGAAACAACCCAGATGTCCCTCAGCGGAGGAATGGATACAGAAAATGTGGTACATTTACACAATGGAGTACTACTCAGCTATTAAAAACAATGACTTTATGAAATTTGCAGACAAATGGATGGAACTTGAAAATATCCTGAGCGAGGTAACTCAGTCACAAAAGAACGAACATGGTATGTACTCACTGATAAGTGGATATTAGCCCAAAAGTTCAGAATGCCCAAGTTTCACTTTATAGTAACCGCTAGACTGAGAGTGAGGTCCCAGATGGAGGAGGTGGAGAAAGGACTGAAGAAGCTGAGGGAGTTTGCAGCCCCATGGAGGGAGCAACAGTGTCAACAGGCCTGACCCCCGCCCCTCCCCGGCTGTCCTAGAGTTTGGACCACCAACCAAAGAATACACATCGAGGGACCCATGGCTCAGACCACATATGTGGCAGAGGATGGCCTCGTTGGCCATCAGGGAGAGGAGAGGCCCTTGGGCCTGAGGGTGTTAGAGGCCCCAGTAAAGGGGAATGTCAAGGTGGGAATATGGGAATGGGTGGGCAGGTGGGCGGGAGGTGGAATTCCCCTATAGAGGCGGGGAGGGGGAGGGGATAGGGGGTTTTCAAAGAGGAGACCTAGAAAAGGGGAAACATTGGAAATGTAAATAAAGTATCAAAAAAAAAAAAAAAAAGTTTGTGCAAACCAGAAAGTCCCAGATACCAGGAAAGCAAGAGCCTCCCAGGACCCCACAGGGATGACATCAGCTGAAATACCCCACAAAGGGGAGGGAGAACCTGTCAAGACCATATCCAGAGGTTAGGTATGGCCCGCCCCCAGTTGAGGGATGGGGCCACCCACCCATCTCCAAAAATTTAACCCAGAATTTCTCCTATGTTAAGGAAATACAGGGACAAAGAGTGGAGCAGAGACTGAGGGAAAGGCCATCCAGAGACTGCCCCACCAGGGGATCCATCTCACATGCAGACTCCAAACCCAGACACTATTACGGATAGTGCATGCTGACAGGAGCCTGATACAGCTGACTCCTGAGAGGCTCTTCCAGATCCTGACCAATACAGATGAGGAGGCTCACAGCCAACCATGGAATGAGCACAGGGACCCCAATGGCGGAGTTAGGGGAAGGACTGAAGGAGCTGAAGGGGCCTTATCTGGCATCAGTGGGAGGGGAGGCCCTTGGTCCTGTGAAGGCTTGATGCCCCAGTTTAGAGGACTGCTAGGGTGGTGAGGAGGGAGTGGGGAGGTGAATGGGGGAGCACCGTCATAGAATCAGGGTAAGGGGAGACGGGATAGGGGGCTTGCAGAGGGGAAACTGGGAAAGGGGATAACATTTTAAATGTAGAGATTTAAAACAAAAAGTTTGCGCAAATAACGATGATAAAACTCACATGATTCCTAAGATAAGCGACAATGGAGCCTGCTCTTCCTAGGTCTACTGAGCCTTGGAGCAGAGCACCTATCTACTACAACGAGGCAGGGAAGAAAGGAAATCCTACAGCAGGTGAAGGGAAAAGAAATACTGTTTGCAGGTGACCCTGAGCATTTGACTAAAAAATCCTATGGTGGTTAGAAAAAAAGCCAGGGAACAGATACGAGTAAAGTCTTGAGATAGAAGACATTAAATCCTAATTTTACGTCTACATTAGCAACGAACTATTAAAATTGGAATTATAAAATGCTTAGGATATCATGATGTAGGGATAATTCTGATAAGAGATATGAAAGATCCTGACACTAAAACATAAAACACTTCTGAGATCTCGAAAGGACCAGGTAGCTGGAAACTCGGCATTGTAAGCTGTCAATTCTTTTCCGGCTTGTTCTCCGTTCAATCCAACCTCCAATCAAAATTCCATCAGCCTCTTTTATTATGCATAAATTAGGAGAGTGATTCTAATAATGTTATGAAATACCAAAGACCTAGAGTGCATAAAACAACTTTAAACAAGAACAGTAGCCCTGTACCCATGATACAAAAGATACAAAAGTATTCAAAAGAGCATGGCATGATATAAAGGTAGACAAACAGATCAGCAGAACCTTGGCCAGAAATAAACATACATATTTGACCAGCTGATTTTTGACAGATACAAAAATATCTCAGTAGAAAAGGAATGCCATCAATAATAATAATGATTATTATTATTATTGTTGTTGGAACAATTAGATATCTATAATTTTTTATTTACTTAGTTATGGATACTTAAGTTAGGTTTCAACTTCTGGTTAGCAAAAATAAACTGCATTCGTAAACAAGTCTGAACATACATATGTCCTTCCATTTCTTCTGGAATTATTATTATTATTATTGCTGGAACAACTAGATATCTATAAACCATTTTTGAACTTTGGTCCACTGGGACCTGGCAGGTAGCTCAGTTGGTAGAGCACCTGCCTAAATGTCATAGCACCCGTGCCAGTCTCTGCTGCCACACAATGCTAAGTATAATGGTGCAAACTGTCACCCCAGAACTGAAGCAGTGGAGGCAAGAGAACCAGAAGTTCAAGGCCATTCTTGAGTATATTGGAGTTCAAAGCTAGCCTGGACTACATGAAGACCCTGCCTCAACACAGACAAAAAGTAACAAAATAAAATTAACTTGCAATGTAAAATCTAAACCTGCAAAATTGACATAAAATACAGGACATTTTACCAAACTCGAGATCTTCTAAAAAAGACAGTAAGAAAATAAAATAACATGCTATATTCCAGGGGAAAACACTTGCAGAGAATATAAATGTGTAATAGCCAGAGTGCATTAACATAGAATATACAGAATATGCAAAGATCTTTTCATCGTGATGAGAAAATACATAAGCCACTTTCAGAAATGGCTGGAAGATATACAGAGACGTATTACAACCGAAGCCCTATCAAATGAGTATAGGGAAAGACATTTAACACTATCCATCTTGGGAAATGAATTAAAAATGAAGTTACCACCTACACATTCTAGAATAATTAAAACCAAAATGATTGTGTGTACCAACTACTGACAAAGACCTACAGATGTTCAAATTCTCACGCACTGTGGAAATACAAAATGGTTTAATCACTTAGAAGAGTTTGACAGTCTCTTTGTATCTTTGACAACCCATCCAGTTCTCCAGATGTTTGTCCAGAAGAAATAGAAGGACATATGTATGTTCAGACTTGTTTACAAACGCAGGCACTTTATTTTTGCTAACCAGAAGTTGAAACCTAAGTATCCATAACTAAGTAAATAAAATATTATACTTTACTAGACCCAATACTGACCAACCGTGTAAGTAAAATATTAAAAGTAACGAGATATTGCTACAGCTAATCACATGGACAGACCTCAGAATTGTTATGATAAATGAAATAGGTTCAACATAAGAGGGAACATTAAATCCTGGAACATTCATACACAGCCACAGTAACAGAAAGCAGGTCACTGCATTCCTGGGGTGCAGAGGCTGAGGGGTAGAGAGGGAAAATGCATTTTCTAGAAAGCACGGATGGTTGCACGAGTATACACATATGGCAGAAATTATCAAATTGTTTGCCTTTAAATGTGCCATTAATCTAATTGTGACTCAGAAAACTGTTTGGATCTTATTTTAAACATCCTTTTGGATGGAATTTGGCTCCATAAATTTGAGAAACAGGAACAAGACAGGAAGGGGCTGAGTGAGGGGGAATGTGAAAGGCAAAGTCACAGGGCTCAGTGGGACCTGCCGTGTCTGTCTCAGCTCTGGCCAGATGCCCATTAAGTAGAGAGTCATGGCAATATCTTGTTTATACAAACCAGTCCTTGAGCAGAGCAAGGCAGCCCAGGCTGTCTCTGGCCAGGTACTCTCTCTTATTATTTTAATAATACTCACTAATACTGGGGTTATATGGATCAGGGTAGTAATTTGTAATTTACTCCAAAAAAAAAAAAAAATGACTTCTCTGCTTCCATACCAAAATTTGCAAAGAATACATTAGATTTATGAAACAGTCCATTGTGAAATCTGCCTGTCATCCTTGGTGAGCTGTCCCCCCAGATGTTTGGCCTCTATTAATCTGATTGTTTGGTTTTTTCATTATTTAGGTTTAGGAACTTGTTACATATTTTAGAGAACAGTTCATCAGCAGACATGAATTTGGCAAGGATGTCTCCCAGGCTGTGCTTTGTCTGCTCAGTTTCTGGCAGGATATATTTTTCAGTACAGTTTTGAGACTTACTGTGTCTTCAGTTTACCAAATGAAAATATTACTAAAAACACTAACTCAATACATGCACAGCCATTCAGATGTTCACTGCTATTCACAAGCATACAAAAAATACATATATTGAAATTAATTGCATTCTTTAAAAATAATTAAGCTGAGCTGGAGAGATGCCTCGACTAGTTATGTGCTTGCCTCGCAAGCCTAGAGGCATGAGTTCAAATCCCAGAACCCACACCAGAAATCATAGTGCTAGGAAAGAACAGACAGGTGGATCCCTGGGACTTATTGGCCAGGCAATCTTACCAAATCTGCAATTTCTAGGTAAAAGTGAGAGACCCCTTCTTTAAAAATAAGCTGTGTTATTAAGGAATAATACCTGAGGTTGACCACTGACCTAGACAGACAGACAGACAGACAGACTGACTGACTGACTGATTGATTTTGTTCTTTGGGGAATTAGACTTTTTCCATGTGCCTGCATCATCCCCAAGATCACAAAGTAGTGGAAAATCATTAATGATAGAAATAAAATTATGACATTTAATGACTTGCTCGATCCCAGTAATGCCCTATTTCAGCACTTCAGAATCACGGAACTTGGTCATTCTCCTTTGTGGAGATTATTAGTTTTCCATTTTGTTGGTGAATCATATAGAACATCTGGGGATACTTCTAAATTATACAACTGAAGGTTTCAAACTAAAAACAAAAACAAAAAAAATGTATCTGTCCTGGCTTGGGCAAAAAATAAAACTGACAAAACCTTGCCTGTCAAGTCATTTTTCCCACTACTCACTTGCTATGTGATCGACCTCATGCATCAAAGAAGGCTAAAGCTGGAGACACGAGGATCACATGGTTTTTAATGTCCAATAACAGTTACTTCAGTGAATGAAGGGTCAGATACTGGTAAGGAAAACCCTACTTGGCCATGATCTCACAAGTCCTCCATGGCTTTACTGACTCCATACTAAGCAGGTGTTCTTGGGGGTCAGCTGTGTGGCTTTGACGGGCATCCTTAGTTCCGAGGTGACTGTGCCACACCAGGATAAGGTCTAGTCCATCATCCTTCCTCACGTCAGCTTTCTCAGTGGTTATGAACTCCTAAAGGACAAGCATGGCCCTTTTCTGCTTTTCGCTTGTAGCACGGCTTTTAATTCCCTCATGTCTTTGACAGAAGCTAGGTTTTGCTCTATTGAGTATGTTCAATAGGTTCTTCTAGAAGAATATATTTTTCTCAAAATGACAAAGTTAAAATGAAAGGAAGCTTAGAATAAAAATTTTATATAGCACTTATTCCTGTTAATTCCATTTTATCCCAACGCCAATCCCAGCCAGTATTGTCTGGGAATGACGAATTACCGTCTGCCATTTTCTCTGTGTAGAAAACAATGACATATACTTAAGAAATACAACCTAGGGAGATTAAGTAAGAGGCTCATGTCAATTGCTTAATTTATATCTGGTACATTTATTTTTATTCAATAAATATTGGCTAGTATATTTTTAACATTTCTTTTTATAGTTGAGAGGGGTTTTCTGAATAACACTTAAGACCTAAGTTCCTAAAGTGTTTTAGTGACCGTAAAGGAACGATCGAGAAGGAAGAACATTTCAACCCGTGATGGTGAGCTCACTTCCTCAACAACCGAGACTTCTCAAGAGACCAGCTTTAAAAGACCAGAAACCAAAGGAAAAGAACAACAAATGGCTTGTTAATATGTGAACACAGTCACCCCCAAGCACAGAAAAACAAAGAGTAAAATATCAATGAAGGCAATTTTTCATTTACTGGAAAGCAATCCTCAAAATACAGACACAGATGGTTACTATGTGAAAGAACCAGGATAATGAGGAAGAAAAAAGATGAAGGGCATGTGTATCCACACACAAGCACACACATGCATGTGTGTACATTTCTATGCATGGTTATCCTTTGGTATCTCCATGGTGATTTGATTCTCAAACCTCCATGAGATACTAATATGCGCCGCTACTAGAGTCTGCTGTATAAAATGGTGGCATTTGCAGAGAATCTACACACATGCTCCTGTAAAGCTTCAATTCCCTCTAGATTGCTTATCGTGCCTAATCTGGTGGAAATGCAACACGGATCGTTCCTATACTGTCCTGTGCATGAGATAATGACCTAGAAGAAGTCAATGCGTGTTCATCACAGGCATATTTTTTCTAAAAAAGTATTTTCTCTCCAAGTTGGTTGAATCTCTGGAGACAGAGCTGCAGATACGGCATTGGCGAGATGGCTTGGGAGGTCAAAGTTCTTGCCCCTCGAGCCTCTTGACCTCATTTGGTCTCTGGAAACCATGTTGAAAGGAAAGAGCTGACTTCCTACAGTTGTGCCCTGACCTCCACAAATGCACACTCCTGTGTGCACATGTATGTGTGAGGGCAGACACACAAACACAGAACTACTCAGTGGTAAGTAAAACTTTAAGTAAAAATTCAAAAAGAACGATAGCTCTTCTTTGGCACATCCAACCTCTCCACCTAACCAAATCTCCCATGCCCTTCCCCATCCAGGGTCTAGCCTGACCTAACCTTTCTGCACACCCTATCTTTCATCTGACCTGCTCTGTCCATATTAGACTTAGAAAAAAAAGAAGTACACATGATCAAGTCTCATTGCAAAAGCATGATACATTGCAGCAGTATGGAAAAAAGCAAGCCAGTATCTTCTCTCCAAAAAGAACCAATTCTGTAGAAGTGTTTGCGAATGAGAATTACCTAGACAAACCCCAGGACACAGAATTTAAAAGAACAGCCATAGCCAGATGTAGTGCTGAAAGCCTTTCATTTTAATCCCAACACTCATTCAGGAGGCAAGGAAGGCAGATTCTGTAAGTTCAAAGCCAGCCTGGAATACATAGTAAGTTCCAGGAAAGCCAGTGCAACAAAGTGAGATCCTGTCTCGAAACAAACAAATACACACACACACACACACACACACACTCACAAAACAACAATAAACTTCATCAAAGAACTCAAGGAGTTTAAGGAATATTCAAAGAAGCAGCTCAATGAAATCAAGAAGTGCGTTAGTGCAATAGTGCCTGAGAAAACAGAGGCCAGTGGAAATGATAAGACCATTCAGGACCTGAGAACGGAATTCAATAAGGAGGTAGACGCACAGAAGAGAACTCAAACAGAAATGAAGATGGGATTGAAATACCCAATAGCTCAACCAGAATACTCCAAGGAAAGCCTTATAAATAGAATGAATCACGCAGAAGATAGAAGAACATAGGGGCTTGAAGATAAAACAGAGGATCTAGACCAAAGAAGCCAGACACAGGAAAGGACCATACGCTTTCAAATGTGGGAGACTCTGGAAGACCAAATCATAGGCATAGATGAGAGAAAAGAATCCCAGTCAATGACATAGACCAGATCTTCAATGTGATTATAGGAGAAAATTGCCCCAAACTAAGGAAAGACATACCATACCTAGACAGACATAAGAAGCACACGGAACACCAGGTAGACAAGATCAGAAGAGAAAATCCCCATGACATTGAACCGCAGTGATTGCTGGGTGTCTGGTTAATTATGGGATATTTAAAACACCAATGCACCATGGGGAAGAAAAAATTAAAACTTCTCCAGACAAAGAGAGAGTGGGAAACATTCCCAGATACCAGGTTATGCTCAGATTCCAATCTGAAGGGTGAAAGGAAATAAAAATTGTCTTTCAAATACTGACCAAGGGCAGGTTTTTCTTTTTTCTTTTTCTTTTTTTTCACATATCAACACGAGTAATTATTCACAGAGCATTTTCTATAACCTAGATTGGTCACCAGCCAGTATCAGCTTTGTGCCTAGAAAGGTCAAGCTCTTCCAGGGTCATGAACAGATTTTTCGACATCAGAGTTTGACATGCTCTAAGTTCAAATCATATCTCAGTCTTAAGTATTTGCTTTCCTTCAGCAACTCTCGAGCCTTTCCTGGCCCACCCCAGGGCCTTGGTGCTGTGAAAAATTCTTATGAGCATCCTGCTGACCTGCAGCTCCCATCTGTAAAACTACAAAACATACCTCAGTTCCAAGGAAGCACACGCTCAGAACCCCGGGGAAGAAGTGAGAGAAAAGAGCCAGATCGTGCCAAGCGGGAAGAGCTTGAAACTCTAATTCCCACCAGATTGCTTCCTCCTGAGGATAATCCTCGCTGCTGCTAACACAATGACCAGAGCAAAATGGCAGAGAGAGTAAATAAAACCCAGTGGCACAAAAGAGACCCAATCTGTGCGTCGCCCCCACCCATCAGCAATGCATGAGAAGCAACATGCTTTGAACAGACCAGCAGGGCCTATGAAATTATAGCTTCTCTTTCAGCTAAAACTCTGCCTGCAGGAGTTGTATTGCATGCCACGTGAAAACTGATCCAAGAACTTTCTCTGGCTTTGTTCAGCAGAAGCAGGTTCAGCTGTGGAAAGGAGTGGGGGATAGGAAAGGCTTCATAACTTCTGCTTCTCTCTTAACTCTGTGACTGATTTCTAGTCTTTCCTGGGGCAGTAGAAAGTGGAAGAGCTTATTTATTCCTAGGCTGAATAAGCATTTTGACACCCTAAATGGCCAAAGGTGACAGAGGTGACAAAGGAGTCCTTTGTCTGGCATTGAAAGCTGTTCTTACAAGGCACCCTGCCATGGCTTTCATTTACACACTAGACAAATGCAACTGAAATATTAGAAACTGGCCATTTCTTATTTCTTCAAGCAGCATCAGAGCTGCTGATCATTTTTTGGTTATTTGAAAAACATAACCTTCATTTGAAGGTCTCTGAAGGACAAATAGTTACCTGGCCATTTAAGCTTTACTATGTCAAGAGGCCAATATTGGTCATTTTGTGTGATTGTGTGTTTCAAAGCCTCGTGATTAAAAAGTCTTGAAAACCTTTGAAGGCCTTCTTCTCTCCTTTGTCAAGCTGAACTGAGGACAGGAGTGTTCTGTAAAGACTGTTTCTATTAGCACATCTCCTAAGCTAATAAAAAGGCTCTCCCCACGGCCTCACGCACAGAGCCCTAAGTATAACCACAGAGTGCAAAGCCGAGTGGGAGGCCCTCTGGGCCTGAGAGAACTTGTCACTCTGTAATAGAGGCTTAAGGGAGCCGCAGAGATGAGCCAAGGGGCTTGGTGTTACATGGGTATACCATAGGGTCAAGTAGGTCTGCCACTAAGCTCATACAGGACCTAGGACTGAGAGTGTAGCTTAGCCTCAGGGTACTGTCAACATGCATAAGACCTTGAGCTGAATGTCCTAAAATGTGTATGTGCGCATGCTCATACGTGCATGTATGTGTGTGCATGCTCATACGTGCATGTGTGTGTGTGTGCATGCTTATATATGCATGTATGTGTGCATATGAGTGTATGCATGCTTGTGCATGTGTGTGTGTGTGTGTGTGTGTGCATGTGTGTATATATTCTCCCACAAATACCCTACAATGTCTTGACTGTCTGATCTTGAGGCAGTTCTAGAAGACATCCTGGAGAGAACTAGGGAGAGCAGGAGAAAATTCCATCTAATGGAAACTCCAGCACTTGTCATGCCTTTCTTCAGGAAATAAGGAGAGCCTGGGCTCACTAAGCTACACCACTACCATTGCCTAATTCCTGTCAGAGTAGATTGAAGTAAAGTCATGGGTCAGGCACTCAAGCCAGCCAACTCTTTAGACACTACAGAGCTCTCAGGTCAAACAGACCCTCGGTTCCAGTTCTGACTCCAAAGTCGAAATGTTGGTGCTAGAATCCTCATCTTACTCTTTGTCCCATATCTTTACCCAGAGTCTCGGTTTCTGAGGGAGAACTAAGTAATAACACTGATTCCTAGGGCTTTCTGATCAAGAAATTAAGTAATGGATACAAAGCCTTCCCTGGGGACACTAAGTAGTCATCCACCTTTAGAAATAACCACAATGTTGAGTGTGTCCCTCTCTGGGCACCTGCCAATCTACATGGTCCATTGAGAGGCCACTTAGACCCCACTGTTTACCTTTCCTCTAGGCTTTAGCTCAGTGGTTCTCACTATGCCCAAAAGTTCCAGAAATATTCTAGGACAGCTCACTGCCTGAGGACATCCACCCACCGGCATGGGTATCTAGGACCTGGGAATGTAGAAACAGTGTTATAAACTGCTGGGAGCATATTCAGTTGAATCAATTTCTTAGACACAGTGGGAGATTCTGTTTTAGTAAAAACTTAATGATCGCAACCGGAACATTGTATTTATTCACCCAGAGACCAGGTGCTCTTACCCACACATCCATACGTGTGTGTGTGTGTGTGTGTGTGTGTGTGTGTGTGTGTGTGTGTGTGCATGCATAGACACAAGAACGCCACACACATAGGAAGGAGGAAGGGAGGGAGGGAGAAGAAAAGAAAAAAAAATGGAGACACACATTCTTATAAGTCAGTCCAAAAGAGGAGGCTCTCCTGGGTACAGCATACAGAGAGATTGCAAGCACAGTGGGAAATGAACAAGCCCCATATCTAGGACCCTGCTAATACCAGGATCTGCAATTGAAAAGCGAAGTCACTCACCAGGGAGTCCACCTGCTCAGTCCCTTTACTCAGCTGTGGTAACTCTGTGGCATCTCTCTCCCTGGGCCAGCTTCTCAGCTCAGAATAATCAGGGGGTTTGCTGCCACTCTCCAGACAACTGAGCTGCACGTAACTTTGGCATGTTTGCTGGTTCACAAAAGAAACACACGTAGAGCTCTAGTGTCCAGTTCAAACCTTGCTCAACAAGTCCCCAGGACCTAGGCAAAGCCACCCTGCTTGATTAATCAAGCTGAAAATCCAATTGCAAAATAATGTCAGAGGCTGTACTCCAAAGCCAACCCCAGATCTACCTGGATAATGCTGACCTTATTTACAAAGTAGTTCAAGTTCAGACCCTTCTTTTGGACAAAGTGGCTGTCAGAGGGCCTAACCCAAATGAGGCGATGTTCATTTACATGACTATAAACAGATTACAAGGTGGTTTTGCCCACTGTGTTTTAATGAGACATCTAACACAATCCCTGGGAAGTATATATGCTACACAGACTTTTTTTTTTTTTAAAGATTTATTTGTTGTTTATATGTGTACACTGTAGCTGTCTTCAGACACCCCAGAAGAGGGCACCAGACCCCATTACAGATGGCCATGAGTCACCATGTGGTTGCTGGGAATTGAACTCAGGACCTCTGGAAGAGCAGTCAGTGCTCTTAACCACTGAGCCATCCCTCCAGCCCCCTGCTATACAGTCTCAGGAAGCATTAAATGCTTGCGAACGAATCTTTGCCATTTACAGGAAGATGATTAACTTTCATGCTCACTAAGGACACCCATTCTTTATCTCTTTGGTCAAGGTATGTAGAGAGGTTGGGGATTTATGCCCCTACAAGGGACTAAAAGTAAGGTCTTTATAGCACTCGCTTCAGGCTCCTTGTGGACGGAAAGAACACAGTTGTCAAAAATGACCTGCTCACTGAGTGAATGAATAGAATGTTCCTGTCACAATCATTAATTTTCTGCTTTAACAGAATCTCCCATGGTGTCTAAGAAATTGGTGCAACTGCATAGACTCCCAGCAGTCCATAAAAATGTTGCAACATATCCAGTCTGAGCTATCCAAACAGAACAGTCACAAGGACTATGTACGGTTCTAAGTTTCCAAGCAGGTTTTTAGGGTGTTTTTTTAATCTTTTCAAAGAAATCATAGTTTCCTCCTTAAAACACAACTTTATAAGTCACCCACATGTCTTTTGGGTGAACTGTGATATCTTGCATAGGATTTCTGTATGCTTTAGCACAGTAAAGAATGTTGACTTTTCCAGAGTCTTTTGAGTGAATTCCCTTCTGAGAGGTCTGTATTTCTCTACTTATACCAAGACTCAATATTATCTACCTACAAATATACCAAATCCATCCATCTACCTATATGCCACCACTGCCATCATCTATCTAGCTATAAAATATTTGCATATGTCAGGTGGTCGTGACTCACCTTTAATCCCAGCACTAGGGAGGCAGAGGCGAGTGGATCTCCTAGTTCAAGGTCAGCAAATCAAGTTCCAGGACATCCAGGACTGTTATACAGAAAAACCCTGCCTCAAAAAACCAAAACAAAACAAACAAGCAAAAAATTTGCATATAAGTGGCTAAACATTCTGTTTCTTTCTGACAGGAGGTATCAGGGCATAAAACTAAGAAAGCAGTTTCCTTCCTCACAGAAAGATAATAATTCTATCCTGTTCAAATGGGAAAGAATCTATCCAGTCACAAATTCCCACTAAATATTTCAAAGCAGATTATATACAAGTCAAAGAAATTGAAGCCCATCCTGATGGCGTAGGCTTGCAATCCTAACTGCTCAAGGGGCTGAAACAGATAGATCACATATTAAGGTCGAGGTCTGTCTGGACTACACTGTCTCTGGTCTACACAGTGAGTTCAAGGTCAGTCTGGGCAACTTAGGGAGACCCTGTCCCAAGACAAAGAAAAAGCAAAAAGCAAAGAGCTGGCAATAAAGCTTAGGGGCAGAGCATTTGCCTGACATGAAAGACCCTAGCTTTAGCTCTCAGCCCCAAGAAGAGAAAGAGGGGAGGAAGAAGGGAGGAAGGAAAGAAGGGGAAGAAAGGAAGGGAGGGTGGGAGAGGGAGGGAGAGAGGAAAGGAGAGAAGGAGAAGGCAGAGAGATAAAAAGGAAAAGCTAAGAAGGAAAAGGAGAGTGGAGAAGAGAAAGGAAAGAGCCAAGGGAGGGGGGAGGAGGAGGGAGGGGGGAAGGGAGGAGAGGAGGGAGGGGAGGAGGGAGAGGGGGGAATTGAAGAGGCAGAGCAAACTTTGTTCTAGCTTTTCACAGATTAGATGAACTAGCTTTCTGCAGTAATGTTTTTCCACTAAAAGTCTGTTGTTCTGCTAGTGATAAGAGCAGTAAAAGGAGGTAGGGTAATTTAGATTCTGCTGAAAGGGGGCCTTAAGAGATTCTTAGGTTGCAGAGGAACACAAGAAGACACTGAAGATCTTACCTATGGAGGATGTCGTTAAAGTCTCTATTAAGGGCTGGAGGGATGGCTCAGCAGTTAAGAGCACTGACTGCTCTTCCAGAGGTCCTGAGTTCAAATCCCAGCAACCACAGGGTGGCTCACAACCATCTGTAATGGGATCCGATGCCCTCTTCTGGTGTGTCTGAAGACAGTGACAGTGTACTCACATGAAATAAATAAATAAATAAATAAATCTTTTTAAAAAATCTCTATTAAGTGTCCAACTAAGTTTATGCCTCAAAGTGATCAACACCTATAGGAAAAAAAACCCTGTATATGTATATAGATACATGGGGGGCAGGGTGGAAACAGGAAGGGAGGGAGGGAGGGAGGGGGAGAGGGAGAGGGACAGAGACAGAGAGAGAGCAAAAGAGCAAGAGACGTGTGTAAGCGTGCGTGCACACCAGCACAAGAGTGTGTGTATGTGTGTGTGTGTGTGTGTGTGTGTGAGAGAGAGAGAGAGAGAGAGAGAGAAGATCCAGCATGTATCAGTTGGGAAATCTCTGCTTAGATTAGAGCCTTACGTTTTTTGTTTGGAGGCCAGCAAAATGGCTCACAGAATGAAGGAGCTTGCTGACAAGTTCTCTGAACACACACACACATACCATAGTGGCATTTTCAGGTACACACATAAGTGAGTTGTTAAAAAATAATAAACAATTTAAAATTTTGCATTTGGAACCAAGTGCCATCATAGTACACCATTGTTCAACTCATAGAACGTACAATGTATTCATAGTACTTGAATGCACAATGTCCAACTTGAGAGAATAAACATCCTTCCAAACAGAGACTGGTGTCCATGTCTAGCCGGTAGCCATAGCGGCATAATGATCCAAGCTTCTGAATCAGTTCCACCCATGGAAGGATGACCTTTACAGTTGCCACAATCACCCAGTTTCACTCTGCAAATGTGTCTCATTGTTTTGTCTTCATTTGTTCCTATTCAGTGGTGAACTGAGTCTACTGCCTGAGGCCCAATGCCACGGGTCAAAGTCAGAGAAATGAGCCATTTTGGGTGGTCCCTGGAAGTTCTGGCTGGCAATACAGCCGAGTTTATGACTAGTACTTGAATTTATTAGTACCCGCTACTCCACCCTCTGTGGGTTTCCCCAGGCTATTAGATCAAAATGACACAAACCAAGTGGCTAAAACAGCCAAACTCAATCTCTTGCAGTTCTAGAGGCCAGGAGCCTGCAGTAACGGTGCCGTCAGGGCTGAGAGTCCTATGAGACCTGCAGAGAGACCCTGCCTCACCTCCTTCCAGCTTGGAGGGTGGCTAGCCTGCCATGGCTTGTAGCTGAGTCACTCCAGCCCATGGCCTCATCCTCATGAGACATTCTTCCTCATATCTGTCTTCATGGGTCATCATCTTACAAGGATGCTAGTCTTGTTAGATTGGGGTTCACACCACTGCAGTGTGGCTGCACCTTAATTTACATAATTACATTCAAAACCACCACACGTCCAAGTAAGAGCACATTCTAAGGGACTTGGAATAAGACAGCAGCATGTGCTTTTGAGAGAAAGGCAATGCTCGGTTCATTGCATGGGTGCACACACAGAGACATGCACACACACACACAGAGACATGCACACACACATACACACACAGAGAGACATGCACACACATGCACAGAGATATGCACACACACACAAAGATATGCACACACAGAGAGACATGCACACACATGCACAAATACAGAGATATGCACACACAAAGAGATATGCACACAGAGAGAGAGACATGCACACACAGAGAGAGACATGCACACACAGAGAGACATGTACACACAGAGAGAGACATGCACACACAGAGAGACATGCACACACACGCACAAATACAGAGATATGCACAGAGAGAGAGAGAGACATGCACACAGAGAAAGAGACATGCACACACAGAGAGAGACATGCACACACACATACACACACACACAGAGACATGCACACAGACACACACACAATCTAATCTTTCTTTTTCCCTAACAGAACTCTTACATCCCAGCTGAGTCTCTATACGATTAAAAAAATAAATAAATAAATTTAAATGGAAAGACTCCATTGGTTTTCAGTGCATTTTTCTCTTTTCAAAGTATACTTCTTCAGTGTGTATTCTCTTTGTGCCTTTGATCCACACACTAAAACAAATCAGTTAGGTGTGTTTATCTCGGGTCTTATAAATGAGGAAACTTGGGTGTGAAGTCCAGTACCTCGCTTGTATACTTTAGCTCACATCTGGGTTAGAGCCCATCATTCCGGGAAAATCACACAAGCAGGAGCTTGAGAGAACTAGCCACATCACACCCACGTCCAAGAGCAGAAAGAACTCAATGTACACACACTCACTCACTCACCTGTGCTCCATTCAGGACCCTCTCCATGGGGAAGGCTTCAGCACACGTGGCTGAGACATCCAAAATCTATTAGAACAATGCCCTGCAGACATGCTCGCCAGCCAACCCAGTATGGACCCGTCCCTGAGGCTCTTTCCAGGTGGTTCTAGGTTGTGTCCAGTTGAAAATTAGAGCTAACCATAATTAATTAATTAATCTTAATTAACCTTAACTATAAAGATCTATTCATTTTCGTCTAGCTTTTCTGAAAACCTCATCTGTGTTCTAGTGACTTTAGGATGGGTTTCTTGGCTATCATTTTGTCTGTAACACTTTTCTCTCTAGGCCTGTGTCCATTCAGGAGGTGAGTCTTCCATAAGGCTTGTTTAGCCCTTTCTCTCTTAGTTAGCCAACCATCTCATCACTGACCTCTAAGACAAATGCAGGAGAGTCCCTTCAATATCTACAAGTTAAAATACTTTCTGGGTAAGTCTCTAATAACCGACTCTACAGTGGCACAATGGCCCAATAAGATGACAGAAACAAACAAAAAGAAGGTTTTTTTACTTGTGTGTGTGTGCATGTGCATCTGTGCATGCATGTGTGTGTGTGTGTGTGTGTGTGTGCATGTCTGTGTGTGCTCATGAATACACAGTACACTAACCTGTTCGAGCAAGCACATGTGGAGATCAGAGGTTGATGTCTGATATCTTCCTCTATCGCTCTCCATATTGTTTTCTGTGACAGGGTCTCTCACTGAACCTGAAGTTCACCACTTCAGCTAGACTGGCTGGACAGGGAGGTCCCAGGCTCTGCCTGACTGTGCCACCCAGCACAGAAGTCACAGGCTCACACTCCCTTGCCTGACTTTTACATGGGTTCTAGGGGTCTGAGTTTGTGTCTTGGTGCTTACAGGGACGTTAGCCACTGAGCCACCTCCCCAGACTGACAAGATCTTATAGCAAAAATGTATTGCCTCTTCCAAAACGGGCTTTCATCTTCTCGTCAGTTATCCTGAGATGATAGACATTTGTCCATATTCCCTATAAAAAATGAATCATTCTTTATGTTTGAAAATCTAAACTTAACCTAGAGCTATAAACCATTGAACTAACTATTGAACTTGCTAGAAAGCCATTCACTGCAGTCATTCAGAGGAAACAACTGATTTTCATGTGAGTCTAGGAATTAATCAACCCAGACAGCCCCAGGTGGAGCCTGGCTTGGTTGTTCTCTTTTGAGAGAAGACACATGCTTCTGCGCCAGCCCTAATCTCTAAGGGGATCCCCCACAAAAGCGCAACACCAAAGACTCAGTCTTTTCTGAGATTGCACTGACCCATGAGCACGGCGCTCCTCAATGTTGCTGTGTTTTATCTTTAGCAGTGGATTAAAAAAAAAGAGCTAAGATCTTGTTCCTTTATTTTCATGTGTCCCCTATTTTATTTTTTGGTTACTATGGCAAGTGTGTTTCACTAATAACATGTTTTGAAAATAAAATCTACGAAAACAAAATAACCACCAGCTCTAAGTCCATTCTTCATGTAGTTTAGCATAGTCCACCTCAACCTTTCTTCTTGGTAGTATTTTTATGGGATTAAAATATTCCTGCTCTTGTTTTGTTGACGGCATCATATCATGAGAATATTCCCAAAATGTCATTTTACTGGTGGCATTCCTTCATCTGGACACACTATTTGGCTTTTAGCTATAATGTTTGTGTTTAACAAATGTCTGTCTTGGTCTGCTCCCCGTGCCAAAGAAATACATTCTGTGCTTATAAGCCACAGAAATTCACTTCTCAGAGGCTGAGAAGTTCAAAGTCAAGACACCAGTCACCAGACTCAGTGTATGACGAGGGCTGAGTCTCTATAGATAGGGCCATGTGTCCTCGTTGGGGGAAAGGATCAACGGCTTGTCCCTCAACCCTAGATCCCACCTCCTCGTTACCTCCCAAGAAATCCCATATGGGGACTGAGTATCCATAAAGGGTTCACAGGCACACATTCAGACCACAGCAATGACTCTTTAAAAGACCCAAATCCATCTTAGGAAACTTAGAAAACAGGAGAAAGCATAAAGGAGAAAAGGTGGTTAACTTTCTAGGTACGGGTACGGTGGCTTGAAAACTGAAGAGAATACCCAAGGGGCTGCCATTTGGAGAAGCCCCTGGCGTGGATAGGCACTCTATCATCCCTTTCCTAAATTCTAACACAATTCAAAAAGATCAGCTGTCCGTGGTTCACAGAGATGGTGGTAGACACAAATTTTGAGCAGATATGCCTGCCTCCAAACTATGTCTCTCTGGCTGTATCATGACATCCTCGCCTTCATCACGGTCACTTCCAACAATGTGCCCACAGTTTCCACTGATACCACCAATACCACCACTATTATCTCTATCACCACCACCACCACCAGCCACCTCCTCCATCGCTGGAACCCTAATATCTCTATATCACCCCATTGTCTCTACCGCGGCCTCTACCATCTATCCCTCCATTACTCTTACTGTCTACCAGAATTTCTGTCACTCCTTCCGTCTCCACCTGTTCTACCTCTGTCCACTCACCGCCGCCATCTCTAGTATCACCTCTTTTACCTGCATGTGCAATCTAGGTAATAATTGTCCAGGTGTAATCCTAGGTGTCTAGGATGTCACGTCATCCATCACCGACACCCCTGTAGTGAGAATTTGGGTTTCTTTAAAAACACAGCTATGTTACATGAATGTGTTTTTGTTTTAATCCCAGGTGTGGGATCTGAGGCTGCTTCAGATTGTCCCCAGCCGCTGAGTGTGATTGCCTCGTGCTCTAGGAGTGGCGTGATTTTCACCAGCTACAGATAGTTTGTGTTTGGAGTTCTGGAGACTCTCTAGAGGGTATAAATGAGAGAGCCCGAGAGGGCTTATGGCAGCTGCTGCCCCCACTGCTTCTGATTCCTGTTGTTGCTGCATTTGCTATTGCTGGGTTGCTGGTTTTCTGTTTTGCTGGATTGCTGGATGGAGCCTGGACCTGCCCCAAGGAACCTGATGGCCCGGAGGTCTACATTCCCTTTCCCCTCTAACCTTCTTTGTCTCCTACCTAGTGTTGGGGAGTTGGAAGGGAGTGGAGCAGAATAAGGATTGAAAGGATGGAAGATAATAGACACCAATTAAGCACCCCAAAAAGTGTGCTAAGGTCACCATGCTCTCCCCTCCTCCTCTCTGTCACCTCCACTCTCTCTAGTGTTCCTTCCTCCTCCATTTCTGCCATCTTAGCACTCCTACTTTTCTGACATCTTTATATTCACTTCTCTATACATCCTTTCTTCTCCTCACACTTTCAGATCCTCCCCAGCTTCAACCTAACCGTCTCTAAATGTTTTCTCAGTTGCCTGGGTAACAGAAATAATGGATACCTGTCTTAGTCAGAGTTTGTATTCCTGCACAAACATCATGACCAAGATACAAGTTGGGGAGGAAAGGGTTTATTCAGCTTACACCTCCACATTGCTGTTCATCACCAAAGGAAGTCAGGACTGGAACTCAAGCAGGTCAGAAAGCAGGAGCTGATGCAGCGGCCATGGAGGGATGTTACTTACTGGCTTGCTTCCCCTGGCTTGCTCAGCCTGCTTTCTTATAGATCCCAAGACTACCAGTCCAGGGATGGCACCACCCACAATGGGCCCGCCCACCCTTGATCACTAATTGAGAAAATGGCTTACAGCTGGATCTCACAGAGGCATTTTCTCAAGGGAGGCTCCTTTCTCTGTGATAACTCCAGCTTGTGTCAAGTTGACACACAAAACCCAGCCAGTACAATACCTTTGCATAATCTTTATGAACAACCTTAATAATCATTTATTCATCCAATAAATACCACTAAGGGCATATGTTGTGGAAGTCAGTCCTCTTACTCCTAAAATTATAGCAATCCCTCTGTTTGCAGGATTTTCCTAAAGCAAACCTTATTTTTTAGAATCGTCTTCACACACACACACCCATTATTTAAATATCACACCCACTAACAACTTGTCAGCCTGTGCTTCAGTCGCTAGCTCACACTGCCCAGCCTCCAAACTGGACAGAAAGCAGAAGTGATCTGCTCAAGAAGGACACACAAGTCAAAAGGAAAGTCTCAAGCAATAGCCATGAAGTAATTTCTTATCTCTTGTTGCCACAGCAAGTTACCGCAGGAAAGAACTTCCTATTTCCATGTTCTAGCAATACTACGCATTGTCTGAATGCAATTTGCCCGAAATGGTCACACATGACCTTCTACAGAAAAGACACCTGGCATATAAGTATCGTAGATAAAAGGGATAAAGGGTAAACTAAACAATATGCACACTGGTAAAATGTTACCTCCCCACTTGTATGATATGAGTCAAAAAAAAAAATGTTCTGCCTCTACTTCCCATGTAACATAAGTCAGTCAGCACATAGGAACTGGGGTCTATCTGTTACTGTACTATGCCCAGGACTGGACTTGGAATACGTGGGCCCCTGAAGTCTAATAAAGTCTACTAGTACAGTCAAAGATTCCTTAGTGGGTTATAAATCTGCCTCTTATAATGCAATTCTAATGTTTTTACGTATACTCAGTAATGGAATGCTGAGCGCTTTGCTTGCCTTCTGTGAAAGCCCCTGAACCAGCAACAGCCAGCCCTTACCTTCAAACCAGAGATGTTCTGTCTAGCCAGTGACCCTTATCTAAAAACAAAAGCCCCTCCAGCCGCCTGCACACGAAGGGGAATTCTCCACAAAGAACCCACTTTCTCTATTGTGGGGGAGGGAGGAGGGAGTCACAGAGCATTTTCCCCCAAATGAAACTTTCAGGACTCAAACACTGAAGTGAGCACTTCTAAATCAAACCACGGGCCACAGGCCAAAGCAACTCTGAATGCAACCCTCAGGCAGCAAGATGAGAACACACAGCAGATGCATAACTCTCAACTTCCCAGCTCTGGCAGAATCACAGGCCTGCAGCATGGGGCTTCAGAGCCTTCTGCTTCAGAAAGCCAAGCCGACCTCACATCCCAAGAGCCTTACTACAGACCTGGCTGTTTTAAAGACACAGAGGACTTTCGTATCACCCAGCAATTGCTTCAACATCAAAGTGTGGCTTTACTTACATGCAATAGGAAGAGAGCCAATCCAAGAGCTGTCTCTGGTTTCTGAACTCCCAAAGCCCATGCTAGTCTAAGGCCAAGGCTGAAGATTCCACTCCAAGCATCTGAGGTCCTGGAGGCTCAGCCCACACAAGACTACTACTAGAAGCTAACTAGAGAAAGCGATTTCAAAAGAAGGGGAAGTGTCATCTCTACTTCCTCAATTCTGTTCATCTTCCTTCTTGCTCTTCTTGAGCCCTCCAGGACATAGTACATCAAAGCAGGGATGGCCCATCTATCTGACTTCATTTAGCACAGAAGACTCTCCAACGTGTTCTTTTCCAGGACATATGGATAAAACCCTCCCTGGCTTGACCTTCCTGGTTGGAAGGTGATTCATGGACATGAGGGTGTCAGTCTGAGCAAAGCTTCCCTTGCCATGTTGGGTTAAGGGCTGGAGAGACGGCTCAGCAGTTAAGCTCTTCCAGAGGGTGGAAGCTTGATTCCCAGCACCCATGACTCACAACCACTTGTACCTCCAGCTTCCGCTGGATCTGACACCACGCTGGGTTTAGACATCAGATATAATCATCTTTAGATTCAAGCCTTTCAATATCTCCATCTCCTCTCTGCCAACAATTTGGGATGTACTAAAGAGGGAAAGACATATGAACTTGCTAAACGTTGTTTTGAAGCAGTGAGTCTTGGGCTGGGGAAATGGCTCAGTCACTAATGTACCAGTCACGCAAGTGTGAGGACTGGAGTTTGGACCTGCAACACCCATGTAAGAAGCCAAGCACAGCATCACAGAAGCATGCCTGCCACCCGAGCAGTATGCAGAGGCACAGAGACAAATAGACTCCTAGATAACCAATCTAACTATTGAATAAGTTCCAGGTTCAGTAAGAGACTCTGTCTCAAAAATAATAAAAAAGTGGATAATGACAGAGAAAGACTACCCATTGTCGCCCTCTGGTTTCCATACCACCTTCATAATGATCCACCATTTCTCAGTACTGCTATGCTAGGGACCAAGCCTCTAGCCTATAAACCTTTGAGTGATATCCACAAACCATATCCAAGCCAGCATGTATCCTTCATGGCTTAAGAGACCACTTGTATACTTAATGGTTTCATCCAACAAATATCAAGTGACTTGCAGTGTCTGTGATGGGGAATCTAAGCCCACTTTCACCAGGTTCTCTAGCTAAAAATGTTTAACCAGGCTTCAATTAGGATGTCAGGAGAAGCAGCTATCTCAAGACTCCATGGTGAGAGTAACTTCTTCCAAGATGGCTCACGGGGTTGTTGGCAAAATTCCGTTTCTCATGATCTATGGGATTGGAGGCCCTCAACTCAATAACTATTACCTTTAAGACCACCTCAGTTCCTTCTCACATGGCCCTCTCCTTCGGACAGCCTGTAACATGGCAACTGGCAACAGCAGAGAGTTCGGCAGGGAATGAGAGACAGACAACAGAGTGGAAGCAAAACAGAACTTACTTCTGCAATCCAACACCAGAAGCTACATTTCTAACACTGTATGGATTACAAATGAGCCACTTGGTCCAACTGGCCTCACTGGAAAGCTGGAGATTACAAACGGGAAACTCCAGAAGGGAATAATTAAAAGGATCTATCATAGAAGGTTTCCTGCCATAGTACACAAAACTTTCATCCAAACTCAAGCTGCATATATCGAGCTAAATATCAGTCCATAGGAAGAATCATACAGTAGGGAGACTATAAACGCACCCACACTGTGGAAAGAAAATCAGAGCTTTCCACAGGCACCATGAAGCAAGTACTGCAAATCTGTATTGTCGAATCATAGACCTGAAAACTTGACAGTCCTCACCAATTGTCACTAAGAAGTCAGCATATGGACTAGAAGGTGACTGCAAGGTCTTGAAAATTTAGTAAAAAGAATCATTTCCCACCTAATCACAACAAATGTGAGACAGAAGTATTGTTCTTCATCAGGTTCAAACAATCACCTTGACAGTCCATCTGACCAGAGTTTCTGTCTCCCTTGTATTCCTCCTTACAGAACTCAATGAATGAGCTCCTTCCTTTAGAGAATAGTGAACGCCTCATTGCCTGTGTTCCTACCAAGCCCATAAATCACAAAAGCACGCCGCTCCATCTTCCTTTGTACCAGGACAGATAGAAGCTCTGTTCTGAAGCTCTGCTTTTCTGACCTAGAGAAACCTGGGGGCCAAGAGGAAAAGAACATTCTAGGTTAGAAATGAACTATTCAGATGAATTTCAATTGGAATTTCAGGGTGTCCTGGAAACAGATGATAGTCCAGATAGAATTTGGTATCACTTAGTAACGCTTTCCAAAGGAAACTCAAAATCTTTAAATTCTTAGTTTTTAAACAAGCAGCTCAAACATAGCCTAGAGCCAATATGCTCCATACCTCATGATCAAAATGTCTATAAAAATTGTGTCGAAAATAATGTTTTGGAATAGCAGAGGGAAAAAAAGAACATATTTTTAATGAAGCCATTGGTAAAAATCCTGAAGAGCTGATTACCTGAGAATCTACTTCAGTAGGTTGGTTTTACTAGATAGTCACGTGGGTTGACTATGTCACATGAATCTATCTGTGGAAACCTAATGTCAACTGTGATGATATTTGGAGGTGGTCTTGTGAGAAGAGATTAGGCCATGAGTGTGGTGGTTTGAACATGCTTGGCCCATGGGAAGTGGTACTATGAGGAGGTGTGGCCTTGTTGGAGGAAGTGTGTCTGTGTGGGGGTGGGCTTTGGGGCTCCTAAGCTTAAGCTCCATCCAGTACGGAAGAGAGAGTCTTCTGGCTGCCTTTGGATCAAGATGTAGAACTCTCAGCTCCTTCTCCAGCACCATGTCTGCCTGGAGACTGCCATGATGATAATGGACTGAACCTCTGACACTGTAAGCCAGCCCCAATGAAATGTTGTTCTTTATAAGAGTTGCTGTGGTCATGGTGTCTCTTCACAGCAATGAAACCCTAACTAAGACAATGAGGCAGAGCCCACACCAGTGAGATTGGTGCTCTTATAGAGGAGTCCCAGAGAGCTGCTTTATCCCTTGACCATGGGAGAACACAGCAAGAACACCATCTGTGAACTAAGAAACTGGCCCTCAGCAGACTCCAGGTCAGCCAGTGGCTTGATCTTGAACTTCCTGGTCTCCAGAACTGTAACAAACAAATATTTGTTATTTATAATCCACTAGCATGGGACATTTTGTTATAGAAACAACACAAAAACAAAGACTGAGACAGAGCTAAAAAGTAAATTAAATCTGTGTAGAAAAGAAGAAAAGTCGATACTAAATGTGTTGCTTCAAATGAGAATGACCCCCATAGGCTCATATGTTTGAGTGCTTGCTCCTTAATTAGTAGAATTGTTTGGGAAATATTAGGAGGTGTGGCCTTGTTGGAGGAAGTGTATCACTGGGGGTGGGCTTTGAGGTTTCAAAAGCCCACACCAGGCCCACCAGTCTCTCTCTCTCTCTGCCTGCAGATCATGATATAATGCTCTCATCCACTGCTCCAGGGCCATGCCTGTCTGCTCACCACCATGATGACCATAAACTGACCCTCTAAAACTGTAATCAAGGCCAAGGCCTAAATAAATGTTTTAAGAAAGTTGCCTTGGTCATGGTGTCTATTCACAGCAATAGAACTCTAATTAAGACACTGAACATTTTGACCAGAAGCAAAACTAAGTACAGTAAATACATTTCTATTCCAGAAGGCACTGCCTCAGCTCCTCTCCGTGTGGGGTTATCCTCTAGTTCTCTGCTTTGCATAGCATTAAAAATAGCAGGAACTAATTTCACAGCATGTCTTCCACCATCATCAGAGATATCCACAAAGGTTTTGTTATTTATATTATGTAACCAGTGTTCAATCCCCATAAATGCTTAGAGCATACCAGCTAATTGTAGAATTAGAATTATCTCACAGTGACTGGACATCAAGTTCAACATGGTGGCGTAAGAACAGTTTCATTTCACTCTCTCACTTCTACCAAGACTTCATTTAAGTGAGAGGAAACATACTAAAAGATATACGTTCCCAAGAACAAACGAAATTG
The DNA here is from genome assembly GCA_028551405.1 of Uromys caudimaculatus. Classification (NCBI taxonomy): domain Eukaryota; kingdom Metazoa; phylum Chordata; class Mammalia; order Rodentia; family Muridae; genus Uromys; species Uromys caudimaculatus. Next base: position 23,850,448 of record CM052717.1, on the reverse strand, counting down.
GAGGAGGAGCATCGGAACTTGAGAGACGTCAACAGACTTAAGATAGAAAAGCTGGTGGAGGAGAGAGAACAGATGAGCACAGGCAGGGTACCACAACATCCTGAGAGCAAGCAGGACGGTGTGACGAGGAACGGTATGTCCATCATGCTCTCAAACAGAGAAAAATGACCTTCCCATAGAACCCAGGAATGGGGGGTGTGGGATTCTCTTAAGCAGCACTGAGGGCTGGAAGACAAGCGGGAGAGACCTTCAGAGTTCCAAAGGCATCTAAAGCTCACCTTAGACTTCTGTATCCTCTTATTCCACACATCCTTTTGACCTGCAAATACAATGGGAAGCATCTCCTCTATTGCTTGGATCAAGCAGCAGTTCTAGGACCGGAAACATAAATGTAATGCGTGCAGTGGAAGTAACTGTCAGGGAATAATGATAAAAAATTAATGCAAAGTAGGAAATACATACAGTCTAGAGGGCAGTTACAATTGGATGGATAGCCTGAAAAATACTCACAAAGCATATGACAAGCGAACGATGACCTACAGGAAGTGAAGGGGCCCATGAGCCCTGTGGACAGCTGAGGGGAGAGCCAGGGTGCAGTCAGAGATAGCCAGAGCTGACTGAGGCTGGGAGAACAGCAAGGAGAATACAGAACAAGACTGAAGAAGGGACCAGAGAGGTTGAGAAGTGGAGGAGAGGAGAGTAACTGCAGGGATGGCTCAGCTCTCTGAGGAGAACCTGGTTATCCGTTTCACACTCTAACCAACTAAACCAAGAGCTGGATGACCTGTTCCGTAATAGATCAGACAATAAATATTGTATGGATCAGACAGTGTCTGTGAGCTGTTCAACTCTGCTGATTATAGGATGAAAGTAGCCACAGGCAACGTGCTAACAAACGAAGAAGGCAGGGTTCCAAGCAAAGTTTGATAGTCACTGGATTTTGAACAGCATACAATTTTCAGGTATCACAAAACGTTCTTCTCTATCTTTGCGTGTTTCAAAGTGCAGAAAATAAGAGAGCGTGAAACACTCAGCCCCAAATATTTGTGTTGTTGAATATTTAAGCAGAGTGTGTGCCATGCATTCTTCTAGGTTCTTAGAAGTACTCCATGCTTGCTCCAATGCTCTGCTGACGCCACACTGAAATTCTTAATCATTAATGAACAAGTGTCCCACATGTACACTGCAACTAGGTCCATGAAGCAGATACACAGAGAAGGTTTAAGTTCGGCTTCCTAACTGGACTGGTAGCTCTCTGGAAGCAAGGATGGATCATTTTTTTTTTTTTTTTTTTTTGGTTTTTCAAGACAGGGTTTCTCTGTGTAGCCCTGGCTGCCCTGGAACTCGCTCAGTAGACCAGGCTAGCCTCGAACTCAGAAATCCACCTGCCTCTGCCTCCCGAGTGCTGGGATTAAAGGCGTGCGCCACCACTGCCCGGCAGATGGATCATTTCTTACATTTGTACTTTTGTGGACTCATCTAGAACCCTCAGTAAATGACTGCTTGCCTAACAGATGCATACACATATTTTACTTATGAGGGTTATAATTTGGCTCTGTGGGATCCTAAAACCTAAAAGCTATGATTTGTAGCCTGCCTGGGGCCGCTCTATTAGCATCTATAAAACATCTTGACTCTCTTTGATGCCTGAATTTCCATAATTACAGTTTTATTCCTTTATTTATTTATTATTACAGTATTTCCTTCTCTTGTACTGCCAAACCTTCTGGGAAAGATAGACTTTTAAGCTTTGCTATTAAACTTTAATGAACATGAATTTGTCAAATTCTTTTGGTACAGTCGGAACCCACCCCTTCCCAAAAGCAAGCAAACTCGTTCCGAGATGACCCTGAACACACAACACACAGTAATGTCATTATTCAAGAGAAAATATTGGTAAGACATATGTTACGAATAAATCTGGCAGCTTTCAGAGACTTGGATCATTTAAGTCAAAATAGCAGTTTATGTGAAAATATATCAATTCTTAGGCTTTACTGGATGGAAAATCCATATTATCTCCATATATCTAGCACTGTTCAACACATGTCTGAAGCATTATTTGACCTTTTTACTAATCAGATATAAACCCCTTTATCTGCTTCATCTTCCTATGATTTTTTTGCTTTTGTACAATGTCTAGAATTTAGGGGCTGATACTAGAAAGAAGAGAGGTACAGGCTTATCAGACCCGGGGACCAGGAAGTAATCCCAAGACTCAGAACTGGGAAAATCAGGTCAACTTTATCCCCTGGCTAAGTAGCAAGTTCAAGGCCAGCCCAGGCTACATGAGATTCCATCTCTAAAAAAATGAAAATGGAAAGAGTGCTTGTTCCGAAGAGAGTTGCTTTAAGAGATCTGTAGTCTTCCTTCCTTCTTTTCTTCCCTTTTGTATTTTTTCCTCATTTTTAAAGCCCTGAACCCCAACCTGTATGTAATGTAGGGTGCATATGGCCATGAACTGTCATATAAATTAAGTACATTTTCCAAAAATAAACAGGAGACCCCTAAGAGTAGTTTCCCTCCTGTCTGTCTGCCCTGTTCTTCACCTCAGGCACATACTTGATTAGAAAGCTCAAGGGCTCCATTCTGATACCTTCTGGGATGTCTGATTTGCCTATTTGTCTCACCTAATGGGTTATTTTAGCAGCTTAATATACTTCTGTTCCTAAAAATTCCAAGGCTTAGAATAGTCATTCTCTGTTCCCCATAAATGTGATGGCAGTTAGGATCATGTGAGCCAATATTGCCTCCTTAAGAAAACAAAACAAAGATTTATTTTTATTCCAGTGTATGTGCGAGTATATACTACATGTATGCAGGTGCCTGTGGAGGTCAGAAGACCATGGCAAATTCCCTGGAGCTGGAGTTACAGGCAATGTGAGTTGTCCCACGTGCATGCTGGGAATGGAACTCTTAGCCACTGAGCCATCCAGCCCCCAAGATTCTCTCTCAACAGCACTCAACTGTGTAAGAAATCACAGAGAACACAGAAGACTGTTGATTAAGGACCTCCTATCCCATCTCAATACCAACCTTTATAAGTAATGATGGAGACACCACGCCTAGCCCGGAAACAGCATACTATCTGTGTTTACCTTCCTCCCTTGGCTTTTAGAACAATACTGAGCCAAGACTCCATAGATGGAGCCAGAGCTCAACCAAGACAAGGGAGCCCCAGTCAGGCTTGACCTTGTAAGTGACTCAGGCCTTTGCAGAGTAGGGGTCTGATCTCTTATGTGCACAGATTCTCACCCAAGTACTCACTCCATACTCTCTTGGGCTCTCTGCTGTTGTGGTAAAACACCATGACCAAAAGCAACTTGGGGAGTAAGGGTTTATTTCATCATTCCATACTGAGGGAAGTCAGAGCAGGAACTCAAGCAGGGCAGGAACCCAGAGGCAGGAAGTGAAGCAGAGACCATGAAGGAACACACTGACTACCAGCCTGCTCCCCATGACTGACTTGCCCAGCCTGTTTTCTTATACAACTCAGGGCTACCTGTCCAGGGGTGACAGCACCCCAAAGGACTGGGCCCTCCCATATAAATCATTAATCAAGAAAACGTACTTGCCTACAGGAAGCCTGTCAGAGACATTTTCTCAATGGAAGTTCCTCTTCCCAAAGAACTCTAGCTTGTGTCAAGCTGCCAAAAACCCAAAACCCAAACAAACCAGGACACAAATGCACAAGAAAGTTCTGATCTTGGGATTGCTAGTCTCAATGGTATTCCTTGTAATTAGCTGCTAGGCAACTCTCAGATGGGTTTGGTCATGGACCGAGGTGGAAAATCCTGGTTTCTTTGGAAAGTTAGTTATGTCAAATGATCTTTTGCTGGGGCACACAGGTAAAAGGATCTCTTGCTAAAGCAGACACGGGACAGACTGTTTCCCTGGAGCAGACCCAGGTGAAAGGATGTTTGGATATAGCAGATACATGAAAGGACCTGTGGTGGAGGAGTCTAACTATGACCCCACAGACAGTGGGAGATGAGCATTGAGCATTGGTTTGGTTTGCTCCGCCTCACTATTCTTCACTAGCACACATATATTGGTTCACCTTATAGCATTCACCTCATAGCGTTATTGAGCTCAACTTGTGGTAACACCGCCATTGAGAGAAACTCACCCAAGAACTGCTTGTGAGGTTCCTGTGGCAGCTTGCCACTTCTGCAGCCTCACTTCAGGCTGGTTGGCAAGCCTGGTGGTTTCTTCCAGATTAACTACAGCTGCTAGTTCCTGCCTAGTGTCTGCCTGCCAAAAAGACTAGACTGTAGCTGCTGGCTTGTGTGTGGTGTCTGCCTGCCTAGAGGACTGGTCTGCAGCTGCTGAGTCGTATTTGGTGTTTGCTCCAGGACTAAACTACTGTCAAAGAAGACCGAGTTCACCCCAAAAAAACTATTGCTAAACAGGTCCACTTTCCCCATATCCTAATAACTTTTCTCTTCCACTAAAAGCCATATTAAAAGTAGGTTACCAAAAAATCTACACCTACAATGGATCTGGCCCAGAATGAGGTCTAGACTCCCACAGATTCTACACTATTGAGCACTATAGGAATTCCAGGCATCTTTAAATACAGATGATGCTGAAGGTAAGGTGTGAAGACCCAAGCAGGGACTGCAAAGCAATCAAATAACTGTAAAAAACACACAAACAAACAAACTCAGTGGTTAAGAGCACTGACTGCTCTTCCAGAGGTCCTGAGTCCAATTCCCAGCAACCACATGGTGGCTCATAACCATCTGTAATGCCCGTGACCATTCCGGTTCATTCAGATTGAGTCTGGTTCATTCACTCAGTGTATGACTTCATGCAGTCAGTGTAGTCCTCAATAGAAATTAAAACATGGTTTGGAGCTACTTCCGTCTCCACGGGTCTAGCAATTCACTGTGCTGAAAGCTGAGGCACTTGCCTGGTGATAGTTCTGCCTCACTGTGAAGTACAAGCAGTCAGGGTTAGTGTCCGGTTCATGGGAGAGCTCACAGCTACAGTCCATAAAGACTGTGGGGAACATGAAGGGAAGATGAAGGGAGGGCGGACATGAATAACCTAAGAGGGTGCCCGTAGTTCCCCAGTGACACGGCCTTGGTGATTCAAAACATCAGACCTATCTTACACTGATGAAAGTCGAAATCCCTAATGGGTTGGCAGCCCTGTGCAGTGTGTGGGGATACTAAGGGTGTCCATGTTCCTGCTAGTCCAGTTTCTAGAATCTTCTGTGCTCTTTGCCCGTTGTCCTGTATCACTATGACCTCTTCTCTCATTGCTATACTGCCTCCCCCTCCCCCCAACCTCCCCCTTATCCCTACCTCCCTACCCTCCACATCCTCCACACCTCACACCCCAAATCAACTGACCTCTCCCTCTGACCACACACACATACACACACACACGTGCACGTGCACACACACACACACACACACACACACACACACACACACACACACACACACACGCATGAACACCCCGCCCCACTGTCACGTGACCTCTCCCTCTGACTCCCTGCCTCTGCCTTAGGAGGTCCTTGTGATCACACTGGCTGCACTTGAATAAATCAAGACAATCTCCATAATTCAGCATCCTTCATTTGCCTCATCTATCTATAACATCTCTGATTCGGTGTAAAGTAACACAGTCACAGATTAGAGGGGACACTGTTTTCAGCCTACCAACAGTCTACTGAGGTAGTTCTAATAGTTTGTAACACACATACCTGCTTGTATAGTCAGCAGGTCACTGGGTTTCATCAGGCCCCAGAATGTGGGACAACTGAATGTCCTCCAGAAGCCTACCTATTCCATTAATGATAAGAATAGAGCTGAAACAGAGCCCACCCTAGATCCTCCACCCAGATCCCCACTGCCTCACAGGTCAGTCACCTCCACCCTAGATCCCCCCAGATCCCCACTCCCTCACAGGTCAGTCACCTCCACCCTAGATCCCCCCAGATCCCCACTCCCTCACAGGTCAGTCACCTCCACCCTAGATCCCCTCAGATCCCCACTTCCTCACAGGTCAGTCACCTCCACCCTAGATCCCCCCAGATCCCCACTGCCTCATAGGTCAGTCACCTCCACCCTAGATCCCCTCAGAACCCCACTGCTCCACAGAGAAGCCACCATGCTTCACCATCTTGGCCCTGCAGCATTTCCCAACCCCCTCCCCTCTTGCCACATCACCTCTGGGCCCTGATTCCAGCAGATTCCCACTCAGTCCCCAGCCAGTCTCCTTCTTACACATGAATTCTCCAGCCACCCCTTGTGATTCTCTGTGGTCTCTTTAACTGCCAAGTTTTTTGGTCCCCAGAAGAAGACTATGGAGTCCCAAGAAATATTTACTGAAACATTTGGTGATATGAGAAAAATAAAATGATCTGAAAAACCAAAAACCTCCTGTTAACAGGGATTCCCAGTCACAACGACCAACAAGAGAAGGGTGGGTTTTTGAGTGAATCTCACCTGTTGCGTTATGTCTGTCTTTTAAGAACTTCTGTTAGTGTGGTAAATTAAATCATGCAAAATAGTGCGTGAATTATCACTGAGTTCTGAGCTGCAGAAGGTAAATCAGGAAAGTAGCTCAGTAACTCCTCCGCCTGGCCTGCACCCATCACTGCCACCAAGTGGCAGATGCTGACAGTGGCTCCAGCCAACAGAAGACTCCGTAGCTCCTTTCTTTCTTGTATCCTGTTACTGTCACTGTCGCAAATGCCTAAGGAAGGTTAGGAAATTACACCCCCGACCCGCATTGCCTCAGCAAAAAACTGGGCTTCTGAGTAATTACCATGACGTTCATGCCAAAACAAGAGCTAAGAAAAAGATGCCAAACGACTTGGGAGCGACACCATAGAAATTATTTTCTCCCTCCATTTTCAATGTGAAATTTTAGCACAATGCCTTGTTTACTGGACATCAAAGGAGATATGATTCACAACGTTGTTGCCAAGGTAACTTAAGATTGGGTCTTTAACAGGAGCCTGGTATAATCATCAACAGAGAAGCTTCGTCCAGCAACTGATGCAAACAGATACAGAGACCCACAGCCAACATGAGGCAGAGTTGGGAGAGTCCTGCTGAAGAGGAGGAGGAAAAATTGTAGGAGCCAGGGAACCCACAAGACCACCTGCAGATTCAACTAGCCAGGGCCCATAGGGGCTCAGAGACTGAATGGACAACCGAAGAGCCCACAGGGATCTGACCTAGGTCCTCTGCGTATTTGTTATGGTTGTGTAGCTTGGTCATCTTGTGGGACTCCTAACACTGGGAGCGTGGACTGTCTCTGACCCTTCTGTCTGCTTTTGGGACCCTTTTCCTTCTACTGAGTTGCCTCGTCCAGCCATCTGATGGGAGGTGCCTAGTCTCACTGCAACTTGATGTGCTATGTTTGTTTGATATCCCTGGGAAGCCTGCCCTTGCCTAAAATGGAGGAGTGGGGGGAGGGGGAGAGAAGGAGGGAGGCAGGGAGAGAGGGGAGGGAGGGAAGAAGAAAGGGACAGAGGGGAAACTGCTGTTGGGGGTATAATGTATGAGAGAGGAATACATTTTTTAAAAAGATTATGTCTTTAAGAAATAAAACTTAGCCAGGCAGTGGTGGTGCATGCCTTTAATCCCAGCACTTGGGAGGCAGAGGCAGGTGGATTTCTGAGTTCGAGGCCAGCCTGGTCTACAGAGGGAGTTCCAGGACAGCCAGGGCTACACAGAGAAACCCTGTCTTGAGAAACCAAAAAAGAAAAAGAAAAAGAAAACTTACTTTTATATTTTAACCATATATAATGGTCATTTACTGTTGTAAATGCACTTCTGTGCAATGGTGGCTTGAAGAAAGCAGTATGTCCTGTGCCCTGATCAAGGGTTTGGACTTATCCTCAGCAAGTCACATGGAAAGTCGGAAAATAAATGTCTTCCTTTGAAATAAGAAATACAACACATCGTATGTCGGCATTAGTCTGGCTGTATTCTCTGTGCCTGTTTCAGGGGCTGGAGTCATGGGCAGAGGAAAGAGGAGCAGAGAGCAGATGTCCCTGATAGAAAGAGCGATCCACCCCGTCCATCCCAATGCTGTTTCTGCTCATGTTCCAGATCATATTGTGAGGCCATATGCCTCATCTCAGGTACTTCCAGCAGTCTCGGATCCTTGCAAACCAAAGGATAAAATAAAAATGCTGTTGAACAAACAAATAGTAAGATGATGTTTTATTTGGATGGAGTTCTATTTCATGTTTTTCTTTTTAATTTCAGAGCATTTGAATTTTTTAATTATCATTTATACTCTGACATTCATTTCTACTGTCCTTACAATATAATTGACAATGCAACCTATAGAATGCTTGGCAAAAGAGATTGACCTGTTATTTTAAAAATAGTTACATATTTATGTGTATGCGGGTGTGCCTGTGTGTGTGGGTGTCTGTGTGTACGTGTGTGTGTGTGTGTGTGTGTGTGTGTGTGTGTGCCTGTGTGTATGTATTGCATCACATGCATGCAGGAGACCCTGGAGGTCAAAAGAAGGTCTCAGGACCCTTGAAACTGGAGCTACAAGCCATTGTGAGCCATCATAGGTGCTGGAAAGAGAAGTCAGGTCCTCTGGGAAAGCAGCCAGTGTTCTTACCCACTGACCCTTCTCTCTAGCCCTCTCTGCGTTTTTTTCTACTGCTCAAAGATCTAATTCATCATTTTTAAACATTTCATGGATGTTTTTAGAAGGTTGGGTTTCTGGGTTGTAAACAATTCATATGTATAATTTCATCTTTCAAGTGTTCCCATTCCCCTGAAACAGTCCCTCATTTTTAAAGATCTATTCCATTTATATATTATTTTTGTCTGTCTGTGTGAGAGCACCTGTGAATTGGTATGTACCACATGCATGCAGGAGCCCACAAAGGCCAAAAAAGGGAAGGGCTTCAGATCCCCTGGAGCTGAAATTACAGACCATTCTTAGCTGCCATCTTACTGCTGGGAATAGAACCCAGGTCCTCTACAAGAGTATCTTGTGCTCTTAACCACTGAGCCATCTTACCAGCCCCTAGATCGTTGCTGTTATTGACTTAATCTTATAAATGCTGACAGAAGCATGTTAAGTCATACGGCCTTTGCCTATTGTCAGTTTCCATTCAGATAGACCCAATATAAGGAGTTTTGAATGTTTTCAACACGTAAGTTGAGTTTACAGTGGCTCCTCCCTATTCTGTCTTGAGCGTGGCTCACGTTGCTGTCCTAACGCTCCTGCTTTAAAACTTACCTTACTTGAAATGAGAATGGCCACTTTCTTCTTCTTCTTTTTCATCCCGCAGTCCCTTTTTAACTTACCACTTTTAATTAGTTTTAGGTATTTTCCTCTGATTCTCCAAAGACACACACTTGAAGACGTTGTGTTTCCTCTGCTCATGTTTTCTCTTCTGTACTGCCATTCCATATCTTCAGCTCTTTCTTGTTAAAAGTAACTAGTGAACTCCACATGATCCAACCTAGAGACAGCAGGGTGAGTGGCAGCATTTACAGCATCTCCCCTGCAGGACTGGACAAGATATGAAATCAGCACAGCCATATCCACTTCACTGGTCCAGCAGTAGAGCCAAACATAAGAAAAACCATTTGTAAGATAAAGAAGAACCAAAGCTCCAAAGGCCTTGTAAAGATCTCCATAATTCGGCTAAATCTAAGATACATCTGCCCCTAGACTAACACTTCCCACAGAGCTTCTTTCAGAGCTGTCAATCAGGTTCCACGGGAACTGCGGTGGTTTGAATAGGTTTGACCCCTATAGAGTCATGTATTTGAATGCTTGACCCATAGGGAGTGGAACTATTAGGAGGCGTGGCCTTTGTTGGAGTGGGTGTGGCCTTGTTGGAGGAGTGGGCGTGGCCTTGTTGGAGTAAGCGTTGTCACTATGGGGGTGGGATTTGAGGTCTCCTAGGCTCAAGGTAAGTTCAGTGTGAAACACAGTCTACTGCTGCCTGTGGATCAAGAGGCAGAACTCTCGGCTCCTCCAGCATCATGCCTGTCTGCACACTTCATGCACACCATGATGATAACAGACTGAACCTCTGAAACTGTAAGCCACCCCCAATGAAATGTTTTCCTTTGTAAAAGTCGCCTTGGTCACGGTGTCTCCTCTTCACAGCAATGGAAGCACTAAGACAAGAATTTATTCCTACGTCCTGATGTAGGAAATGATATTCACAGTAATTTGCCAACAAAGCAATAATCAGAACTTGACAAATGAGTGTGTGGTGTGTGTATTCCTAATCACTTTTCTTTCTGTTCTTCCATGTTTATATTCAATGGGGTCAAATATAAATAGCAGTCTCTAGAGCCAAATTATCTCTAATTATGTCAACTAGAAACAGATTGCTTTTTTCGTGTTTTTTCTTATGACACTAATGGACTAATTCTTTTCTAAGCAAATCCTTCTTAACACATAGGAGGTTTGTTTAGAAGACCAAATAAATCTGATTAATTCCTAACTTATATCAGACAATGATTCTCACATATAAGAAGGTAGACCGGCAGATTAATTAGTGACTCAAGAGTTTTGATTGATTATAATTAGCTGATCAGACAATAATTCCCACAAATATGTCCTATGTAGATCCCCCACAAGCCAACTAACTATCCAATCCAACTAACAATAAAAATGGGCATTAAAATGTACCTGAGTGTCTCTCTCTCTCTCTCTCTCTCTCTCTCTCTCTCTCTCTCTCTCTCTCTCTCTCTCTGTGTGTGTGTGTGTGTGTGTGTATGTATGTATGTACATGTGTGTGTATGTACGTCTGTGTGTCTGTGTGTCTGTGTATGTCTCGTGTGTCCTACTTAGGGTTTCTATTGCTGTGATAAACACCATGACAAAGAGAAAGTTGGGAATAAAAAGGGTTTTTTGGCTTATATACTTCCCCAACATAGTCCATCACCGAAAGAAGTCAGAACTGGAACTCAAGCAGGGTTGGAACCTGGAGGAGCTGATGCAGAGGCCATGGAGAGGTACTGCTTATTACCTTGCTCCCCATGACTTGCTCAGCTTGCTTTCTTATAGAACCCAAGTCCACCAGCCCAGAGATGGCACTGCCCACAATAGGCTGGGCCCTGCTGCATCTATCACTAATTAACAAAATGCCCTATAGCAGGATCTTATGGAGGCATTTTCTCAATTGAGGGTCTTTCCTTTCAGATAATTCTAAATACCTAGCTTTAAGAATCGGAACAAAACCTACATTCTGAGTGCTGTAGCCCCAGCTGGAGATCAAAGGAACAGAGTGGCTTCTGCCCAAGAGCCTGGCAAACAGGAAGGAGCAGACGCCCTCAAAGGTAGGAAAGGATGCTCAGAACTCATTCTTCTCTTTAGTTAATCACTACCAATTTCCATAAATCTTAGGAAACTCTCTCTGTTGCTAACATCCCCGATAAGGGACAATCTTCCTCTATTTTTCTACAGACTTGGCAGTTGCTCTAGGGTCTGCATTTTAAAGAGAAATAAAAAGATACCCACCCCTTCCAGAAGGTTCCCTGCTTTTGTCCGTGTAAGCTACACTACTAGGCATCCAGAAAGCAAAGGAAAATGGGAACAAGTCTACTGCCATATGGCTTAACTCATAAAACACAGCCAAAACATCGCCACCGCAAGAGACCAAACTTCTGTCTCCACCCCACGGTAGAGGAGCCCAGCAAAGGCCCCCAGTCAACAGCAGATAGCCCTGGGGCAGGGTGGTCTAAGCAACTTGTCTGGAATTCACAGGGCATCAGTCTCCCCAAAGGAATTTACAAAGAGACCCAAAGGTCCCATGCAAAAGAAAATAAAGGGCGTATACGCAAAGTTGAGCCCAAACAAGATTATACAAAGGGAGGGCCACACTCTGCAGAGGGCCTTCAGGCCCAAGCTCCCGTCAAGCTGAAGATGGAGAGCTCAGTGTATCATTTGTGGATTTCAAATACTACTGGATAATGTTCAATTCCAAGAAGGAATCTGAAAAGAACAAAGGTGGAGGTGGGTGGAGTGAGGATAGAAATGCCAAGTTCTGAGGAAGCCAGGGCTGAGGAGCTGGAGGCAAAATCAAAACGATTATCTGAATTAACAGCACCTCCCCCGTTAGCCTGTCACTCATTCAATGGTCTCTCTAACTCCATCTCCAGTGTTCGTCCGCAGTAGATCTCACAACTCCAAATGCCCTTGCACTGGGAGTCTGAAAGTTCTTTACCCATAGTTAAGAAGCCTATCTCACCCCTCCTCCTCTTCCTCCTCCTCCTCCTCTCCCTCGTCCTCTTCTTCCTCCTCCTCTCCCTCCTCCTCTTCCTCCTCCTCTCCCTCCTCCTCTTCCTCCTCCTCCTCTTCTTCTTCCCCCTCCCCTTCCTCTTCCTCCTCCTCCTCCTCTTCCTCCTCCTCCTCCTCTTCCTCCTCCTCCTCCTCTTCCTCCTCCTCTTCTTCCTCCTCCTCCCCTTCCTCTTCCTCCTCTTTCTCCTCCTCTTCTTTCTCCTCCCCCTCCCCTTCCTCTTCCTCCTCCTCCTCCTCTCCCTCCTCCTCTTCTTCCTCCTCCCCTTCCTCTTCCTCCTCCTCCTCTTCTTCCTCTTCTTTCTTCTTCCCCTCCTCCTCTCCAACCCTCAAACTCCGATTTTTCCCTAAGAGGAAAATGGTCAGTGTCACAAATAAAGCAAGTGACTTTAAAGCTTACCAATGTCACTCAGGTCCCAATTCCACCTATTTGTACTTACCTAAACTCTTAATTTTTTTTCCTCTGGGGTGTCAGATAAAAACAAGTAAAGGGAATGGAATCTCTTATTTTATTGATTTATTTTCCCATCACTGGTAAATATAAACAAAAATGTGGAATAGATGTGCAAACTGTATTAGTAATTGTGTAAGTACAAGCACAGCCCTCCCCTCAATGCAAAATCTGGACTATTATGACAGCCTGTTTCCTTTCTCCCACAACTATTCCAAAGATGGCCTGTGCTTAAGTTGGCTGTGTCAGGTGACTAGTGGAACCACTTGTATTCACATGGGATCCCATGTCCCCCAAGCAATGCTGAGTCTCTGGGGTACAGGGCTCATGTAAGAATCAACCCTGCAATCCAGCTTCCCCTCCACCCAGGACACATCACAGCCCTTAGCCCTATACAGCCTTGAACCTAGAAGCACATAATCAAATGTCTTCATGATGGTGGCTCACAGATTTGGCTGTACCAGGGGACTCTTCCATGTCTAGGAACTCCTGAGGCTGTGAAAAGAAGTCTTGTGCTTTTATAATAACCCTGGCCTCTGGTCTTGGGATAGCTTCCCTCCTTGCTCTATCTTAAGGAAGGGTCACCATGATCCCAATTCAAGTGCTTCTAGCCTTTCAGGGCTTATGATCTCTGAAAGTTGCAAATACCGGGTGGCATATAACTGATATTATGTCTTGGAGAAGGCAAGATGGCTTCTTGGTTCTCTGAAGAGATGTGTGCTCTGAGTCACTGGCTATTTCCACCTCTGTGAGCATTTGGGAGTGGCTGTGCCATATCTGCTTCAGCTGAAAGCCCAGTCTCTGCATTTTTCAACTGAACATAGTCTAGTCTTCAAGAAATGCCCATGGCTACCTAGATCTACCTTTTGAGTCTTAGTTATTAATAAGGATGTCTTCAGGAGTGTAAAGTAATATCTTAACCTTCTATGTCTCATTTTCTGCTTAAAAACCCAGGTTTTGTTTATTTGGTTGGTTTCTAAAATCTGTTATCTAGACAGGATATTTTGTATGTGGTACAGAATCTGTAGACAGAGCTGATATCAATCTCCCTAAATATTCAGGGGTGACCTTGAACTCCTGATCCTTCTGTTTCTACTTCCAGAGTACTGGTATTAAAGGTATGCATATGTCATCATGCCCAGGCTATGCAGTGCTGGGAACTGAATCCAGGACTTCATGCATGCTGGGAAAATACTAACAATCAAGCTACACCCACAACCTCAAAAATTATTCAATGAAGGAATACTTCATTCAGTAACTGAACTTGTGTCAAACATCAGCTTCTAATGTCATTGTTTGTAATAGCTAATTTTAATTTCTAGTTAATAAGCATTGCCTTGTATACTAGCCAGCAATTGCTGAGCAACAAATTCTCCAAAATTTAACAATTGGAAAACCCAGAAACATTTACTTTCTCGTGATCTTCTAATGCTAAGAAGCTTTGGATTGGGGTACAGATGGCTCAGCTGTTAAAAGCACCGACTGCTCTTGCAAAGGACCTAACACCCAAATCATGCAAATCCACAATAGCCTATAACTCCAGCTCCAGGGGATCTGATGCCCTGTTCTGGCCTCTGAAGACACTGCCCTCGTGCACAAGCCCACGGGTAGACATATGCATTGACTCATCACTGTTTTAAGTGGACGATGGGCTGAGTAGAGTAACCTGGGAGCGTGTCCATGGAGGCTGCCAGTTAGGTGAACAGTGAATGGATGGGAAGTCACTTCCAAGAGGATACACTCATGTGACTGGCAAGTTAGTGCTGAGTATGGTTGCACACTACAGTTTCTTGGTACATGGTCCCCTGCACATGATTGCTGAATGTCCTCATAATTACCAGTGCCCCTAATCTATCCAGTGATCTGAGGTCCACCTTGACCAGCACAGACCATTCTGACCTTGTCAAAATCTCCTACTAGTATCACAGGTCATGTCTATCCAAAGTGGGCTGAAGTCACAGGAGGGATTGGGAGATCATAGCGATAGTGTGTACACGAGGGCATGTGTGTGTGTGTGTGTGTGTGTGTGTGTGTGTGTGTGTGTGTGACTCTCTGAATAATATATTGAAGACCTAGCAGAGACATCCAGCCTCATGGGACTGAGCAACTACTGGATTCTTGTGAGTTCTTCCATTCACAGCCAGCCATTGTTGGATTAGGTGGATCGCTGCCTGTAAGTCATTGTAATAAATCCCCTTTCTCAAAATATACAGCGAATTCTTCTGTTACTCTAGAGAACCCGATCTAATAAATGCAGTTTTGCAAAATGTCTCACTGCGTGTAGACTCATTGTATCTTTTGCTTGAGATTCCAAAACTAAGTTGCACTTTGGGACAGGAACAGCAAGGTGGACAGAAACGGCAAGGAAGGGGGAAGTAGAAGCCCCTGGAGACAGTTCTCCCGTGCTATGGTTCTCCGGCGCTTCTGGTTGGTATTTCCACAGGATAACAAAATCATCATGCCCTTCTACTTTTTGACGGGAACTGTCATGGTGGAATAATGCCAGGCTGCATTTTTATTCTGTTTGCTTTGCCTCTTGGAATGCCTGAAATGATAGCGCCCACGGAATTTCTGGAATTTCCTTACAATCTTCTAGGGAGGCAAAAGCCCTAAGTCTAATTATAAAAGTCAGCAAAGCAGGACCCTGACTGAGTTGAACAAAGCAGTGACCCAAAAATATCCATATGAAACTTTGTTTAGTTGCCAAGCCCTGAAGAAGCTATGGGTTTTCAACGTGTTACAAGAGAATCGCAGAGCAGTATTTTCTCATTCCAAAGAAACACATGAGAGAATCTCCTGCAAGAATATTCCAGACCTTCTTCCATCCTGCCAGGTGGTGTGAAGAAAACCAGACCCCACCTTCCGGAGCTAGCCGGGCTCTCAAAGCTGAAAAGCCTTTGAGCCAACTCCTTTTTCTCCTTCCGTTAGAAGCTGCAGTGACATTTAAAACCACGAGGAGAACCCTTCCTGACTCTCCCACCCCACCCAGGATCTCTCTGACTCCTAATCAGTCCCACTCAGAGCTCCAGTTTGTCTGTTCTCGTAGACTTTGCAGCACACAAGTGCCAAATCTGCTCAGACATGGCTCCTCATGCAAAACCTTCATTGTTAGGGGCTTCCGGTTTTCAGATACAATAAGACACTGAAAAGCAAGCAGATCTCAGCTCCTGGCATTTTGTGCAGAAGGAATGTGTTAGAAGAGGACCCCTGGGGCCCTGTCAGGGTTGTGTATAGTCTAGGGATCTGTCCTGAGGACAAGAGACAAACTCCTCTGAGGAATGATCAGCTGTGTTCACAGTTCCCGCGTGGGCTCTTCTTCAAAGGACTTTCTTTCCTCTGCTTTTCTCGGAGAAGAAAACACAACCCTCTCCCACTTAGCCACAACTGATCAGATAGCACCTTCTACAGCACCCCGATGTGTCAGCTGCCCTCTCACCCAGATCTTTCCAAATCACAGAGTTCTTTGAAACAAAGTTCAATGCACTATATACAAAATTACAAATTAGAGCATCTAGTCTGTTTCTTGAGAAACATCTAAATCTCCTAAATAGATCTCTCTGTGAACAATTCCAAAACCGCCCTGTGGAGCAAAGTCAACTTCTTCCCTGTCACGAGGGAAAGAGGATCCGCACAAGCTTCTCAGTATTTTGTCCTCCTTGTTCCCAGTTCTCAAACAAGGCACATCATTCTGCCACCTTCCTAGAATCAAAATGACAATGAGCTTCCCCGGAATGCCTTAGGCAAGCCTCTCCCAGTGAAACGACCCTTTAGAGACCTGAAGAATCAAAGTCTAGTCTTTTAAGGACAAAAAAAAAAAAATTCTTCCAAGTAAGTGATAATTATTGAACCACTGAAGGTAAGTTTATCCTGCTTGGAAAAGAATTATTAAATATGTGTTTATCATGGTATATCACAGCTACCCTGTATGTGTGCTGGGTCTTTCCGTTTGTCTCTTCCCAGCCACTCTGTGCTGCCTGGCACCGCTCTCACACCCAGCTGATTCAGACCACCAGCTTAGACCCTGCCATGCCCCCAGATCTTTGAACCTGGGTCCTGCTAACTGGGGGGAGGAGGGGTTGGGGAAGGGGGCTTGGGGGGAGGGGGGAGAGGTGCTGCTGGCATTCCCTTCCTTCCTCAATGACAAGGATGTTCAGTCAAGACCACACCTCCTAGCAGGGGGCACACTCTTCTATGACTGCGTGTTCTCTAGGTCCCGGGGACCTCTTCCTCCCTCTGACCTCTTCAGTCCTAGCGGCCAGCCTTTGCTGGAATGATGCCCTATCCTACGGAACCTTTGTCTGCCTGCATGTTTGTAAATAACTCACTGAGGAGGCGATGTGCTGGTTAATTAACAGTAAGACTGACACAGGAGTTGTGACTAGTGCCCCTTCCCCATTTTAAGCCGTCACTTCAGTGAAGCAAGCACTTCTCCTTTAAATAAATGAGAAACCACAAGAGAATACGCTGACCCTGGGGTAGACAATCTCATGAAACTAATCATATAACTTAGGCATTTTGCTACATTGAAGACTGAAGAAAGGTTTTTGGTTATTTAGAGTATTACATCATTTAAATGAGGCTATAGGAGAGGAATGTTAGAAAAACAGAAGCAAAAGTCAAGCCCGTGGCCCGGGACAACCGCAGATGACTGCGTGGCCTGACGTGAACATAACCCACGAGCAATAGGAATGTGTAAATGTGAGAAGTCTACCTTTAATAGAATGTAACGAAGTCTTGGAAAGTAGAAACATACACACACACACACACTTGCACAGTAATCTTTAATTAGACCTCATTTAAAGAGAATAGGTTTCTATAATCAAATGTTTTCTGCATTAAGATCTGAAAAAGAATGCTCATTAATAAAACTGTTCAAGAGATTATATAACTTAATTGTTACAGAATAACCCCAGCTTTGTTGTCCCTTAAAGAATTTTAAGTTAACTTTCTTGACAACAAAGGAGAGTGAGAGACTCCCAGAATGGAAAAGTAAGTGTTCTTTTCTTCAGTTTCAGTTATTTATGCTTTTGTGATAAGAAACATTTAACCATATAATCTACTCTCTTAAAACAAAAGACAGCTGAATGACACTATTGTTGACCGTAAGTACCGCATATCTCTAGAACTTGCCTAACCTACTTAGTTATAACCTACTTACATAATTTCCCATGTGCCCCTTCCCTCTGTCTTTGGCAACCTCCTTTTGATCCATTGACTCTGACAGTTGTAGGCACCTCGACTAATGTCACTAAATTGGTTTTCTCTCCTTTGCTGTAATAAACGCCATGACCAAAAGCAACTTGAGGAGGAAGAGTTCATCTGGCTTACATGTCCCGATCACACTCCATCATCAAGAGAACGGAGGCAGGAACGGAGGCAGGGACCCTGGAGGGGTGCTGTTCACTGGCTTGCCCCTCATGGCTTGCTCAGCCTGCTCTCTTAGACATGTAGCAGAACCACCTGCCCAGGGTTGGTACCTTGCACAGTGGGCTCCCACATCAGTTACCCAACAAGAAAATGTCCTACATACATGCCAACAAGACAATCTGCTGGAAGAAATCCCTCAGTTGAGGTTCTCCCATCCTGGGTGACACCAGTTTGTGTCTAGCTCATAGAAATTATCACAAAGATCATAAATGGCTGTGATCTATCTCACTTAGCACAATGAGCCCAAGAGTCATTCGTGCTGTTGTGTGTTGGAGTGTCTTGGGTTGTTCTCTCTTTTTGATTTTCTGTTGTTTGTGGGGTTTTTTCTTTTTGTAGTGTTCTCAACTAAAAGAATTCTCTTGTTATACACACATTTTTTTTTTAATCCATTTAGCTGTTGGTAGATGTACTGACTGGTTTTGTGTGTCAACTTGACACAAGCTGGAGTTGTCACAGAGAAGGGAGCTTCAGGTGAGAAAATGCCTCCATGAGATCCAGCTGTAAGGCATTTTCTCAATTAGTGATCAAGGGGGGAGGGCCCCTTGTGGGTGGTACCATCTGTGGGCTGGTAGTCTTGGGTTCTATAAGAGAGCCAGCTGAGCAAGCCAGGAGAAGAAAGCCAGTAAGTTACATCCCTCCATGGCCTCTGCATCAGCTCCTGCTTCCTGCCCTACTTGAGTTCCAGTACTGACTTCTTTTTGTGATGAACAGCAGCATGGAAGTGTAAGCTCAACAAACCCTTTCCTCCCCAACTTGCATCTTGGTCATGATGTTTGTGCAGTAATAGAAACCCTGACTAAGACAGTAAACTTCCATATTTTTTCTGTAGCTGGGCTACTGTGAATTGTGTGCCAGTGAACATGGAAATGTTAACATCTCTTCAGGATCCTGATTTGAAGTCTTCTGAATAAATTCCAGTACTAGTATTTCCTGGATCCAACAGAAACTCCACTTGTAAACTTTGAAGGCCTTCTACACTGTTTTCCAGAGTCTGCCTACTTTACATTCTCACCAGAAGCTTGCAGACATTCTGAGTTCTCTGAATCTTCACCTATAGCTGCTGTCATTTGTCCCTTTGGGAAAACAGGCCATCCTGGCAGGCATGAGTGTGTCTCTCCCTGCCTCCCTCCCTCCTTATCTCCCTCATTTCCATGCAGTTTTACTTTTCTGAGGGCCTGTTAGCCTTGGAGAAATGCTTATTCATGTCCTTAGCCCACTTTTAAGTCAGGTTGTCTATTATTGAGTTGCTAGGGTTTCCTATATATTTTAGAGATTAAACCCTTTTCAGGGATGTCGTTTCTCCTGTTCATGAGTTTCCTGTTGGCTTCATTGATCTTCATATGCTTTTTAGTTGGTAGAATTCCACGTCTGGCCTTTGCGTTACAGCCATGAAATCGCTGCCAAAATCAATGTCAAGACGTCTTTTCTTCTATATTTTCTTCTTGAAATTCTGTAGTTTAATGTCTCACATTTAAATCGTTAATCCAATTTCAGTTGATTTTTGTGATTGTGTGAACAAGGGTTCCGTTCTGTGTGGTTATCCTGTTTTCTCTGACACTGTTTATTGAAAAGACGAGCCCTTCTCCATTGAATATTCTTGGCATCCCAACTGTAAATCAACTGAACACACACACACACACACACACACACACACACACACACACACACACGTGGATTTATTTCTGGATTTTCTATTCTATTCCACAGGTCACTACGTCCGTCTTCAGTCAGTATATCTGTTTTCGTGATCGTACATATTGCTTTGACTACTTTAACTTTGTAACATTTTTGCAATCTGAAAATGAAGTCTCCATGACTTTCTTCTTTCTTAATATTTATATAATAATGTGTAGTCTTTTGTGATGTCTTCTGAATTATAAAATTGTTTCTCCTTGCTAGCACAGGATATGAACTTCTGTGTAGAACCCTACTATTTCATTGTAAAAACCTGTCAAAACTAAAAATGAGCTGAGAAATGTTTCAAGTTTCAGAATACAAAACTGACATCAAGAACTAGTTGAGGGCTGGACTAGGGGTTCTATGGTAAGAAAACACTTGGTTTTGGTGTTTTTGGTTTTCTCCTTGCAAGTTGCTCAGATGTAGAGGTTCAAGTGCATTCAGAATTGGCCCTACCTGTAATCCACTGCATGCTCCAGGAAGACACTGCTGCTGAAGGTGTGATGGACAGAAGGGGTGACAGACGTGAACACTTCTGTACAAAAGGTGCTGAAAACAACCCTCATCCATGATGACTGAATGTCTTTGGTGACCTAACACCCATCATGGTCTAGTAAGGGGAATTCTTGAAGCTCCCAAAGCCTTAGACAAGCACCAATCCCATCTCTGTGTGTTTGCATCCAACTGTGTTGAACCTCTAAGTGCATGGATGGTGGAGGCATTCTGGGCTGAGCACCAAATCAACCCAATTAAGGCTGATGACAACAAGAAACTGGGAATGGTAGGCCTCTGAAAAACTGATCAAGAGGGGAAACCATGTAAAATATTTGATTTGTTTGCAGTTTTGTAAGGGTTAAGGACTATGGCAAAGGATCTCAGGCCAAGGATGTCACTGAAGAGTGCTCCAAATATAAGAAGTGAGCAAATAAAAATTTGAGAGAGAGAAAGAGAGAGAGAGAGAGAGAGAGAGAGAGAGAGAGAGAGAGAGAGAGAGAGAGCGCACATTGGCTACTCTTCCAGAGATAGACCACTGTCTTTAACCCAAATTCCAAGGATCCAAATCCCTCTTTCTGAGCCCCCAGGCACCAAAGCATACATGTGGTGCACAGACAAACATGCACACCCATAAAATAAAAATAAATCTCTTTTTTAAAGAGCCAGTGACATTTTAAACTCTAAAAGTAAACTAACCACAAAGAATATTTGGAAAACATTGCCATTTGGAGTAACACCACAAAAGAGGAAGAAAATAGGACTAAGAACATGATTGACTAAGAAAGTGAAAGATTTGTATTCAGAAAACTACCAAACACTCATGAAAGAAATTAACAGCATCACACATTCACGGCTGGAAGACTCAGTAGAGCTAGTCTGGTCACAGGGAAATAAGTTCAGGAATATATAATTGAGCCAATCACAATTTTATTTTGATTCATTATATCTCATCACTGTCATTCATCTATCTCTTTATTTCATTTTGAAAAGAAACAGATGAGCAACGACTCGTGTGCATACACGCACGCACGCACGCACACTAGAGCACACATCCCTATCTTAACCTAAGCGACTGATCTCCTGAGCATCATCCCATTCCTTTGGCTTCACCCGTACCACATCTCCTCATTCATCTACTCTGCTGCAGACCCCAGCCATACCTGACCATCACCCTGGACAGGCCACCCAGGTCCTCCGTTCAGGGCTTATCAGGATGGGTCATTCCCTTGACCGTCAGCTGTGAAGCCCTGCCAGTCACCTGTGTATCTAGAGCTTCTAACTCCTTCAATCATTTTTGGGCTTGGATAAAAGGTTACCTTACTGGGCATAGCCACTGGCATTGAGCTAAGCTTCGGGTGTTAAGTTCCCATGACAAAACTCACCAGTGAGGGACCCGACATAGGAAACACCCAGAGAACACAACCTTTATCCCTCGGATTCCAATCACGTGGTGTCGCTCTGTGACTTCCCATGGAAGTCCCACTAAGTAGGACACAGCTGAGTTTCTACAAGGTTTGTTTTGAAGTGGAAGCCAATGAAACTGGGCTTTACGAATGAATGTGTTAGGGCTGCCATGATGCAGAACCACAGACTGGATAACTTAACAGGAGAAATTGAGTTGTTGACAATTCTGAAGGCTAGAAGCTCAAGGTTGAGGTATCTATGGGTTTCCTGTGTTCTGGTGTCTCTCGTTTTGTCCCCATTTGTCTACATATGGCCTTTATCTGTACATACACACAGCGGTGGTCAAGTGTACTCTCCTTACAAGAGCAACAGTTTCACTGGGCTGAGCTGACAATAATGACTTCATTTTGACTTGAGTAGCTCTTTAAAGACCTGATATCCAAGCACAGCTTCATTCAGCGTGACTGGATAAGACGTCAGGTTTCAGTTCAGCCTATAACATGCTGTTCCACTGGGTCTGTTCTTTTGCTTCTCTTCTTTATTTCTCACCAGAGGTGTTCTAGGGTTGAAGCTAAGGCATCAATGGTTTGGTTCCTGATGCTGGTCCAGCTTTCGGAGGTTGGTGTGATGCAGCTGCTTGTCACATACCTGTGGACTCCTTCCGTCCATTCATCCTCGGCAAAGACAACCTTCCTATTAAGGTTAGCCTTTAATATGGTGCAGCTAAGCAATCTATCTGTCAGCTTTGAATGTTTAAAGGATTGTTGTAGTAAATCACCTTCTGATGCTTGCTTTCCCATTCGTCGCGCTGTTAAGACGGTTCATCTCTGGGATGTAAACAGCATTCTTTTTCTTCTGCTACAGAATATTCCATTAAGGCAGTGGTCCTCAGTCTTCCTAACTGCAACCCTTTAATACAGCTCCTCATGTTGTGGTGACCCGCAGCCATAATATTATTTTTGTTGCTACTTCAGAACTGTGATTTTACTACTCTTATGAATCATAATGTAAATATTTATGAACATAAGAGTTTGCCAAAGGGGTCGAAATCCACAGGTTGAGAACCACTGCATTAAGCCTATACCATAATGGAAACCTTGTTGGTGGCCTTTGGGTCATATTGTGTACTTTTGGCAAGTGGCCAAAGAGCACATGCCCCCGGAGACCATTTTTTATGGACACCACGTGCTGTCGTGAGTAGAGAGTACCCTGCAGCTGCCTCTCTCCGTGTGAGTGAAGGGAACACTTGCGGCTGCATTTAGAGTAGAGTCTGATCTGTCAGCATCCATGGCGGAGAAGCCTCATCCTTTCTCACCCCAGCAAACTGGGGGCTAAGCTTTGCACTTGATTGGACTGCACTGTCCTAGGAAGCAGGCTGCTAGCAGTGCCCAAAGGGCAGGGCAAGAGCAGCCTATCCTTTTAGGAGACCATCTTGCAGGGTATTTCTGGGGCTGGAGATGTGGTCCAATGGTTAAGAGCACTGGCTGCTCTTGCAGAGGACCAGGGTTCATAGCACCTTCATGGCAGCTCACAGCCATCTGTCATTCCAGTTCCGGGGAGTTCAATACTCTCCTCCAGCTTCCCCAGGTACTGCACATATGTGGCGCACAGACTCACATGCAGGCAAAACACCCACTCATACACATAGAAATAAGTAAACAGATAAATCATTTCTTTACATGCTGGCTTTTTTTTTTTTTTTTTTTTTTTTTTTTTGGTTTTTCGAGACAGGGTTTCTCTGTGTAGCCCTGGCTGTCCTGGAACTCACTCTGTAGACCAGGCTGGCCTCGAACTCAGAAATCCACCTGCCTCTGCCTCCCAAGTGCTAGGATTAAAGGCGTAGGCCACCACCGCCCGGCTCATGCTGACATTTTTATCTTGGGTGGTTTGCATCTTATTCTGTATTGCACATGCTCTTAGGAATGCACTGCCTCCAACATCTGCTATAACGATGCTGAACGCTAACTGTGGTGGTTTGAATAGGTCTGGCCCCCATAGACTCCTGGGTTTAAATGCTTGGCCCATAAGAGGTGGCACTATTAGGAGGTGTGGCCTTGTTAGAGAGGGTGTGGCTTTGTTGGAGGAAGTATGTCACTGTGGAGGTGGGCTTTGAGGTCTCATGTGCTCAAGCTACACCCAGTCATACAGTCTCCTGCTGCCTGGGGATCAAGATTTAGAATTCTTAGCTCCTCCTCCAGCACCATGCTGGCCTATAAGCTGCCATGCTTCCCACCATGGTGATAATGGACTAAAGCCTCTGACACTGTAAGCCAGTCCCAATTAAATGTTTTCCTTTGTAAGAGTTGCTGTGGTCCTGGTGTCTCTTCACAGCAATAAAACCCTAAGACACTAACTCATCTGTATACCTGCATACCAGGTTTCAACCCCCCCCCCCCCCCAGTACATCCCCACATCCCCAAAAGAGATTCTAAGTGACTGTGGTGAATCAATTAGATCGTTAGCAGTTACACAGTGGCTCCCTGTGGGCTCCTCCAGGTCATCTTATTAAATGCTCTTGGGATGCTTTGATGCTGATTTGTCCTCCTGCCATTTGCTGATTTGTGAGACTTACTCCTATATTCCTGATTCCTCTATTTTAAGACTCCCTGATTCCTGATCCTTTAAGATTTCTATTTTTCCTCTAATTTGTAGCTTTCATCTCATTTTCATTAAAGTAGTTTTGATACAAAGAGATTCCTCACTTTAGGCTCCTTGACTGAAGCAGCATTTTCTGTTATAGCTATGCATTCCATTCCATATGTATGTATGTATGTATGTATGTATGTATGTATGTATGTATGTATGTAAAAACCCTTCCCTACACCAGGGTAATAAAGAAGACATCAACTTTGAAATGTCATGTGCATCTAAGAATAAACAATAACAGGAATGTAAGGTTAGTTACCTTGGAATGATAATGAAGACATTGCCAACCAAACACTGGGAAATATGACAAAAGTAACATTTCAAGGAAAATGTACAGTCTTGATCATTATTTTAAAATATAGATATTATGAAGTAAGTATTGAGAAATAGTTGATCTTAACAGCATCCCTTTATCACCTTTCGGTGCAGGCAAAGTAGCTGGGACACCAATTGCTGAGCCAAGGGGATTGGGTGCCCACCCCCCAGCCTTCCATGGAGATAGGTAATGCCAGCTCCAAATTAGAGAAACTATAAAACAGAAGGTACCTACGTCCCCCACGTTAGAGAAAGGTCACTGTGGAGTGTCGCCCAACTTGAGACATCTAGGTGGACTTTGAGTGAGGAAAATCTAAACTTGCAGTGTGTAGGAGGGGGGCTGACATTTTGAAACTGTTTGTTACAGCATGAGCTGAACGCAAGTAAAAAAAAGGAAGAGGAAGAGAAAAATAAGGGGTGAAGGAAGAGGGAAAGAGGGTGACTATTGTCACCAAAGGAAGAATAAAGGAGAAAGTAAAGAGCAGAAATTAGTGAAACGCTGAACAAACAACAGAAAGCCACAACAAAAGGGACTCCTCTCTAGCCCCTAGGAGAGCTATCAGTCATTACCAATTCTGTTTCAAGTTCCCACGTCAAGGATATTTACATCTCCCCATGGGGTTCACAGCATACACAACAAGAGCTTCCAAACAGCCAGCTCTATGGGCTCTGTTGTTTCTTTATTCCTCCAACTGTCCAGGAAATTTGCCCCAGTCCCAGGAACACCCCCTAGTGAGTGGCAGGGATACAGCTAGGGTAACCTGGGAGCCTCAAATTAGAGAAATCCTAAGATCTCCTCGGCTGCCTCACTAACCCACAAAGCCTAAGGAACAGAGCAGAAGGCTGGAAGCCAAGAACCACAGGTGCAGAGCCCAGTGGAAGAAAGACTTCCAGGGTGAAGAGTAGAGCTTCCAGAGAAGCTCCGGGAGAACACGCTCCATGCAGGAAAA
>CM052717.1:23703687-23824725 GCA_028551405.1 Uromys caudimaculatus | reverse complement strand
GCAGAATTTCTGATTACTTATAACCAAAAAGTAGATTATCACAATTTAGAGCCCAGTGCACATTAAAACTAAACTTTTGGTCCTAGACAATTTTAATAGCTGTAGTATCCAAAATATAAGCAACCACATTTTCTTATGGTTCTATCTCTATCGCTTAATATGCCCTGGTCAAAGTTCCCAGTAATATTTCATATAGAGGGTTTTCTTTTCCCAAATTCTCTCTCTCTCTCTCTCTCTCTCTCTCTCTCTCTCTCTCTCTCTCTCTCTCTGTGTGTGTGTGTGTGTGTGTGTGTGTGTGTGTGTGTGTGTGTGTGTGTGTAAGAGAGAGGGGGAGAGAGGAAGAGGAGAAAGGGGAGGATGGATAACTTACTTTTGGGAGTTTTTACTCTCTTCTCATTTTTATAGGAGTTCCCAGGTTGTCAGGTCTGTGAAGCAAGTGCGTTTACCCATTATCTCTCAGTTCAGTGTTTGTATATATGCCTGTATTACTTGGGTCCAAATTACCCTCTTTCAAGATTGAGATTAAGGGTAAATAATGGAATAATGCTAGGTAAGGACTTAAGGAAAACACATCAGCTAGTTCCTCCTTGAAGGTATTTGCGTTTCTGCCCTCAATTCTCCCTCCGGGAGCACAGCATCCTTGGCATTCCTTCAGTGAGGGAAATCTGAAAATCGTCGGAGTCACGCTTTGAAGTAAATGGCAGCACTACAAACATCATTAGCCTACATCTTCTTCTGTTCACTTAAGTGCCCAGGGAGTAAAAGGGAAAGTAAGGTGTTGGCTTCAATTCCATCTTTAAAATCCTTTTTAAGCTCTGATCTAAATGTCAGCTGCCCCTTGCTGATCCTTGGCATATCCATAAGCAAGCTGTAGCATGACGTCATCATTGCCTTCCCTGGTTAGTAGAGATTAACAGTAGCAGATCTGGAGGACTGATTAAAAAACGGACCTGAGGGGGTCCTCACCAGGGGTCCAGTGGAGGTGAGGGTCCATGGTGACAATCAGTATAAAATGCACCTGTAGTACAGAACAAAGAACAGGCTTGAGTTTTGCTTGGGGGAAAAATATTGTCTTGGGACCTTTGCAATGTACTAGGCTGCATCACATAACTGTGGATTGTGCCAGTGAAACATGGCCAAATATCCATCAGGTCGTCTGGTTCTGCTTAACAGAGGAGGGGGCATAAATCAAGGAAGGGACAGAGAAAATTACCATTTAAAGTATAGCCACATCCCTGCCTAGCCTAGTGTCACAGACAACTAAACTGATTTGTAGGAAGTCGACATCTCCAAAGGTCCTTCCTGAATCAACAGAAGGGCCCAGCTTCTATCAGGGCGGTTGAAACTGTATATGCCCAGACTCTTGAGCATCACACAGAGCTCTGCAAACCAAACAAAAGAATCCAGACCAACAACCATTCTTCAGATCCTTTATTGGTCCCGTGGCTTCTTTTCCCATTTGCTTTCCATACCATCCCTTAAAAAAAAAAAAAAAAAAAAAAGAGTTAAGACCTCCCTTTAAGGCAGAGATGGGTAGCAAAAGTAATTACAGTCCTTAGGGCTGGGAACCAGGTTCAGATTTCCTGTGTTTTCATCTATAATTGATGAAGGAATTTGGGGGGGGGGGGAGGGAGAAGATAAGCCAAGCCCAGGTTCAAACAGGACTCTCGTATTCAGAGGGTGTCCAATCATGGACTGTCATCCTTTCTTGGGTTCTGACTCAGCCAAGCAACTGAGTGACAAAGATATGTACCATTGACAATCACACGGCCAAGCCACAGACTCCACGGCAGCCTCTGAGAATGGACAAGGGTATTATTTTGTGGGTTATGGACAAAACGGTGAGTAATTCCCTGTTGGCTGGCCCTGAATGCTTCATTTACCAGAGGCTGAGATGACAAAAGACACTGCTGTTATTGCAAGACATGAGTAGGCATCTAGATACCCCTGAGAAAGGACCTCACATGCTCTCACTCGACCAACAGAAGCCTGGGCAGTGGATTCCAGCATTATTTCCTCCTCATAGGTAACTGCAGGACAGAAATAAACAACTTGCATCGAGACCAACGTCTGTAAGTGGATGAGATGGATTGTCTGACTTCAAAAACTAATTCCTCAACTATTTCTGCTTCCTTGATGCTAATTTCCAAAAGTCAAAAATTTTCTACATCCATGTTAATTCCCCTTAGGCCTTCCTCTCTCAGTCTGGTACAGCCTTGCTTGAGGAAATGGAATGCAGCAGCTCTTAAACAGAGCCTGACATTCACAAACTATAAGAGAACAATTTCTTACTTCACGGACAATGTTGCTTTATAGTAAACTTCATTTTAAAAGTCTGATGCTTCCTAAATCAGCAAAAATGTCCCAACAAAGATATGTCAAAATGGCAAATAAATATCTTCAAATAAAACACCATTATCATCCCCCAATAGCAAAGTTAAATTTTAAGCCCATTTAGCAAGTCTACTCGGTAGAAAAATATCCTTCCTTTCCTTTTAATTATTTTTCTCTTGATTTTTTTTTCCTTCATATCAACCCTTCACACAAACATCCTTGTTCACAATGCTCCGGACAGGGGCTGTGGGGGGTGGGGTGGGGTGGTGGAAGATGTCAGGACTTACTTCCCTTCCTCACTCTGTAAAATCCTGGAAGGTTTCTTTTTTGAGTCTTCTCCCTCATAGAACTTCAGTTCCATAACTTTTCAAAGAAACATGAGACTCAGGGAAGAGAACTCCCTCAAAACAAGCCCGTCTTCCTCAAAGCATCCAGGCCAACATGTACATAACAAGAATGCAGGGTTGGCACCCACCTTCCCCTGCGTATCACTTGATATGTTCTCATCTGTGACGTCAGTGAACAGCCTAAGGACATGGGAGCCACTCAAAAGATGAACTTAAGAAACAGAGCCATGAACTTTTAGAATGTGCACAGGCTTATCAGGATACAGCCTGAATCCTCACCTCAGGAAACCAAAACCATCTGCACGTATTCGCAGAGAACCCTAAAGGTTCTGAAAGGCTACATGACAGACAGCCTGTTGGGTATGTGGCATTAGTTTGTTAGTTCCAGACAGAATGCAATCTCTCTTCACCAAATAGACAGGTCATTGGTCATCCTCTATAGGGATGGAGAGATACAGAACGATAGAAATTAGGATAGATTCCGCTGCCTAAAATTGGAGAAAACCGAGGCTCTTTGGCAAACCTCAATATGACACAATTATTTTTTTCCTTTACTGACATTAAATTTCACACAGTGACATCAGCCCACTTCTAAAAATACTTCTAAATCCAAATACATAGAACCTCTGTGAAATAAAAACTGAGAATTTTCCAGATAATATGATGGTAATTTTTAAGAACCTATAGTACAAGTTACAGAATCCATTTTGTAAGTCCCTGAAAGGTTACCAAACCCGTGCTGGGTTCTTAGAGGCCTGGTTCATCACAGAAGGCCTTCCACATCCTTAAAGATATGTTGAAAAGGTCAGGTTTAGGGTATTCTTCAAACCAGTTGCAATCAAATGATGTTAAAGCATTCTTCTTCTAGTTGCTAAGTTTGTGTGCATTGCCCACTCCCACAGTGACACACCTCCTCCAACAAGGCCACACTTACAAGGCCACACCTCCTAATAGTGCCACTTCCTGTGGGCCAAGCATATTTTAACCACCACATATAGAATGTCTCCACATCCCCTCCCAAACTTCCCACATGGAAGGTTTTTAAGCCCCGTTAGAAACATGTTAGGAGGGGAGGCTTTGAAGAGAGTAAGCCCTTGAAAGTATCCTTGCAGTAAGGCTGGTGTACACTCTCCTCTCTTCTCCTCTCCACTAGTCTTGACCTCTCTCACTTCTTTCTTTCCTCTCCCCTCCCCTCCCTCCCTCCTCTCTTTTCCTCCCCACTTCTTGTTCTCTTCTCTTACTCCTCTCTCTCCCTCACCCACCCCAAGATGGCTGTGCACAAACTAGAACTGAAACAGTCAGCACCTCAGACTTGACCTCAGACTTGGTTGAGACAAAGCTCAACCTAAGACAGAGTAATTTCCAAAATGACTATCAAAACCATTGGCTAAGCCAGAGAGTGGCTGTACCAAACTGTATGAATTCCTTTTTTTTTTTTCTTTTTAAGATTTATTTGTTTGTTTATTATATGTAAGTACACTGTAGCTGTCTTCAGACACCCCAGAAGAAGGCATCAGATCTCACTACGGATGGTTTGAGTCACCATATGGTTGCTGGGATTTGAAGAGCAGTCAGTGCTCTTAACTGCCAAGCCCCAAGATGGGCACTCACCCTCATCCCAAAGAAACGAGGCAGTTTGTTTATTAACAGATTAGGAAAAATATGAACCAGTTATCTATGTAAGTAAAACACATACTCAGCAGGTGAACTATCTAAGCTAGGCCTACCTATCTACCTAATGTGCTCCGGGTGCCAAAAGGCAGACAAAAGATTTCTCCATTTCTGGTAATATTTGAACTTTAAACAAAGATATTTACTCCCTCAAACTCTTAGGGGTTGTGGTGATTTGAAAGAAAATGGCTCCATGGGCCCTCAGGGCGTGGCACTACTAGATGTGGCCTTGCTGAAGGAAGTATGTCACTGAGGGGTGGGCTTTGAGGTCTCAGATGCCCAGGCCGGGCCCAGTGGCTCACTCTCTCTTCCTGCTGTCTGCTGATCTGAATGTAGACCTCTCAGTTACCTCTCCAGCACCACATCTGCCTGCAGGCCACCATATTTCCCACCACGAGGACAATGGCCTAAACCTCTGAACTGTAAGCCAGCCCCAATGAAATGCTTTCCTTTATAAGAGTTGCTGTGGTTATGGTGTCTCTAAGACGTGGGGTGAAAAACTATGTCTACGAAAATAGACCATAGGGTTTCTAGAAGATGATAGAAATGAAAATTGGGGGTGTTTAAGTACATTGGTTTTTCGGGGGAGAATGAAATAAATATAAAAACAAAAAAGCTCACAAAATAGATGATAAAACATTAGTTTGGGTAGAGAAAGAAATGTGCAGAAAATAGCAGACAGAAAAGGGATGAACGCAACTGAAGCACTACTTCGTAACAACACAGGACTTCCTTCTAAGCAGTCGCTCTGGTATGAGTGGTGCTGCCCCCTAGAGGCTGTCTTCCTAAATAGACTTGTAGATGGAAGTCTACATGCATTTACCAGGTGGGATCACCAATGCTGCAGGCAGCCAACACAATAAAGACTTAGCCCTATAGCATAAGGTATAGTTACCTTCTAAATACCCATGTCACTGCCAACCCAATCCACAACCATCTGAGTCTGTAACTTCATTTTTCTGTGTCAACAGAGGACTTTTAGCTCAGGCTAATGTGCTTAGGGTTTTTTCAGGAAGGCAATGATTCAATACACTGATGTATGCTTGCATAGCAATGCCTGGAGCTACGCCATTTTGATTTTCAATCCCAGCTCTGTCACCACCGTTGGACATCTCCTCAGACGGAAGTGACCATGGTACTCACCTCACAGACATGCTCTTGAGGACAGTGCCAGGGACAGAGTTAGCTCTGTATGATGGTGTCATGGATGTGATTTGTAGAACTCTATCTGGAACCCTCCACATTTTAGAAAATTGTATGACATCATTTAGGTACCTGGTATTAAATGGCTAGTGGAGCAGGCCTGTACTGAGCTTCATTTATAGCTACCAGAATCATATATATTTTTAATTTTATGTGTACAAGCATTTTGCCTGTGCCTGTATCTATGCACCATGTGCATGCAGTACCCAAGGAGGGCAGAAGAGGGCGTCAGATTCCCTAAGCCTAGTTAGTTGCAGATGGTTGTGAGACAACACATGCATGCTAGGAACAGAGCCCAGGTGCTCTGGAAGAGCAGCCAGTCCTCTTAACTGCTGAGCCACCTCTCTAGGCCCCACATTCATGATTTTATACTATGTATGCATGTATACCTTATACTGTTTTTCTATTTGATTAGAACGTCTAGCTAGAGCAGTTACATATTGAACTATTTGTGATTTCTTTACGTTTCAGCTGTGGCATCCTATCACATACTATCTGCCAAATGCTTTTCTGTGTGCATCTTTTATCATCCATGATTGCACTTGGTGATTATAATGAGGTTATAAAACAAGGAGTCTAAGGAAACAAGATCCTCTAAGTCTAAATCAACGTGAGCGAAGCTCCTATGAACCCAGAGATTTAAGCAGCAAGCACAGGGCCTAGGGGGTCTGCAGTGATCCTCTGCAAATATATAGACTTCCAGCTTAGTGTTTTTATGGGATTCCTGGGTGTGAGCGGGTCTGATTCTTGTGCCTTCTCTTGGGCTCTCTTCTTTGTTGCTTTGCCTTGTCCAACTTGGTGTGATAGTTTTTAACTTTTATTTTGTAACAATGAATGAATTAATGGAGAACCTAGCCACAACTTATTTTTACCTGCTGGAAGAAAGACAATCAGTTTTCTCCAGAGTGACACTAAGTATCTCAACCACTCCAGGACAGGCCTCGTGTTCAGGAGTAGTTGGCAAACAGAGTGAGCTCTATGGGTTTGGGGGTGTGTGTGTGGGGGTTGTTATTGGTTTTTTGGTTATGTTTTTGTTTTCTTAGTTTGAAGCTTTTGTTTTTGTATTGTTTTGTTTTTGTTTTTTGAGAAGGAACTTAGGGAGGGAGGGGGTAGGGGATCTAAGAGGACTTGGGGAAGACAAACATGATCACACATAAATTTTAAAAATGTTTAAAATAATACAAAATAAAATATAATTTTAAAATTTTTAAATAAAAAACATTTCTTTAAAAGGGGTGATGGTGTTGGGTCGGGTTTGACAGGACTAGAAAGTCACCAGGGAGTTGCTGTCATCCTTCATGTTTCTACATTAAACCATTCCCGCTACTGAAGTGGGTAGCTGTTGAGTCCAGGAGTTTCCCTTCATTTCAAACAAAGTCTTTATGGTAGGCATGCACGTTTTCCTGTGTGTGTGCACACGAGTGCACGTGAAGATCAGAGGTGGACACTAGGTTTCTTCCTTGGCTGCCCTTCCATCTTACATACTGAAAATTGATCTTTCATTGATCCAGAACTTGCAGACTCCAGCTAGTCTAGCCGACCAGCCTGCTCCTGGAATCCCTCCTCTTTATGGCCTGGGAGTGCTGGAAGCACAGGCAGTCACCACACCTGCAGGCATCGGAGTTGGGCCTGGGGATCCAAACTCTGGTGTTTTCCTGTGCAGCAAGCTCTTTACCCACCAAGGCATACCCCCCAGTCCCATTTTGAGAAATTATTATTAGCTATTGCTATATATTTCAAAAGCAGAGGTTTACAAAATACTTTAGCAGCGATAGAGTTTTCAAACGTAATTCAGGTAAAACCTCAGATGAAAATACAATGAAAAGAGAAATTGTGGAGGCTGCAGAGGAAGCCAGGACTTTCCCTGGACCTTCCTCCAGAGCGTCCAGGAAGAGTGTGGGAGGCACCATCTGGTGTCATAATCTGAGTTGGGCACTGCAGAGAAGAGTTCAGTCTGAGTTCTGAGAATCCATTCTTAGGATGCTCCCATTTAGAAGAGACAGCTTCGGCAGAGAAAAGCGGCCACCACACTAACCATGCCGTCCGAAGCTCTGTATGCCATTAAGCGGCAGGACTGTAATCCCCTCCAGACCAGAGAGTGAAAGCAAGCATGCTGTCTGGGCACAGAGCCCACTCCGCCCAACAGGAAACTGGCAGGGGCCAACTCTCTTTGAGCATAGCTCCTTCCTTGCCTCCAGAGGCCTTTCCTATACTCTGCTCACACGCTGGGGGTTATGTACCAGGTGAATCACCACACAGGCCTCTTCCATCCCTGTTTGTGGTGTCATCTGGGACCCGCCCCAGCCAACAGACTAGCTTCTCAAAGTGCCCCAGACACTGATGGGAATATGTCAGTGTAGGTGTAAAACCAATGACACTAGCAGAAGTGGCCGCTGTGTCCCTTCACCCCCTTGCCCCCAGAGGCATTTAAGATGGGGGGAGGGGAGCCTTACTAACTCCAGGGATCCTCTAGTGAACTGCACTTCAGGCAGGTCAGTGGACAACCCCAGTGGGGTGGGAGAGTACTTGGATGCCAGGCTACTGCTCTGCCTAAGAATACCTCTGAAAATCCCTTTCCTGTAGTGTCACTTACTTTTGTTTCTTTAGCTCCTCTACCACAAATTCATAAAAATCCCAAAATGCTTGGGAGGATTTATTTCCGTCTTTAATATGAGTGCCCATGCTGCCAACGGCCAGACTGGGTCACTTGTAAATCTGAAAACACGCTGAATGCTTTTCCCTTGGGTTTCACATGTGATGCAAAACAGAAACGTTTCAATTACATGTGACTAAGAGTAAGAAAAATATACAACTCTATTTAAAACACTTAAATTAACAAGATAGGGCTTTTCCATTCTAGCAAAATATTGTACATTCGGTTTTAAACAAGAGTTAATAACCAGACACACATTTTCAAAATACCTGATGCTAGTTGAAAATCAGTGACCATGAGGCTTTCCAAGATATTTCTAATTAGCAAAATGTGTACACCTGGGAAGAACTGTAGGCTTTTTTTTTTTTCCTAGAACACAGACATCAAACAGGCCAATACTGCGAACTGACCAATGCCCCATAACTCTGAATCTGGTTGCTTCGGCTTCCTGAACGATACACTTTGGCTGTCAGCAAATCTTACAGCTTCTTTCTCTCACTGTCCAATACACATAATGGCAACACCTCTCACAAAAAGCACACACGTCTTTGTATATGCTAAGTTCCATCAAAGTGTGCTCATGAGTTTGCGCACTGGCTTACCTACTCGGAGGCTGTTACCGAAAAGGGGGAGGGGTCTGAGCGCACGTAACAGCTGACCTGCAGGCTCCTACGAGCCTAGCACGCTTACCACACCATTCTACAGTGGACACTGCCACACTTATAAATATGTTCTATAGCTTTAAAAATCAAAACACAAGTTTTTCTCCTTCGGCTTCTTTCAGATACAGAAGTTGGACCACAAACCAACATATCTATGTGACAAAACCCATCAATTTTAGTCCCCGCTGCCCAAGAAAACAAAAGTGAACGATTCTGCCAATTCCTGACATTAAGCTGTCTGGCCAACATCACACTTTAAAGAGTATGTCTCCATGTTCCCATAGTGAGAAGGCAAAAAACTAAGCAGACCGTGCCATGTCCGTCCTTCCTTCCGCCTCCACAGACAGCACCTAAGATCCACTGGATTTGATGCCCTCTGCTGACTTCAAAACTCTAGGAACGGCAGTATACAACCTTAAAAAAAAATGGAATGAAGTAAGGTCACCACGGAGCACTGTGGAAGGAGTCTGAAGAAGCTGTCCACTGAGGAAGAAGGCACTTGCTAGCAGGAGACAGGCAGGAAGCTGGTAGAGCAGCAAGCTCAGTGAGTCAACAGCTTGAGGCGAGTCAGCCAGCTGACCCACAGCGACGGCTCCCCAGAGGATGCCTTGGCTGAGGAGGAGGCTGATTTCTTCTTGGAACCTTCCTCCTGGAATGGAATGGTGGCACTGCTGTGTAGATCAGAGTTGATATAGCACCTGCTCCCTCGGATGTAGTCCGCACCTCGCACCAGGTGTCGCTCAGTTAGGGGTCTAGAGAAGCGGTACACAGGAGAGGCACTTTCTTCAGTGATGGGTGCAATCCGCTCATTGCTGAAGTACCGGCAGAGGGCATCGTCCCCTGTTTTCAAACGAAGACAACAAGTCTATCAGAACAAGAACTCCCAGATCTAAGGCCATACTGCAAGTAAACACATACCTAGCTCTCTACCTTGCAAAGCCCTAAGAAGGGCTTGGCCCTCCAAAGAGAACCATAGGGGTTCGCCACCAGCATTATGGCTCAATGAGAAATGCCAACTCATGGACTGATCGTGTATCCTCAGTGACTGCACTGTGCTGAGAGGCTGTGGAGCCTTTGGGAGGTGGGGCCTGGCTGGGAGACCTATCTCACAGTGGGTGGTCCTCTGCAGGTCATACCTACTCTTGGCTCCTGCAGCTACTGACTGCCAATCCAAGCCTACCACCTCACACTCCACCATGCCTTCTCAGCTTTGAAGGTCTAAAATCCCCTGAAACCATGAAGCAGAGCAAATTCTGTCTCCCTTAAGTTGCTTCAGTCAAGTATTTTGGTTACAGCCATCAATAAAAAAGTAACGAATACAGAAAATTGGGTATACAGAGAAGTGGTGTTGTTTCTGACTGAAACTTGGTTGTGTGTTTCTTAGGTGTTTGGAACTTGTGTGCAGGAAGAATGTGGAAAAGTCTGGAAATGAGGGCCAGTGATGCCTCTTAATAGGTCATTTGGGTGGGAGGTCAAAGGCAGAATGTTGACAGGAAGGTTGATAGCATTCAAACCCATGAGGTTTCAGATAAGAACATGGCTGTACAGACTTGGACTATGGGCCACTTAGCTTACACTCTGGTGAAGAATTTGTCTATGCTCTACTTGTGCCCGGAGGTTTAACTCAAAAGAGAGAATAACCAACCTAGAACAGAAGAGTTCAAGACAGAACAGCACTCAGGCTGTGGGGTGGCTCTCGCTCACTGCTTTGAGCTACGTTTACAATGAGAAAGAGCACTAAGGCGGAACAAAGACTTGAAAAGGAGGAGCATTTGTCAGCGAAGGAACATATTAGGAGCATGTTTGCAGCTGCAGACAGAGCATCCCTGGTTGTTAGACAATTCACAGAAAGAAGCCACGCACTGTACTCTGGGGTAATGAGTTGCGTTGAGAACAACTCAAGGTACACTGACCTCCCCATCAAAGGCTTTGGGTGTTAAGAACTTTCCTTTAAAAAAAAAAAAAAAAAAAAAAAAAAAAAAAAAAGCTTGTGAAATGGCTCAGGGGATGAAGACGCTTGCCACCAAGTTCAATTCCTGAAACTCACATGGTGGAAGGAAAAAAACCAACTCCTGAAAGTTGCCCTCTAGTCTCGACATCCATTCTGGTACCTATGTACTTACACACGTACACACTCGCGCGCACACACACACACACACACGCATGTGTACAGCACACGCACACTCTCACACACAGACACCACACACATAAGCACACACATACACACTCTCATACACTACAAACAAAAACCACACACACACACACAAGCACATAGACACAAGCATGCACGCACACTCACACACCACAGACACCACACAAGCATTCACACACACATACACACACACACACACACACACACACACACACACACACAAGCATGCATATACACACAGGCATACAGTACACACACACAGATACCACACACATGCACACACCAGAGACACAGACACACACCAGAGACACACACACACACAAGCATGCATATACACTCAGGCAGACAGCACACATACACACCCTCACATACAGATACCACACACGCACAAGCATGCACACATACTCCCATGCACCACACACAGACACCACACACATGCACACACCAGAGACACACACACACACAGGCACATACACAAACCACACACACACATGCACCCCCACAGACACACAGATAACCACACATCTGCACATGCACGCATACACATACAATCTTAAGTTAGCTTGCTTCCAAGGCACCACGCAGGAAAGGGGATGCCTGCGAATATGTTTTCTTAGTACTCAGAGGTTGCTGCAACTGGGGTCCAGTCAGGGCAAGAGGACTTCTCCAGCTGCAGAACTCAGTGTTACCCATATGGCACAGCACATGAGAATTAAGGGCTCATGATGGTTTACCCAAAGATTGATTGATTGATTGATTGATTGATTGATTGATTGATTGATTGATTTAGGGAAAGATGGTGAGGCCAGCCAGTGTATAATATAATTCCCTGCAGGAAGCCCCCAAGATGTCAATAAGTGGAGCTAGGAATGTACAACCTAAATTGTAGTGGAGACCCCAGAATTTTTAAGAGCATCTGCCAAGGGAGGCTGCAGGTACCAAACAGAGCCACTCTAAGAGATGCCACGTGTCTGTAGTCTGCGCAGGGCTACGGAGCAAGGCGTCCAAGCCCCTTGAAGCATGTACTGTGTTATTATGCTTTTGAGGTGCTACACGTGGAGTTAGACGTGTTTGCCTGGCTAGATTTTAGTCTTGTGTGTTTACTCTGCAATTGAATACTAAAAGTACATAACTTCCCTTGTGATTTCAACAGAGGCTCACAGAGCTGTCCTTGAGTCTCAGAATACTTTGAACTTCCAAACGGTATTGGAACTACTAAGATGCTGGGCTGGCACAGATGCCTTGTGTATTATAAGGTGAGAGTCTCAGGAAGGCGGGGAGGGAGCACTGTGGTAAGACTGTGCCCCACAGGGCTTACGTTCTTAGTACTGGTGCCCCAGCTCTGCTGCTGTTTTGAGGGACTGTGGGAGCTTTAGGAGGTGGGACCCGGCTGACAGCAGGTCATTAGGGTAAGCTTTGGAAGGGTCCAGGCCAGCTCCTGGTTCCAGCTACCTCTGCTTCCTGGTCTGTCACCATATCAACCGTTCCCACCTCAGGCTCCTCCTGCCCCATCAGAGCCTCCCTGCCACGCCTTCCTCACTGGACAAACTGACACTGTGACCCAAATAAACAGTTCTCTCTCAAGTTGTTTCTGTCAGGCTTTCCAGTCACAGGAAATGAAGTGGCTAATATATTCAGGTTCCTTTAGCAACCAAGAGGTCACACACTGGCCCAGCAGAACCGGAGAGCCAGAACTTTTTACCTTTGTATTTCCATAACTCCACTTAAAATAATAAACCAAAGATGGAAAGAATGTGTTTCTATCCCTGCTTCCCCAGATACCAATAAGATGGCTCCTAGTGATATTCTGTTCAGGGCCTTGTTCAGTCGTTATCAGGAAAGCCTCCTCCTGAAGCAGATGGGAACAAGTATGGAGACCCACAACCAGACATCGATTACACAGAGAGTGAGGGACCCTGGAACACTTAGCACTAAATGGGATGTCTCCATAAAATCTCTCCCCTCGGAGATCAGGGTAAACGCCAGAGGGGAGGGAGAACACCAAAACAAGGCCCTCTGAACCAACGTGATGGACACAGACTGAGTCACAAGCACAGGGCCCGCACTAGGTCCCCTGTGTATATATTATGGCTTCCACTTTAGTGTCTTTATGGGACTCCTGAGTGTGCAAATGAGCGGCTCTCTGATCCTTGTGCCTTCTCTTGGGCTCTTTTCTTCTGTTGGTTTGTCCAACTTCAATGTGATAATTTTTTAATCTTGCATTTAATTGTTTTTATTTTTTAAATGAATGGAAGGAAGGGGGAAGAGGGAGGGAGGGAGGGAGGGAGGGAGGGAGGGAAGGAGGGAAGGAGGGAAGGAGGGAAGGAGGGAAGGAATAGGGGTTGGAGAGACAGTTCAGCGATTAAGAGCACTGTCTGCCCTTCCAGAGGTTCATGGTGGCTCATAATCATCTGTAATGGGATCTGATGCCCTCTTCTGGCATTCGAGTGAACATACAGATAGAGCACTCATACATAAAATAAAGAAATCATGAAAGGAAGGAAGGAGCCGGGCAGTGGTGGCGCACGCCTTTAATCCCAGCACTTGGGAGGCAGAGGCAGGTGGATTTCTGAGTTCGAGGCCAGCCTGGTCTACAGAGTGAGTTCCAGGACAGCCAGGGCTACACAGAGAAACCCTGTCTCGAAAAACCAAAAAAAAAAAAGAAAGAAAGGAAGGAAGGAAGGGAGGGAGGGAGGGAGGGAGGGAGGGAGGGAGGGAGGAAGGAACCCAGCCACTAGGGTAAAAGTTAACAACTAAACTGTCACTTCTACCTGCTGAGAAATGGAAAACCAGTTTTCTTCAACTGGATGATGCTGGATCTGTCAGTCACTGCATAACAGGCCTAACGTTCAGGAATAGTTGACTCACATATAATGGGCACCACAGTTTTTCTATGCGTGATTTTTATTTGATTACAGTTTGGTGTTGTTTTGTTTTTCCTTTTTGAGTATGGTTTTATTTTGTTTTCTTGGTTTTGGGTTTTTTGTTGTTGTGTTAGGTTTCTGTTTTTTGAGAAACTTGAGTGGGTAGGAAGCAGGAGAGGATCTGGAGGGACATGGGGAAGGGAAAGGGTGTGGTCAAAATATATTTAAATTTAAAAGTTGTTTAAAATAGTAAAATTTTATATGTGTAAAATTTTTAAAATCCTCCATTTTAAAGGGAAAAGCCAATATATAATGGTTCTAATTATCAGAGTTTCTTTTCTAGAAGTAAAGATGCTTTAAAGTCAAGTGCTTCCGACTGAGAAGAAAACACAGTCTCACAAAAGAATGCTCAAATGTGTCCCTGAGTCACCAAACATCGTCATTAAAATCATGGGGAGCTCTTAATGAAAGCCTCCTGTCTCCCAGCATTTCTGAACAAAATATTTTCACCTTGATGGATCTCCCTGCCAGTGTGTCCCTTGCTCAAGTCTGAGAAATATCCTATTACACTGTCAAAAAAAAAAGTCATATACTGTATATGTCTACTTAAAAAATTGGCAAATTCACGGACCAGGGACTCTCAGGGACTGAGGAAGGCGAATTAGCCGTGAGCATGCACTGCCAGGTACAGGATGCTTTCTAGGGTACGGAAGTGTTCTGTGGTTAGACTGTGGTGACTAATGTACAATTCTGAGTAGGTTAAAGCCACTGAGTTTTATATCTCCAGAGAGCGAGGGCTCTACCCCAGCAACAATACCATTTTGCTTCCTAAGTAGCCGTGTGCAGAGAGACATCGTTGCTTCTAAAGCCATCAGTGAGTTCTCATAAGCCCCAATTCCTGTGCTCCACCTCTCCACACAGGAAAGAGAATGGTCTAGAGCCACACGTAGGGAATACATTAACATCTTAAATCTAAGCAAGGCCAGCCCTGCCACCTGCTGACTACTGTGCAGACTTTTCCCTGTACACCGAGAGCTTCAGAAACCAGAGACTGGCATCTTGTCTCTTTGTCGTGTTGGTAAAAATCCAGATGATGCAAGGACACGGCTGACAGAGCGAGACGCTGGGAGCCGCTCACTCAGAAGGCTAGGCCTCCGCAGCTGACTCTGCTCTCTTTCTCTAACAGCCCAGGCCTATCTTCCTCTGCCCCTCACCTGTTCTGTCTCAACCTGACAAAGCAATGTCGTCATTTCCGCCCAGGGTTGGGAATCAGAGCCTGTCTGGCAAAGCGGGTAAAAGTTTTGTTTTTGTTTTTGAGACAGGGTCTCGCTATGTGAACCTGGCTAACCTAGAACTTACTACGTAAGCCAGGCTGGCCTCAAACTCCGAGATCTGCCTGTCCTTGCCTTGCAAGTGCTGGGATTAAAGACAAACACAACTGTGCCCAGACGATAAAAATATTTTTAAATATTTCCTTCAAGACTAGTATAATAGTAACAAGTAGCTGATTACAGGACGAATTAAAAATAATTCTCAGACATTATGCCTTAATAATTTAAAGAGGATGTTTGCTCATTAAAAATCAAGTTTTTTTAAAAAGTCATGCCATTAACGATGTTTAATAAATGTCTTGTTTAAAAAGTGGATCCTTTCTGTCCAGAGCCTTTTAAAAACCAGGATGCTGACTCAGTTCACAACTGCTAAGAAGGACACAAGCAGTAATGCAGGACCCTTCAGCAGGCCTGAGTTACTGATCACAAGCTATGCCTCTGAAGAGCTAAGTGGGGTCTCCAGTCAGGAATACCACCTTCGGGAATCAAACATGGGGTCTACTAATACTATTCAGCACTTTTGCTTAGATGAAACATACCTTTTCTCCCATGACCTCGAGGTTTAGCGAAAGGGTCCACAATCCCCATCCAGTTCCCATCTGCAGGCATGGACAGAGGCCGGGGTTTGCCTTCAGAGACCAGACGGTGAAGCAAGGTGAGTGACATTTTCAACTTTAGACACAGCCCCTCCCTTAATTTATAGCCTAGCTCCATTTAAAAAAAAGTGTGTGTGTGTGTGTGTGTGTGTGTGTGTGTGTGTGTGTGTAAATATATATACATATACATAGCCATACCCACTTAAATAGAAGTGACAAGCAGGGACAAATTGTAAAGCCCCACATTGACACTGGAAGCAATCAGGAGAGAGGCATGCTGAAGTTGAGTCTCTGAGTCTCCAATGCCAACATTAAAAGGGTAACGTGAGCTCACCCAGCTGGGCTTTGATGCCAGGCAGAGCAACAGCTCAACAAGGCTTTGCTCTAGCCAGATGAATACGGGGCTCATACTTGGAATCTCTTTGAGGTTTATGCTTTCTTCAGATCACCTTCAGAGACTGCCAAGTACATGCCAGAGCCCCAAATAAAGAAGGGGTGGGGGAGAAGGAGGAAGAGCCAGCAGGGCCTGATGGGTACCGGAGCACGTACCATAGGATGGTGTCTTCCCTCTCATTTTTGTGGGCAGAATATTGGTTCCCACCGAATACCCGGGCAGCTGATCAGAATCTGTGATGGTAAATCTGCGTCTTTGGCTCTCCTGGTCCAGGAAGGAGTTCGGGGACTCGGAACCCTTGCGCCCAGACAATGGCTGCTTACTGTGTCCTCTGTACCCGAAACTCACATTCTCGTCCCTGGAAGACAGTGTGTGGTGGTTGGTGTTCACAGAACAGCTCTCACTGAAGAGTGAACGGAAGAGCCCAGCTACCACGGACTTCCTACTTTGAGAAGAAAGCACTACTTTATAAGTCGCCCCTTCAAGCACACACAGACGCCCCTGCTAAAGAGCAAATGTCATGAACCTGCTAAGTCCGAGCAAACTCGGCCTTCTGGTCACGTGTGTCTACACAGAACAGATACACCCTGAAAACATGGCTCTTGCTTTCCCCACATTCTACGCTCAGGGATCCCCAACAGCCCCATCCAAGGCCCCTAAAGCACAGACTTCTGTGAACTTTTCACCAGTGAGCTATGTCGGCATTCTTTTCTTAAAGGGCACCTCACCACCAAATGTATAACTTTCAAGTCCCATGAAGTGAGATCCAGCCCTGGTTCGACATCTATCAGAGCAGTCCACTCTATGAAATGGCGGCTATCATACCGGGGAGAGTAGGGAACAGCAGGTGGGGGAGGAATGTACAGGTCCAGGATGGCTGGCTTCTCCTTCTTCAGGGAGGCGTCCATGGTGCTCTCTGGGGACTGGGTTGTGGTGGGCGGGGGTGAGGTCTGCAAAGAGATAGCCACACACGGAGTAAAAAAGCAGAGATCAACCTGGAGATTATTCTGGATAATCTCCACCCCACACAGAACAAAGCAGAGTACCAGCAGATGCTGAGTTCACCCATGCTCTCACAAATACTAACAGCCCTCAGTGTCCAAGTTTTCATGAAGCAATCGGCTCACAGAGGGCTGAGAAGCCGCAGGGTTTAAACTCTAGCTTTAGGAAAACTACTTAAAACCCCGTGCCTCAGTTTCCTCCCTCTGTATCCTCCCTGCCATCCTGCAGGCTGAGAAAAGCATGCGGCAGTGTCCTGCTGATTAGGAGTGTGGCCTTGGGGCTGCGAGTGTGATCCTGGCTAGCCTTCTAATTTGCTGCGTATTGCTGAGGCAGCTTGCTCAAATTCTGTGCCTCATCTATATGATGGAAACCGGCAGGAATAAACTCATCACCCAGCGGCAGCTGTGGTAACTGAGGTAACACATATGAAGGGCATGTCACATGCTTGCCACACAGTAATATACAACTCTGTCGAATTTAGCAATGGGTGCCCACAGTACAAACACTCATGTAGAAATTAACTTTAAAAATTAACTTCAATTACATTACTGACCCCATGGGGCTTACATCTTTATTAACTATTTAACACTCCTAAGTGACCTTGTTTGGATCCAGTCTACGCCCACTCTCCCTTTTCCTCTCAAATTTTTGTTCTTCCGTTGCCTCCCCCCACCCCCACCCCTGTCAGCAGGCCTCTAACTTTATGGTCACTTAGTACTGCCTGGATGTGCATGGGTACAGGACCATCTGCTGCAGCATGGGAAGCCTGTCAGAGCCCACATCCCTGAAGAAAACTGACTCTCCTTCTCCCAACAGCCATCAATTACCAGCGGCTCCTCAGAGTGCTAAGACTTCATGAGGTGGACGATCCATGCTGGGGTTTTGGCTGGCTTGTGTAAGTCTTGCACACGCAGAAAGGCCTCACACTCTAAAATCCCCTAGGAGACCTTCTACCTTTGTTTCCTCTACAGTCTAACAATGACAATGACCAATCAGCTCCAGCTAGGAAAGGACCAGTCGGGTCCTCACAGTTAGTATGGGAACCACTGATGAGGGCTAGCAAGTCCATACTAGACAGTGAGGGAAGGAAGAACTTCCTTTTGACCTCAGGCTGTGATGGATGCAATGGAAGTTAGTGTGGACACAATTACGGTCACCAAGTGAATCAAAGTGACAGCTGCATTCAGAAGGGATACAACAACACAGAGGCATGGGCTCTGTCTATCTTCTAAATAATCTCCCAACCTGAGCTCTTAACTCAGTTCAAGATGGAATTCACTGATATCCAATAAATCAGTATCTGAAAACACAGGGCCAAAATCCAGATCCTCGGGAGCACTCCCGTAAGACAGCCCCATCACCCCCGAATTCCAACATCAAGAATGACTTTTGTTTAGGAAAACCCTCATCTGTCAGAATGCAGTCTAAAAACAGAATGGTGGTCATCTCTCGCAGGAAAGGGCACATTAAAGGTATTGAGAAGGATGAGATGACCGCTCCCCAGAGTGTTGAGCACCCAGGCATAATGAACTGAAGACTGAGGCAGGAAACGGCCAGCATCAGGAGCTGAGCAAGCCGACGTCCTCATCTGCCAGTGGTGCCGTTCTGAAAACAGCCTAGGCACCCAGCAAGAGCACTTGGGAGCTGAGGTGCACAGCAGCTTCTACCTCTTCATGGTGGTTACTTCTCTGGGTTGGAAACAAAATTAAGTGTACTTCCATGTCTCCCCAGCTCCCCACTGCCATGAAGAGAGAGAAAATGGACATGTGCCCCTTCCAAAGTCTATTCCCAAAAATCAAGGGATGAAGGGGCTGGCTGAAAAAAAAAAAGTCGGCGGTTAAAAGCACTGACTGCTCTTCTAGAGGTCCTGGGTTCAATTCCCAGCAACCATATAGTGGCTCACAACCATCTGGAATGGGATCTGATACCCTCGTCTGGTGTGTCTGAAGAGAGCAGCGGTATACTCACATACATAAAATAAATAAATCTTTCAAAAAGAAAAAGTCAAGGGATGAGCCAGCCTCTACGTACACTTAACTTCCCTGCGATCTAGACATATCCGTGTGGATTTTCCTT
This sequence comes from Uromys caudimaculatus, assembly GCA_028551405.1. NCBI lineage: Eukaryota > Metazoa > Chordata > Mammalia > Rodentia > Muridae > Uromys > Uromys caudimaculatus. The sequence goes on along the minus strand of CM052717.1, from coordinate 23,805,440 downwards.
TTGCCACATCTGACTCTGTCCTGCTGGCGCCTGCGCCTGCTCTCTCTCCCTCCGCTCATGATGGCTTCTTGGCTTTCTTGGCTTTGTCAGGTTTCCTACCACACGTGACATCTGCTTCTCCCCTACCGAAGCCTCCCATTATGCTTGCCCCAGGCCTTCTAACACTCAGCAGCAATGACTATGAAAGCAAGGCTTAGGAGACTATTTCACCGAAAGTTCAGACGACACATGGCAGAGCTGGCTTGTGAGCCCACGAGGTGCTGCTGGTGGACTCAAGCAGGATCTCCAAGGCCTTGCAAATCACAGTCGCTCATCTGAAGCACCTCATCCCGAAGTCATCGCCTCACATCTGCACATACACGGCTGCCTCCAACATGGTGCTTCTCGGGTCTACATATAATCATGAGCTGGACTCTGCCCCCTCGAAATTCCTATGTCAGGGTCCTGTGACCCCCGCCCCGGTACCTCTGAATGCAACTGCATCCGTTTGCCATGATCAAGTTGAAATGAGGACATTAGGATGCACTCAACCCATCCTCATCTGTGTAGCGTAAGGACTGAGGGAAGACCATGGGAAGACAAAGAGAGAAAAGGTGACAATTTCCAAGCCATAGAGTCAGGCCTCAGCAGGGCCCAACCCTGCAGATATCTTGACCTTGAACCCCAACCACTCTCAGCCTATAGATCTTTGTTATGGCAACCCTAGCAACTTAACACAGATAAGAATATAAAACTAGGTGTGAACCTGCCACCTGAGGCTGAAGTCCATGCCCTCGAGCCTGGTTCCCTATCTCTGCTATTACATAGTTCAACTTTACCTACCATCTTTGGCTCCAGAGAGTTTGACGTGTTCTTTGTGGCAGGGACTGTGAAGGCAACTCAGGGCCCCCATACTGAGATCTCAATCTTCAATGCCAAAAACCCAAAGCCATCCCTTCTATAGAGAATGGCCCTCAGCAGACAAGGCTATGTCTCCTAAGAGGGCCAGCCAGCCTGCAGCTGCCTGCTTCCACAGGCCCCTCTGTCCTGCACAGTGGCCACGGCTGGACCTGTCCTTTCTCTGTGTGCCTTCCCCCTGTCCTTGCAGCATCTGCCTTTAAACCTCACTTGGTAGAAATCACAGCTTTGTCTCTGAGCACTGACCTAAGACAACTTCTGCCTGCAGGCCATGCGCCCTTGCTGTGGGGGGGTGCATGGGTTTGAAGAGTGAGATTCAGCCTCATCTGCAGATGGCACCCACCTCCCAGCTGAGGGTGCCAGACCCCATCAGCAAGAAGGACCCTGCCTATGCAGTCCCTACCACGCTCTCTCACGGCTCTCTGGTGTCTGGCCTCAGGATGACAGTAGCTAACACAAGTATACTTGAAAACGGCTCAGAGAGGAGACTAAAATATTTTCACCACAAACACAGGCGTGTGGGGTCATACATGTGTCAATGACAATACGCAGATCTTAAAATGCTGCACTGTGCATATAGTTTTCGTGTCAACTCATTCTTTTCACATATAACTGTTTTTCAGCATGTATGTCTGCATACCATATGTGCGCAGTGACCATGGAGACAGAAAAAAGTGTCTGATCCTCTGGAGTTAGGGAAGGCGGGGCCTGCTGGGTGAGTGCTGGGAAGGGAGCCTGAGTCCTCTGGAAGGGCAGAGGACTTCATTGCTGAGTCACCCCCCCCCCTTCTCGTCTTAAAACCTAGGGGACTTAGTCATATGTCCCACATGCTCTGGCCTCTCCTTGACACTGCTGAGTCCCACTCTGGTATCTACAGCAGTGGATACAACTGTGGCACTGCATGTCACAAAGCACTCAGTCGCCCAGCTCGAAAGTCCTGTGCTTTTCACATGACGATGCAAAATAAAACTCCCAGGCAGCTCTACAAACGAAGTGAGATCTAAGATTTAAGGACCTTCGAGACACAAGTTCTCCCTTTGTAGCCCTGGCTAACCTGAAATTCACTTCATAGACCAGGCTGGCCATGAATTCACAGAGATTCACCTGTTAAGGTGTTAAGGGCATGCATGATCACATTTGGCCTAAGGACCTTTTCTAAAAACAAAACCAAAAGTTTAAAGTGCTATTGAGAAGAAGAAACAGTGGCTAACGGGTTTGGGGAGGGTGGGGAGGTGCCTCTGGGCCCCTCAGCCTCAGCTGAGGCAGGTGGTGCTTCCAGAGGCTTAAGGAATGAAACTCACCTGCAGTTGGTTTGCCTTGTGTACACCACCATGGGCTGGCGATTCTGAACTGGGCCTAAGCAACAGTGTGCAGCCGCCTCCCACCACCTGAGCTAAATTCTCTAACCCCACCTGACCCCCGGCCAAGTGCTGCTAAGCATGCTAAACAGCATGGGAGCGTTACCATTAGGTTCAAGTTGTGTGCCCTGCACTAAGTGCCAACTGCTACTGCCCCACAGCTAAGGGGAGCTCCTGAGAATCAGAAAGTAAACAAAACACACAAAGGTGGGGATACTCTTGAAAGTTACAGGAACATCCCCCCGACATCACACAGGTAGTAACGGTTGCTGGGGAGAAGAGACACTCGCAAGACGGACGAAACTCCCTGCCAGTCACACCAGGGATGCTAAGGATGCAGCTTGGGTGAGCTGTCTCTTGCTGGGGTGGACTTTTCAGTGACGGAGCAGCCTCTGAGTCCCCATGCTCCTGTAAGTAGCCCCAACAAACCGACTGTCTCACTCAGCTAGACTTGGATGGAATGATTTCACTGGTTGGCCACAGATGCCCTACCTGGAACAAATGGACACTTGTTCATGTCTCCCTAGGAAAAGCCACAAAACTTTGCTGAAAACAGTGACAAGACCTAAGGCAAACCTTCCACCTGTACCATCCGTGGAGGCAGCAGCTGGCCTTCCACCTGTGCCGTCCTCGGTGGCGGCACCTGGAATATGGCTGGTGAGGTGGAGGAACTACTGAACTGACCTTTTAATTATTTAAAGAGTCACATACGGCAAGTGGCTACCACACTGCTCAGCAAAGACCTGGAGTTTACATTTTCACGAAAGCAGGACTGGAGAGTAATGACTGGCAAACCAGCTCCTCAAACCAATCACCTTCGATTTTTTTAAAAGACCTTTACCACAATCCACTCTAGATGAAGGTCTACAATGATCACAGTTACCTGCACGAGGGGCGGCTTCCACCGCAGGTTTTTCAGTGGGGCCGGAGTGAAGCTAAAGGAGCCCGTGGGCCTCTTCTTCAGCAGGAGTACAACACCTGTGGGATTCTCTCTCAACTTTCTCACCAGATTTTTCAACTGCCACCCGACCTTGAAAGAGGGAGATGGAGGGGGGAGGTGTGGTCATGGGTCACGAGAATCTAACCAGGGAACTTATCTCAAGGAAATTCAAGTTGTGAGCAAATGGGTAAATGCAAGTGTGTTCAGCTGAGCACCGCTTCAGACAGTGAAAGCACAGGGCACAAATTGTAATTATTTTTAATATAGAGGTCGTAGAGATGGATCAGCCATTAAGAGCATTAGCTGCTGCTCTTGCAGAGGACAGGGAATTTGATTCCCAACACCCATGTTGGGTGATTCACAAGTGCCTGCAACTACAGCTCTAGGATATCTGATACCCTGTTCTGGCACACATATGCACATATGTGTGCACATGCACACACACACACACACACACACACACACACACTTTTAAATGTAAAGGTAGCTAAATTTTCTGGAGGGCAAATCATTATCTCAATAAACGAACTCACCACTGTCTGACGATTGACTTGAATGACCTCATCACCAGCGTGAATCTTCTGAGATCTGTCTGCAGGAGACTGCACAGAAACAAAAAGACCTGGCTTAGGTGTTTAGCCCTCTCTTCCCGCCTTTAGTTCTTTCTTCCGTAGAAGAACTAGCAACAGAAATAAAGCTTCCTCACGATAAAATAAAAACAATATATTAAATAGTCCACAGGCCTTGGCGTAGGAATCTCACGTAATCTATTATGACGCTGGCTACAGTGGATGAATGGGTTTTAGTAAGAAAAGAGTCTACGGATGAGAAGAGGGTTCAGTAGCTACACAGGAATGGGGCTGAAGGCGCCCAGGGCCTCGGAAAGGCTGGACATCGTAAGAGTGTACGTGCGTGTGCTCTGTATCCCTACAGTAAGACAAATGGCAGGCACGGGAATCTGGAAGTTCCCAGGCCAGCTAACCTGGGTACTCAGAGACAAACAACAGAGCCTGTCTCAAGGTTGAAGGCAAACCCAAGGCTGTCCTCTGACACACACACACACACACACACACACACACACACACACACAGGAGTACACACACATACATCCACAATCATACTGGTATATATACACGAACGAACATACACTGACACACACATATACACACACAGCACACATCCTATACACATCATACACGCAGAAGGATTTTTAAAAGAGAAAACTGTGGGGCTGGAGAGATGCTCCTGTAGCTAGGAGCACTGGGCGCTGCAGAGGACCTAGATTCAAGTCCCACATGGTATCTCACAACTGTCTGTGACTCCGGTTCCAAAGAAACTGGCACTTCCACTTAGACATTCATGCAGGCAAGACACCAATGCACATAAAATAAATCTTTTTTTTTTTTAAAGCATGCTTTGTCCCTTCTGAAAGCTATTGCTTTACTACAACAACAAAAAGTCCATAAAAGGATAGAAGCCACTTGTCAAATGTGGTGTCAAGAATATTCTTGTTCATTAAGTGAACAAAAACTCCTGTTTTAAGACATATCACACAGTAAAGTGGAAAAGATAAACCTTTGGTTTCTAATTACATTATCTAGGTCACAATGATTAATTCTGTAACATATATGAGTGGGTGAAACTTCAATTTACAGTTATCTGAGGGCAAAATAGCACCTTTGAACATGAGGGCAGGCAACCAGACTCAAAACACACTTGCTGGATTTTTCTCACTCGGCTGCTGTGACAGGCTCAACAAGAAATTAGCAGGTGGTGTTAAACTGCCTCTGGTTTGTCAGTTGAAAGCGTGGGTAATTAATTATGCTGAGTCTTTTCAAAAACATCTCATATGCTGCCATAAGAAGAAGCAGAGCCTCACCCAAGACTAGCAAGACCTCAACACAGAAAGGAAGACACCAACCCAGAGCCTCTTTCTCTTCAGTTGCTTTTAAACAATGAATGTTCCTTTCTGCACCAGTGTGTGGACTCCTGAAGTTAAGTTTGACCCTGCGGACACCTTCATCAGCACCATCCACTTAACCTTGATGAGCTGAGGATTCATTTGGGGCAAGTGTCATTTTATAAGAGATGGCCTAGGAGTCCTTGTTTATAGACACACAATCTTAAAACACATGAACTGCTGTCCTCAACTGACCTCCCTTCTGAAGGATGCTCGTGCCAGCATTTCTTAAATGTCCCATCAAGTGATTCAGGGTTGGGTTTGGCAGCACACTGATAAAGAGAGAGCCTAATACCAAAGTTTCCCCAAGTTAGGTATGCTCACCTATCTTCACCACGATCGGACTACAGAACAGCGATGTCTGTTGCCATGTGCCCTCAGAAAGGTAGTGGCCTGAAGGACAATGGCCCTATTCTTCTAAAGTACAACCAGTTCCCATCTCTTCTAAGGGAGGAGGCTGGGGAGCAGAGGGGGCTGTTCAGGCTCTCGAATAAGGTCGCTACATCCAAAAAAGATGTCAGATAGAGAGAACCACAGAATGATCTGCCTGACCCCGACTGTTCCAGTCACTCTCAGAACATGCAGGGCTCTGCTAAGAAGGGCCTGCTGGCTTTCTGTCAGCCAGGAGTGCAGGATGGAAGCAAGTGGAAGTAGAAAAGCAGCAGGCGATCTTTGACCACCACTGCTCACCTTCATCCAAAGACTCTAAGGGAAATTACAATTATCTCCATGACACCGGCCTAGAGCTACCCACGGATCACCGTAAAGTACAGAGTACACCCTTGAGAAGTAAAAGCACAACTATTTCTCAGCTGCAAGACTTAGCCCAGGGTCTAGCACATTCCAGGCCCTCAGGAAATGCATGCTGAAAAACTAAAGAAATGGATAATATTTAAATGGATTGCCAGGTGGAACGAAATCAGCTTTTTTTCATTTTTCTTAATCTTTAACACGATGGTTGCCACCTCTGTTCTACGGTGGTTTCTGTTCCATTCTGGATGGGAACTCCAGAACAGCCTATGTGCAGACAAACCACAGGTCTGCCACCCAGGTTTGTGATTCTGGTAGGAATTTGAGAGGAAATATCACTATTCATATCTGACATTTCGTTTGATTCAAAGGCAGCCCTGTTCAGTCTCCCATTCAACTCTCATCTTTAAACACAAAGGGACAGAAGAGGAGAGCAACTCGGGCCTTCTGGCAGCAGCACGTGAACACACAACACAGTTATCAAAGAGTCGTGTGGCTTCAAGAAGACCTGGGAGAGCCTGGAACTGCCCAAGGTCCGGTCAAGCCGAACAACATAACCACCAAATTACAAGACTTTACAGCTTCATCCTTTAAAGACTGAAATGGTCACCATCCTTCTGAATCCTTCCAAACCTAAATCAGTGTATGAAGTAGGACCTCAGTCCGCTCCTGTTGTGACTGTGGGGGACTACACCGATAAGACCTGAGGACGGATTATATAAAGGATTAGCTTTGTTCCTCTGAAAGTAGGCCCAGACGAAAATCCTTTAAGTTCCCCATACCATTCTGACCTACGGGGTGAAATGGCATAGAAATTCCTAGTGAGGGCTGGAGAGATGGCTCAGCGGTTAGGAGCATTTACTATCCTTGCAGTGGACTCGGGTTTGGTTCCCAGCACCCACCCGCACACTGCTCACAACCACCTACAACTCCAGTTCCAAAGGGATTTTACTCCCTCTGGGGTGTGTTGGCACCTGGGCTCCTGTGGTGCATATAAAGTCATGTAGGCATACACAAAAAACATACACAAAATAATTTAATTAATTAACTGATTAATTTAAAAATTCTTTTGTTTCCAGCAGGAAATACTTAAAGGCATACCATCTCCCACTCATCTGTCTGTCAGGGCGACAAGATTGATTTAGGATTTACTCAAGCAATGACATTTTCTTACTATCAAACTCGAGAGCTTGTAACAAGCATTCATCAAAGCTCATGTCACACTTGATCAAAAGGACTAATATGAAACTTAGTATTAGACACACATTTTCACTATAAAAAAAAAAGACTGACAAATTTCTCCCTATATTTTAGAATTATGCCCTCCTCCCTTGATCAAAAAGCCTCCTGCCCCAGACACACGCTTCTTTTACACAAGCACAGGAAAGTTGTTGAGATGCTCCTGCCTCATGCCCCCACTCTATAGTTCAGGTTGCAAGAAAAATACACTCACCTAGCTCTGCTGGTTTCAATCACACTGTTTGGGAGGATAACGACTAAGCCCCGGGTTGGGGAGAAGGCTCAGTGGGTAATGGGCTTGCTGTGCACACCTAGGACCTAACTTCAGATCTCCAGCACCTGGATAGAAAGCTAGGCACAGTGGCACTCTCCTATAGCCCCAGAGCTATGGAGGCAGAAACAGCAGAAATCCTGGGCCTTGCTGGCCAGCCAGTCGAGCCAGTCAGTGAGCTCCAGGTTCAAGGAAACGTCTGATCTCAAGAGATAAGGTGGAGAGCAACTGCGGTCCTCTCCTCCACACAAGCGCACACCCATACGCATGACTGCACACACACAAACATGTACAGAAACAACACTACACACACTGCACGCTGCACTCATGGCCACTAACCCCAGTTCTTCTGTGAGTGGCTCACAACAACAAAGAGATCGCTATTTTTAGACATTTGGGTTCGCACCTCTATGGTGCAAAAGGAATAATTAGCACAAGAGTGAAGGAAAAAAGACAAGGAAAGAAACTTGGCACGGCACCGAACCAGAGCAATAAAGGGGAATTTAAATAATAAACCGACAACAGCCGGTAAGAAGCAGCAGCCAATCAGCTGACGGGATACACAACCAGCCACCAACAGCTCTCACACCAGATAACATCCCGATAATATCACGCACACGCTTAACCCCAAAGCTCAGCGCTGTGTCAAACGTGCCTAAGCACACAGGGCTTGTATGCTTCACGGATGCACACTTACGTTTTCTGTGGTTCCAGTAATCACGTGCAGTCCATCGTAGGTTGACTTGATGTACATGCCCTAGGGAGAGGCACCAAGATAGAGCTCGTTACTCCCACCTTCACAGGGAGCCATCAACTTCAAAACACTGAACCTGTGCACTTTTGTAGGCTTCCAGAAGACCAGGAAACCCAATCCAAAGAGGGAAGGGAGGGAAGGAGAGAGAGGGAGAGAGGGAAGGAAGGAGGGAGGGAGAGAGGACTATACAACTGAATACCAGTAGACAAGATCAGATAGGAGGCTCTTTGATGCTATAATGGGTTGGCTGGGCACATAGGTGTCTGCCACAACTCTAGGACGGAGACATTTTCTCAGACCTGCTCAGAGAGCCAGGCATTAAAAACAAGGGCTATTCTTCTCTGATGGTTGCTTTTTCCCAGAGAAACAATGCAGTTGGTTCCATCTGGTATCAGTGGTACTCCTGGGACGACTTATTAGAGCCCTATTGTAGTGCAGAATGGGTTTGCAGCCGAAGCATGTGAACCAGGACAGCACGGAGAGCGAATCGGTGACTAGCATTGCTCCGCGATAGGGAAAGCCGGAGGATGGGAGACGATGTTTTCCTGAGGGACACCTTTAGGCAAACTCGGACGATACCGTTACCAGACAAATATCTCTATGGTTCAACAGCCTAAGTATAAATGTTCCGATTAAACTATTATGAGATGAGAGGAGACAGAGAAGGGGGGCAGACTTTTTACCAGACATCTATACTGAGCGTGTCCTGCTCTGTAACCTACACCCCTCAGTGTTCCCAACATTCCTCCCAAGGCCTTCGATCTGCACTCGGTGTCCTTCGCCCACAGAACTGTACATCCTCCCCCAGCCATCGCTGGGACAGCTCTTTGGTAGCAAAGGATAATTCTGTCTCATCCCACTCAGGGCACAGATCTGATTCAGTCCTTGGCTACACACTCACATCCAGGAATTCCTCCTAGTTTAGACTTAAACTATGCGAATCTATCCTTCACTATGAAAGCCAAGTAACACAGTGTACTTCTCACCACTAAGAATTTAGGCTTGTTAACAAACAGGGATTTTTTTTTCTTTGCTATTTAAGAGACTGCCTTAAAATTCCTCGCAACAATGTACACACATTGGTGACTCTGTCTCCCATTTTATGTCTGTCACTAGCAGCAGCAGCAGCAGCAACAGTAGCTACTGCCACCCCTCCTACAAGCTCTGTGCTCTCAGCACTAGGCACCTGGCATCAACGTCTAGAGTCACCCATTCAGCAGGCCTATCTATGAAAGCCCACTGTGGGCTCTCTGACTCCAAGGCTGTAAGCTGGTCCGTGAGCCTCATGGATTTCTGAAGCTCTGCAAATGAATCACCTGAGATTCCTGCTGCCTGTGAGCAGGAGCTGCGGGCATCCTAGAGCTTGCTATTCTACACCACACACGAGGATGGAGAACAATTTTTGAAATTTTCCCAGGAGTCATTTCCTTCTGCCAGCCTGTCCTCACACCCATCTTAAGTGCTGACAGAGACTTCCAAATAGATGTTATGCTCCCACAGACCATCCCGCCTTCGTGGAAATGTTTTATATTTCCTTGCATTGCTAAAGCCTAAGAATAAATCTGTTAAGACAGAAAAGATACAATTTTAAAATTATATTTATTTTTACACTTGAAAAATAACCATCTTAGCAAAGTTTAAGGTGGCAAATGCCTAACTACCATATCTAATACCATATCATATCACTCCACTATTCAGAGCTACAGAGAGAACAGTAAGACACAGTTCAATGCTTTAGTAAATGCCGGTACACTGTACCGGAAACCAAGAGAATGCTTACCAGGCCTTCTCCAGGTCTAACATTCGGTAAGTGAACTTCCTCCAGGCACGCACACTGGCTCATAACAGGGTCCGTAGTAGAGCGCACTGTTTTGTCACAGATGCCATTTAAAACCTTGACCTGGAATGGAGGAAGTGCAATCATTAATCACTTGTAGAGCAATGCACCTCACGTGTAATCTTTGGCTCTGGCCGGCACTCACTGGGATAGTCCTGCTCAAGGAATGCCTGGCACTGGGACTCTGTGTCCACGGTCTGGGGGCATTTTATGACCCCTGTAAAGCACGAGCCAGGAAGAAACCCCACTGGCAGCGAAGAAGTCCCCAGCCACTTGACAGCTTATTAATGTAGGAGTCACTCGTGCTCTCTTAGATACTAAATATTGACGGGGGGGAAATATTCTACTCTAAATCAGTTGTTGCTGTTGCTGCTGTTGTTGTATTGTTTGTGATAAACTTCAGGTTTACGGGGTTTGGGAAGGAAATCAAGCAACACACACATTGTTTCTAGGCTTCCTCTCTCCATACCAGCTTCCCCCACCATTAACATCTACCTATATGGTGTTGTGTGTTTTTACAACACCAATATCTAAATCTCAAACTTTCAGTAGTAGTCACTTTTGTGGTGCATGTTCCAAAGGTTTTGACAAACGTTTGATGTTTTATATCCTCCATTAAACAGTCCACTGGGTAACCTCATTGCCATTACTGTCTCCCATGCTCGACACAACAATCCATTTCATTCTTCCTCGCCCTGGACTCCTGGCCAGCATTTGTCTTCCCACTGACTCCACGGCTCCGCTTTCTCTAGGCTATCAACCGGCTGGATTTATACAGCATCAGCCTTTCCTTAATTGGTTTATTTCAATGAACAAGATGCATCCAAGTTTTCTCTGTATCTTTTCACGATTTGATAGCTCGTTTCTTTTTATTGTTGAGTGATATTCTATGTTATGGATATACCATAGGTATTTATCCATTTACCTATAAAAAGACAGCTTGTCTGCCTGCACTTTGGGGCCATTAGGGATAAAGCTGCCATAAATGGGACATGCAACTCAGGGCTGATTTCTGTTGACATTAAGTTTACAACTCCTTTGGGTGAGCGCCCAGCAGGATAACTGGTAGATCATACAGTTAGAATATGCTTAGTTTTGTAACTAACTGACAAACTGTCCTCTGAATTGCCCCAATTCTGTATCCCTCTAAGCAACAAGTGGCCGTCATTGCCAACACTTGCTGTTGTCAGTGCTGAATTGTAGCCACTCTACTGACCACAGAGTGGCGTCTCCTGGCTTCAGTCTGTGATTCCCTGGCCACAAATGGACATGTTTCATGTGCTTATTTGCCCTCTCTGTGTCTCCTTTGGGTGTTCTTCTCCTTCCACCTGTGGCTTGACACTTCATTGTCTTCCAGGTGAGTCTCACAGAGGAGAGCTTGTGGTTTTAATGGAGTCTGCTATTCCTTTTTTTGTTGATAGACTCTTCTTTTGGTTTTTTATCTAAAAACTCCTCCGAACCCCAGATCACCTACATTTCCCTCTGACATCTCAGTTCCATAGTTTGACTTTTTTTTCCCTTCTGGCTCCATGACCTCAATGACTCCTTGATGTCACACTATGGAGCAACACTGAAAGTCTGCAGAGACAGGAGAGTACCCACAGGGAGGGGTGGTCCTACAAAGGCCACCAGAATTATGCACGGATTCTTGCAATCAGAGCATCTACCCTTCCAAAATCAAATGACCACAGGCATCCGGAAATTCCAAAGCGTGACTCTGCTTTCCAAGGGGGAGAATCCATAACGTGTACCTTCTCACATTCCTCTAGTTTTGTTTAGCTTCCCTATTTATGGAAAATATATTTATAGCAGTTTCATTGCCAAATTCCTCAACCGAGGGGGAGGAGGGTTTTATCAAAAGGGCACAGGCTGCTTGTGTCAAAAGGAGGAAGTGATGATGAATCCTTCCAGAATGTTCTTCACGTAGTCATAGGACACGCCCCTCCCCTACCGCAGAGCTCTTGCCAAGGTTTTTCTTTTTAATTGAAATAATTCTGCAATGAAGCACACACATCATTCTCACCCTGATTTGCATACTAAGCAGCTGGTGCACAACTGCACCCTGATGAACTTTCCAGAAGGGAAAAAATACAAAAAAATAAAATAAAACAACAACAGTAAAAATCAAACAGAAACACAGACCTCAGTATAGCTAACAAGCATGGACTTTTCATAAGCAGGAGTATCATTAAGCAACCTTTACTCTGCCATCTAGATTAAGATTCTAATCCCAAAAGCCAGTGCTTCAAAGTTCATCTCGACATCATTAGCCACGGTGCCTGGACCGAATATGATTCCTGTCACCTCTGGAAAACGAGTTGAATAGTAACTTTTTAGAAAATAGACTTACCACATTTAAAACTTTATCCTCCATTTCTGCTATGAGGCAATCCTAAAGAAGAAGAAGAAATAATAATTAAAGGGGCTAAATAAATAAGAAAGAAAGCTAAGTATAAGAATGAAAAGCTTTTTAAAAAATTGGTTTAGCACAACTAGTCACAACGTGGGGGGGGGGGGGGGCACCCATCCTCAGCTGACGTAGCTGCATCACAGCCATACACACCTTAGGCTCAGGGGGAAAATCCAGAAAGAGGTTAAGAGCCACTGGACCCTGCTGTTAAATAATATGCTTTCTAGACACGACAGGGAAGCAGCAACCGGGAATCGTGACAATATGGTTGTCTGAACAAGATCTACATGATGGCCCACTAACTGCCAAGACAACACAGACAGGAGAGACGTCACCCTCCCAACTCCCCGAGGAGAAGAGCTACAGGTGATCAGTGGCTGCTGAGAGAGAGAAGACCTGTTTCTTCCAGAGAAGGCCAGCCCTGAAAGCATGTACTTATGTGCAGTACTAGAGGGGTTTAGTAGGGTGTGTGTGGGTGTGTATATGTGTGTGTTTGTGTGTGTATAGATGTATATATGTTTGTAGATGGATCTGTGTACAGATGAATGTATTTGTGTGTAGATGGATGTGTGTGTGCATGTATAGATGGGTGTGTGCATGTATGTATAGATGGGTGTGTATGTATGTATTTATGTGTGTGTGTGTATGTATAATAGATGTGGATGTATGTGTATATATGTGTATGTACAGATGTATGTATGTATATAGGTGTGTGTGTGTGTGTGTGTGTGTGTGTGTGTGTGAAATAACAATAACTGAAGAAAAGGTCTTTCATTTCAGACAGAGTAGGGGAGACATGGGCAGGCTTGTAGCGGGCAGATGGAGGGGTAAAAACATAAATATAGTAATAGAATATAAAAGGCTAAGAAATAAATAAATCTTTTAAGAAAAGAAGAACTGGCTTAGATCTTTCTAGAAACCACAAGGTTCCCGACGCATCTTGCCACCGCCAAGCACTGAGCCTGAGCAGTCCTGGCAGGCGTGGATACAGAAATGAGCTCAGAGTGAAAGTGGAGCCACATTTCTCCTCTCCTAAGGCTCTGGTGTCTTCTAACCGATGGCGCTTATCCCAAGGATCCAGGGGACTGGTTCTCTAATGTGACGCCTACTTACAAACAGAAAACTGCACGCTGACCCTAGGAACACACACCTCAGTGGTGAAGTCCTTACTTGGCATATACTGTCACCAAACAAAACCACAGACTTGAAATCTACCTATTGGCCAGTCTGTAGAGTAAAAAATGGCAAAAACAAGAATCCTGCCTACGGTTCCCAATGTGACCCCAGTCTCAGCTAGCTGTGGGCCAACAAGCCAGCAGTCCTTAGCTCAAGTCCTGTCTATAAGAATAGTTTTCAAATAAAACCTTGGGTAAACTCAGCCGCAAAAGTTTATTTTAAGCACCAGTGAGATTAAATCACATGCTTCAGTCCTTAAAAGACGAAAACATTTTAACAAAACATTCATTAACTCTCGGCCAAAAAAGTGGTCTGGAGGTATGCTATTGATGACGTTAAATAAAGCAATGGAATGCAAAGCATTAGTTTCTCAGCTAAAGAACAAAAGACTCAGTGCACCGTGCCAGCAGGGTTAGCCGGTTATAGGAGTCGCCCCTGTCCACTCCAGAAGGCATCAAAATGAAACTGCCAACCGGAAACTTCCACAGGTACCCTTCTAAAACCATCTGCATGGGGGCTCTCAACATGGACCACACACGGGGCGCCCGAAAGGACATCTGAGGAGCCAGTTCCTACTTTGCTAATTTTTAGAATCAGATTTGCTCGTTTTATTATACACCTGAGCATGCTGCATGCACAGATGTCTTTGCACTCCGTGTGTGCCTGTGCCCTCAGAGACCAGAAAGGGGGCGCTAAATCCCCCAGAAGTGTGGTCGTGGATGCTTGTGAACCAAGATGCTGGGAATTATGCAGGTGCTCTTAACTGCCAAGCCGGCTCTCTGCCCAGAGAACTGGTTTCTTTGGGGTTTATTTTGCACCACCAAGTACAACACTGAACTGAGCCAATCCTGAGAATAAGGCTAATAGTTCCAGGTGTATGAAAAAAATACAAATCAGTTCTGAATTCATCAGATGACGTTTTTTCCTTTAGGTTGAAATGACACGTAGCGAGTACAGCTACCGGTTTTTATCCTACATGATTTCAGAATCAGGATTTCCTTGTCTCCTTAAAATTTTAATTTTTCTTTTACCAGATAAAAGTAGAAGACACAATAACAACTATTTTACTGCTGCTCCCAAAATTGATGTTTGCTCTCAAGAAAAGTGCAGTATCGGGAGAAAAAAATTTTTAAGAAATTTAGAAATACATTTTCACCCAAGTGTGACTCTGATGAAAACCCAAGCTACACGAGCAACTTTGTAAAGCATAAGTAACTGCAGCTTGCTGTGTTCTTCTTCCTGGCCTTTCGTTCAGTGGAACTAAACTATCTACTTCCACAGCAGGTCATCCGCTCCTACCAGAGAGCTGTTACATAAACATCCATTCATGAGGCCTCATGATGGCAAAATACCTAACAACCCATGTCTGTGGTCTTTATAAATTGCAGGTGAACAATGGTGTCCAGGCTTTCCTGGAGACTGTCACCCAGTGAGAAGACCACTAGAGTCAAGAGTGAGGGTCCTGACAACTTGATTTTTTGGAATTCATCAATCCAACTGGGCTTCCTGTCATGAAGACCAACAGGCCCAAGTGAGAATTGCAAACTGTCAGAGCCAGTGTGTGTGAGATCACACTCACAACTTTCTACCAAGGGCAAGATGGCTTTCCACGCCCATCCCTTCCCATCCCGAAAGGAAACAGCTGCAGGCATGACCTCACATTATCTGATGTGGTAGCAACGGAAAGGAAGAAAACTTTCCTGAACAAGTCAGCCTCTCATGAGTCACACACTGAGGCAGAGCTTCATGACAGCCCTGGGTCACCTGGGTCACCTGGGTCAGCAATCAGGGCCACCCAGGGCAACTAGCACCTTGTCCCAGGCCGGTCTCCGCTGCCCCCTGTCCTCAGTCTACCACCTCACAAATGGTGCAGCCTGTACAACCTGCCTGCTAGACCCTCTGCCTCTCTTTCCTGCCAGTAAAATAAGCTGGCATGGTCAGCATCCTAGAAACTGTTGGGAGCCCAATGTGACCACAGGGCTCGTACGTGAGGACACACCGGACATGCAATTCCCAGTCAGTGATGGTGTCTCCCTCGGCTCCATCCCGCTGTTCCCCCTCTCTCTCAAACACTGTTTCTTTTCTATTTCCTGCCAGACAAGAACTTTGGCCCTGCCAGTGCCTCTTCGTATTTGTACCATTACACTTGAAGTCATCATACCATTACAGAGGTGAGCCCAACTGGAAATGTAGGTCACAACCCCTTCCTGCCTTTGTTTCCTTCTTCTCATCTGAAACCCTCAAGACTGGACAGGAAGACTGACCCTTGTGCTCGCTCGGTGTTGACTACAGCAGAAGCAGCCTTGGAAGAGCACAGAACACACAGAATCACTGCAAGGGGAGAAATGACCAGCAGCAGCGGGCATCCCTCTTCACCACTCCGGGAAGGGAGCAGGGCACACACTAAGAAAGAGCAGAGAGGGAAGGCCAGCGACGCAGATGTAAAGAGGAAGGGAAAGCAGATGTGTCTCTCGTAGACGGGGGCCTGAGATGAAGGCTCTAGAGAGACAGGCAGGCCCCTGTCACTGAAGAGGAAGATGACACCCACTCCTTCATGTCCCCAGGAAAGGACAGAAATCAAATAAGAGAAAGGGTGCAGTTTCTGAAACAGTTCATCCTGTAGCTGCCATCACACTGCACTGGAACTCATTCAATAAGCTGGTGGCTCTGGGCTGTGTGTGTCTGTGTGTGTGTGTGTGTGTGTGTGTGTGTGTGTGTGTGTGTGTGTGTGTGCGTGCGCGTGCGCCTGCGCGCGCACGTGCACCCATACATGCTGAGACTCAGCAAAGAAATGGTGGTTTCAATTACTATAGAAAACAAATTCTGGGGCTGGAGCACTGACTGCTCTTCCAGAGTCCCTGAGTTCAATTCCCAGTGACCACATGGTGGCTCACAACCATCTGTAATGGGGTCCAATGCTCTCTTCTGGTGTGTCTGAAGACAGGGACAGTGTATTCATATAAATGAAATAAATAAATAAATCTTAAAAATAAAAAAATTTAAAATGCCTCCTCTGTAGCCCTGGCTGTCCTGAAATGCACATCGTAGATTAAGCCGCCCTCTAATCCACAAAAACTGCCTGCCTCTGCCTCCCACGTACTGAAATTACAGGCTGCGTCACCACACCTGCCATTTGTTTTTTATACTGCCTTTCTTCTCACTCAAAAGTGGGGCGGGGGAGGGGAACTTTAGAAATTCTACCCAGCCATCTGATAAGGTGACCCGCTAGTGTTCTCCTTTCACAGATAAGAAAGTGAAGGCTTATGACTCTTCAGGGCCCGGGGCTGACCTGTGGTGACAGCTGCCTATCTCACCACTAAAATGCACTTTGGAAATCACCCTCCATCCTGGGCCATGTGCCAAGAAGCCCCAGTGAGAAGGACACTGCAGAAGACACACCCACACTGGGCCTGCGCCTCCCAGGTGGAAGGGGGCTAGCTACATTTTCCTAATCATCAGGGCATTGTGATCAATAACTCTACTACAAAAAAATGCTCCAAACTGAGGTCCTGCAACAGACCCACCCTGCCAGTGAGCACGACCTCACAGATCAGCTATTCCAACACCATCTTGGCAGGGGAGGCGTCCTGCAGCCACAGGTGCCAACCATCTTCCCCCTCCCTGCTGCGCCCCTCCCTCCTCGGCTGGCTAACTGTATGTAACCTCATACACGGATGCTTTGCTCACTGACCTCATTTCTTGCTTCTTACCCCACTCACTATGTTGACTGAGGTACAGATATCTTCTCTGTTTATTCACTCTGGCACCCTGGTGCCTAGAACAGTGGCAAGCAGGGATGCCAAGTAAATGTTTATTGAAGAACTGTCCAGAATGCCTACAAAGCCAAGATTAACCTGCTCAGGCAAAGCTACTAATACTGTAAAAACAAACAGCAATGCATCTGCCCCCGCCTCCCCACCTGCTCTGCGTCTGCATCTGCTTCCTCACCTGCCCTGCATCTGCATCTGCCCCTGCCCCCACAGCTTCCCTCTGTTCCCCATGCTCCACAGCTACAGTCTAAGTTGGGCTCACAAACTAGGACCCATCACAGGACACACAGGTCACCACTGAGGCCCATTTGCTAAATTCACTGTTGCCTCTTACACTTGGATGTAGTGGGCTGCAAATAAATCAAAACAAGCAATCAGAATAGTAAGGGGAGGGAACAGAGAATGGGAAATACCTTCCACCATCAAGGCCTGGTCTCAGACACCATGACCCTCGCGTATCCCAGCGGATGCCAGGCTCTGTCCACCAAAATTACCTCAGATGTCATAAAAATGAGCAAAGCCAGATCCTTTCAGTGCCCCCGGGTACCTCTAGCAGATCAGATGTGCTTCAAGCTCAGTGGCTGCTCAGAACTAGATCTCAAATAACTGGCGCACGCACGCGCACACACACACACACACACACATGCACGCATGTGCACACGCATGCACACATGCACGCGCACGCACACACGCGCGCGCACATGCGCATGCACACACACGCACGCATGCACATGCACACGCATGCACACGCACGCACACACGTGCACGCACACACACGCATGCGCACACACACACACCCCTGCCTCTGTTACTGCACAGTCGGGAATGAGGGAAGAACACGTTTGTTTTTTCATCCATAGAGATGATCATCGCATCACGAAGTTTAAAACCACGTGCAGAGATCTGAGGGACGGTCCAGTAATTAGCTAATATCACAGAGGACCCAAGTTCGAGTCCCAGGATCAAAAGGGGAGCTTCAGAAGCAGCTGTAACTCCAGCTTCCGGGGCTCTGTGGCCTTCTTCTAGACTCTGGACACCTGAACTCATGTGCACAGACACACACATACACAAACATTCACAGAGACATATACAGAGGGGATGGAGAGACAGCCCCTCCCCCTATTAAAAGATAAAAAAATAAAATCCTTAAAACCAAATAGAAAGGAGAAATCCTCTCCTTATATTCATGAAAAATTCAATCTAAAAATAATTTTTTAAGAATGTGCTATATGACCGGGCAGTGGTGGCACACGCCTTTAATCCCAGCACTTGGGAGGCAGAGGCAGGCAGATTTCTGAGGTCAAGGCCAGCCTGGTCTACAGAGTGAGTTCCAGGACAGCCAGGGCTACACAGAGAAACCCTGTCTCGAAAAACCAAAAAAAAAGAATGTGCTATATGCCAAGTAACAGGACAGCAATTGGGCTTAGTTAGTCTTATTAGTTAATATCATAGAAGTTGGCAAACTATAGGCTAACATAAAACTTTACAGGTTAAAACATCTATGTCTAACTGAAAGGCATGAGGGGAACTGACTTGTCAGTTCGAACCCATCTCTCTGCAGTGGGACCGAGGGACAGTCTAAGCAGGATGTTGATTGTTTGCTGTAAGAAGAACCAGAGCTCACTCCTAGTGGGATCCACTTACATACAAATAGACTGCTACAGTTTGGGGTTATTTGTTACAGCCCCACAAGCTGTCCCATCCTGACCTTTAACCCCAACAACAGAGGCCAAAGGAAGTCAGAATCAGCAAAGCACTCAGAACAAGAAGACGGTGAGACTTGGTTATTCCACAAATTCAGTTTCTTTTCAGAGAGATACAGAATCAAATCATTAGCTTATAAGGCAAAATTATTTATGAGCCTGAGGCACCAAATTCTGATGGAAGGGGAGGATGAGACACTTTGTACCCAGATGGGAACCCTGTGGAAAAGAAAGAAACACGAGGAGAAAGTTCTAGAAGCCAATGATGATGCGTTGCTGACCTTCTGGACTGCTGTGGTCAGGTCCAGGCACAGTTGGATGATTTTATTCTTTGTCACGGAGAGATCCGTGATCCCTGTGAACGGAGCCCTGGGAAGGAACAAGAACTCTCTTTAATAAGGGGATGGAGCCGAGACCCCAAGAGTCCCACCCAACACTGGCACGCATGGCTACACTGCAGGCTGCCTTAGGTTTTCTTTTAACATGCTACTTCCGAACACCAGAAATCTGACCCTGAGGACCAGCTCTTGCAGCATCCAAAGGGGCCCTGCAAATTACCAAGGAGGAAAAGCGACCGATAAACCATCAGAACCAGTTGCATCGCCTGTGAACCACAACAATAACCATAGAAGTAAACTATTCCAAAAGATCCTGCCAGTAACTAACAGCTGTCTGACTGCAGCTAAGGCCTGCTCAGTCGGAATGATTTCACACCTGTGGCTGGTGAGGCCACGGTACCCAGAGGAGAGCCCTCGACGGCAGTTTCCTAAACCAGTGTAACGTCTAACTGCGCTCTAAATCTTGTCCTGAAAGCCACAGATACATGTCTCTCTCACCGCTCATCAAATAAGCTTCTTTTGCAGTAGACTGAGATCATTCTAGAAAACAACTGGTCAACATGCACAGATCAACTTGCCACGGGGTACCTGCCCCCAAGTAAAACATTTACGACACAACACCCACAGCCAAGGCTCAGGGAAAACTTCGGAAGAGGACACAAGACGAAGGAGGAGGGTGGATCCAGGAGGAGTTGCGGGGAGGAGTGGGGATTGGATATGAACAGGATACATTGTATGAAAGTCACAAAGAACTAATAAAAACATTCCCTTAAAAAAACCAAACAAACCAGGAATGTGAATGGAAAAAGACAAGACACAGAACTGAAATGAGGCAAGCCAGGCCCACTAACTGCTTCTTCACGCCTTTCACGGACTCCAGGGCTAATGCTTAATCTCAGTAAAACAACCTTTGGCACAGTTTCACTGCCTCTAACCTTGGGTTCGTTCGTTCCTGTTGCTGACCTTCAAAGTAGCATTCAAAGGCACCCTAAGATCTACCTCTGACCCATGACCCCTGAATTCCAGGGAGAGAGACACCCAGGAATAATGGCTTCTCTTCTTGAGGCAAAGTTGAGGCTGCTGAACGACCCAGACCCTCCATGTGCCCCAGGCTGCATTGTGCCACAGCTTACCGATCCAGCCAAGCCAGCAGGGCCTTGGCAGCACCAATGAGCTCCACTACAGAAGTCAGTAACTCATTGGGGGGTTTGCGTGACGTGCTCCCATCATAGGCTGGACTCTTCCGCCGACTACTTATGTAATTCTGCAAATTGTGGGAAGATGCTCGCAGTTTCAGAACCAAGTTCTTCATATTATCAGTTTCAAGGCTGTAATTCTGCGGGAAATAAATTCAAGAGAGAAAAATTCAAAACTATCAACAACGTCTAAACTCTCGAAATGACTTTGGAGACCCTAAGTAGCTGAAGTAACTCACTCAACCCCCACAAAATCCTGCCCACCCCACCAACCTTTCCACGTGTTGGCCTGTATTCTCTCTTCCCTTGGCCTACTCCTGTCTCAAGGGGCCGTATTCTCCCTAGCCCCTTATTGTGAAACGCAAGTCCGTCCCTAACTCTCAGGCCTGAGCAGATGACCCGTTTGGGCCAGGACTCCTGACCGGTTAATCCAGAGCAGACTTTGGCTGTTATCTTGTGAGGAAAACTCTCATGTGCAGCACGATGCTAGCAACTACATACATGCACATGCACTCGCATACATGCACACAAGCACATATCAGATCTCAGAAGCTCACTCCCCAGATATGACAAATAACAATGTCTCCTGAGCATGTCATTGCATGTGTTCCCTGCAATTAGTATAGTACCTTCTGGTTATTCTCCAGCTTGTCACCTATTTGTGCCCCATCTGGACCACAGGCCAGGCCAGGGCTCTCTTGTGTGGCCCTTACCACAGCACCACAGGTGATGAAGAGATAGATTCCAACAGAAAGGACGGATGGAGAAATGGCAATACTATCAGTTCACCCACAATTTAATCTGTGCTTTTTTGACCTATGTTCAGTTTACGTTAGTGCCTGCTTTAGAAACATCAATTTCAGGAACTCAAGGCAGGAACCTGGAGGCAGGAGCTGACTCAGAGGCCTTGGAGGGCTTGCTCTCATGGCTGCTCTCTTAGAGCACTCAGGACAGCAGCCCAGGGGTGGCCCCACTCACAGTAAGATGGGCCCTCCAGGTGAATCATCAATCAAGGGAACGCACCACAGGCTTTGCCCACAGGCCAATCTATAATATCCCTGAAGGGATAATTTCTCAGTAGAGGCTCCCTGTTCCCAAATGACTCTAGCTATTTTTAAACTGACACAAAGCTAGCCAACACACTGAGTGTCCCTTTTCTTAAATGCTTGTGACCAGACATGTCTTAGATTCTGGATGGTTTCGGATTTTGGAGTATCTGCATGCACGTGACATCTTGTGGATGGGACTCAACTATGAACGTAAAATTATTGGTTTTTAATCTCTATACAGGGAGGCAATCACATATTGTATTGCTAGAGTGTCTGCGCCTTGACTGTGACCTTAGAGAAGACGAGACGAACAATCCTCATTTCCCAACTCGTGTTGACATT
Organism: Uromys caudimaculatus; assembly: GCA_028551405.1. Taxonomy (NCBI): domain Eukaryota; kingdom Metazoa; phylum Chordata; class Mammalia; order Rodentia; family Muridae; genus Uromys; species Uromys caudimaculatus. The sequence continues at coordinate 23,783,450 of CM052717.1, read as the reverse complement.
CCAAATACCTCGCAGATCTCCCGTTGTCAGATGATGGACACTCTATCTGCATCACTACTTCCTGTTGAAGAAACTGAGGCCCGAGAACGGTGTGTCATCAGACTACACAGGTAACCAAAGACAAGGCTGGGGTTCCAACCTCTGGCTCAGCATGTCGTGGACTTCCACTTCCCAACACCCAGCCCAAGGGAAAGCCAAGACATGAGATGGACACAGGATGGACAACAGACAAGAGTAAGACAAACAGACCGAGTGTGTGGGTGCACACATTTCACCCAGCAACTAGGAAAGCTGAGGCAGGAGCATGGATAGTTTGAAGCCAAGCAGGACTGCATGCTGTGTCTCAAAAACCAAAGAAACAACGAGAAGAAGAACTGGAAGACCTAGTACAAACTAACCAAAGATACTGATTCATGGACATTCTGTATTCCCGAGACCTATCTCCTCTGGAGCACCAGGACATGTCTGAACTACCCCAGCCACTGTCAGAGAAAGAGATGGAGCAATCATGCACAATCTACACATCCACAGCATGCATGCACCATCTATACATCCACAGCAAACATGCACAATCTATACATCTACAGCATGCATGCACCATCTATACATCCACAGCAAACATGCACAATCTACACATCCACAGCATGCATGCACCATCTGCACATCCACAGCATGCATGCACCATCTGCACATCCACAGCATGCATGCACCATCTGCACATCCACAGCATGCATGCACCATCTGCACATCCACAGCATGCACATACTCAGGCGCTGGTCATCGGCAACCCTTTCCGGGTCTGCGGAAGAAACTGGGAGGTTTCTCGACTGGCCGGAAGTGAAATTAAGAGGTGAGACTCTTACACTTCTAGACCTCAAACTTAAATGCACTTTAAAGGTACCATACACAGCTTTGCCCCCTCTTCTCTCCAGTGCTCCAGGCTCTGGTCATGTTCTAACGTGCGTGACCAAGTAACACGGAATCAAAGGAGACTCACTGCCTACACCTACTAAATGGCAACCCAAGAAATATGTCATTTATAGTTTTCTGTACACTATCAGCCCCAGCAAGACCGAGTCATTTAAAACTACCAGCAAAGACTCCCCTACTGCCTAACATCTCCCCATCAGAGAGAGAGAGAGAGAGAGAGCGCTTTTTGAATGATGTGTTTGGGTAAATGGTGACCAATGAACAGGCTGAGGAGGACACAATGCAGACACGCTACGCTAGGCCTTACAGACATTTCCCTGAACTACAAACTTGGGGTGGCATCACTCAACACTGGTGCTAACTCCAACCCTGTTCACACCTCATCCTCCTTTAACCTTAGAGACATCTCTGTCTTCCACCTCCAACTTTAGGAAACCAGAGCTTCACCCACTTGGCAAGGAGCATGGGTCCCCATGATGTTTCTCACTGCCCACTGAATGTTTCGGGCCAATGCTGCCCAACAGAACTGTCTGCAGTCCTGTGCTCCAATATGGTGGCCACTGGCAACCGCAGCTACCAAGTACTTGTGATAAAGCTAGCACAACGGAGAGCTGGCTTTTATTTCATTTTGGTTAGTCCTCTCATAAGCAGCCAAAAAAGCTCCCTCAGGAGAACAGGGCAGCTATGGTGTGTCAGTCACCCTCTGCCCCTGAAAGTGTGTGAGGGGAGGAGGCAGAGCTTGAACTTGGGATGGTATCCCTTCTTACTCTCTAGCTATGTAATTCACCAGTTTGGAGACTCCTTCTCTCTGGTTTAGGTCATTCTCTATTCTATCCGTCTTTATCATTGCTCTGAAACTTTCCAGTGATTTCTTACCCCCTACATCCTTTCTTAATCCTGCTTCTGTTTACATAAAACAAAAACAAAAACAAAAAAAACACAAAACCTCAACAGCCACTAAACTAGTTTACCTAGAAACCTCTTTACAGCACCAGGGGCCAACAAGCATAGCTCCACATTAACTGACCAGCAAATGAATTATTCAATGCAAAACACTCTCACTCACGTCACCATCCAAAGGTCTGCATGGCAGCAGATTAAATAAACACTATCGTGATGCTATGTTATAACAGTATTTTTATGGAAGATTATATGAAGATACTTAATAACCATGTTAGACTCTCTCCCATCCAGAAAAACATGCACTTGCAGACTCTGGAGCAGGGGCGCCACCCTCATCCCCTGGCACTGCAGTCAAGGTGCACCAGTACAGAGTAGGTCCCCGGTGAGACTGAGGTCAGAGCCTGGTCCACAGAGGAAATTAGTAGGAAATTGTAGGAGATAAAACACAGCTTTAGGTTCTGGCATGGGTCCAGCTTTGTTCACTTCAGTGCAGTGCTTAAAGAGGCAGCAAAAAGGAAAGCCCAGAGAGACTATCCACAGGCCGCTGCTATTTCTACTCCCAGAGAGGCACAGCATGCTCGCAGCCGACCTGTTCTCCTCGTCTTCATGCTGTGTGTTTCAAAGCAGTTTTCCTGTCCTCGAAATATACCGCAACCGAAAAGACAGACGCAACTGTGCAGAACATTCTAGCAGAGAAGACCGCAAAGCTGTGTTTCCCGGAAAGTGTAACAGAAGTAAACTCAAGCATGTTTGGCTCTGAAGAGCAGACAGTTTTAATAATAAACAGGATGTCGGGCCTATCCCCAGCACTGCAGAACACCCACGAGCCCATGGTCACATCTACGGTGACAGTTAGTGTACAGATGAGGGGAACAGACACCACAGTCCCCCGGGGGTCACAGGAGTAACCTGGAGCAGAGCCAAGATTAGGATACAAAAATCCTGCCTCCCAGGCCAGCACGCAGACCACTTGGCCACTGTGTCTCCCTTGTGACAGCTCATTTATCAGCCACAAATAATTTCCCCATTACTCTCCTAAATAAGAGCGACACATCTCAGGGCAGAAGACAAGGCTCTATCCATTTTAAGAAAAAGAATACTCCCAGTGCAGCGAGTATTATATAATCGATGGAATGCAGACCAGCGGTGGCAGCATCACCACACACACTCATTCCCACCATTCTGGGTGATGTAATTGTATATCCCCTTGGCTCAGCTTCAGAGTATTACTAACCCAGCCTGAATGCTGGGGAGGGGGAGGGCATCCAACCCCGACAGTTAAGTGAGCAGTGCCCTAAGCCCGGCACCGTGACAAGAGACCTGAGCCCCACCCGTGCCAGCCGGTTTGTAAACAAATGCCTTTATGGGTGTTTTTACGCCACATCTGAATGAATTACTTAGGAACCGCAGGCATCACCACCCAGGACTTGGGCAGAGCTCACACACCTGCCCTCTACAGAGAAGCTCCAGAGCAAAGTTCACATTCCTGCCCATGTAGCTGCCATTTCTTTGGCTGGTCATGTCAAGCGCAAACACCACTTATTTAAACAGAGTATCTGTGAAACTCACGGTGCTTTTTATAGTAACAGAAACAGACGTGAACACTTAGCATTTCTCGCCTCGACTTTGAAAATGGCATCCTCATTAACAGCTGTCCCCATCATTCTGTGCTTTATAAAAGGTTGAAAATAGGCCTAATACAGACAGGGTTTTTTGTAACAGACAACACTTGTCTGTACATGAGACGGTAAACACTTCAGGTTTGGGAGGGACATTTGGTCTCTGTCAGAGAGACTCCATTCTGTGCTTGCAGCACAAAGGTGGCCTCGGATAATAAATACATCCATGACTATGCACACTGAGTTCTAATAAAACTTTATTAACAGACATGGGTGTGATGTTTATGTGAGTGGGTGTAAATGTGGATAAAGGCTAAGAGGCTAGAAAGAAGACCAGAGAGGGTAAAGAAAGGTGCAGGGGCCGGGCAGTGGTGTGCATGCCTTTAATCCCAGCACTTGGGAGGCAGAGGCAGGCGGATTTCTGAGTTCGAGGCCAGCCTGGCCTACAGAGTGAGTTCCAGGACAGCCAGGGCTACACAGAGAAACCCTGTCTCGAAAAAACAAAAAAAAGAAAGAAAAAAAAAAAAAAAGAAAGGTGCAGGGGAAGAATGGGGTAAACAAAAAGATAGATGTGCCATTGAAGAGGAAAGGAGCCTGAGGGAAGATGGGGGAGAGAGGGGGAGGGGAATCTACTAAAATACGCTTTGTTTAAAAACGTCATGTTATCTAATACTTTGTGTGCTAATTTTTAAATTCATTCATCCGCTCAGGGGGACAAGAAAGGGCTTAGGGAAGATAGCTCAGACAGTTGGTAAAATACTCGACTTGTAAGTAGCTCAGTTGGCAAAATACTCGCCTTGTAAGTATGAGGCTCTAAGATCAATGCCCAGCACACAGATAAAAAAAAAACGCCAGGCACAATGTCACAAACTTGAATTCCCGGGGTTGGAGAGGTGGGAACAGGAGGACCCCTGGGGCTTACCAGTCAGATAATCTACTCTAATGGCTGAGCTCGAGGCCAATGTCTCAGAGCTGGACAGTGTTTCCATGGGTGATGCTCAAAACTGTCCTTCAGCTTCCACAGACACACGCATGTGCATTTAACATGCAAGCGAACACTCACTCATCCACAGGCATGCATGCATAAAACTGTGGCAGACTAAGCTCACGGCTCGCCATGTGCTAGCCTTCCCTCTAGAAGCTGCCTCGTTTTCTCCTCTGACTGTCCGCCGATGCTTCTTCTCATCCTCTTAAGAACGTGAGGATGGGCTGACCCACAAGAGGAAACAGGTCACCTTTTCCCAGACTAACCAGTGCACAGAGAAGGTCCACAGCCTCCAACACCAGCTCTTGGTGTCCGATCCGTGTGACCCCCAGTTCCTCCAGATCCTGGTGGGAGATCTTCAGCAGCTGCTCCCCATCTATCTTCTCCCGCTCAAACTTGTGGACGTATGGCTGCAGGCAGTCATCCAACCCTGTGAAAGTAAAGCATGGAAAGCCCATTATCGTCATGGTGTCACGGTGCCCCAAGCACTGCCCACATTTAAATCAGTCTTAGCAATCGTCGGACATGTGTTCCACCTGAAGGACCCCTTCCCTATGACATCTTATCTCCTCAAACGGATCCAGCAGAGCATGGCTTTATGACAGACCCTTCCCATTTCCTGTCAACTAAAGGGATAAACACCAACCCCCACTGATTTGAACCGTTGATATCTGCATTGATATCTGTATTAAACGCATGCTATCTGTTTGCTAAGCAACCTTTCTCCGGGGACGGCACTCCTCTCCCAGAAGGCCTGCCAATCAAGATGCTCGCAACTGTGACTGATCCATAGCCAGCCCGGCACCAATACTCCAGTGCCAGGTTCGGAGACAATCAAGTGACTTAAGCAGAGCCAATCATGATCTTTCTTGATACATGATATGCAGATACGAGACGACGGAGCCCAGTTAGAAGTCACGGGACAGACCCTGGTAGTGGGGCAGCACTTCTTTGGTCAGTTTTCTGAGAATAACCCATTTGAGAAAGAAAGAGAAAATGCTCTGATAGCCTTCTATCCCAAAATTCCCTGCCTAGCTTAAGCCTGTTTGTATTGCATGTCTGTCCACTGTTACTGAGAATTTTGTGGTGAACACAGACGTTAAGATAGGAGCCCCAGGACCAGGGATTTTTCCAGGTCAAATACTACTGTAAGTAGTGTCTCATCTTAAAGTAAATAAAGCAGCTAACATGAGGAGACCCAGCGGCCCTGGGAATCTTTATTCCTGTACACAGAACCCCCAGGTCAACTCCTTATCATGTTTTTATGGAAAAAGAAAAAAAAAAAAAAAACATTACTCCAAAGCAACTAATCTGCTTGACCTTAATAAGAAGTCACCTTAGCATTTCAAAAGACTATATTTAAAGAAGATGAAAAGAGACAATGTTAATACATCTTCAACCCCCACATGAAGGGTCAAACATTCAATATAACTAACTGATCAAAGCGTGTGGAAAGCATCCCTGAGCCCAACCCAGATAAGTGTAGATGAGCATATGTGTGCAGACACACAGACAGTCTTGCAAGCACATGTATGTATCTCATTCAACCTTTTTAAAAACTGTGTCACTCGGGTGGGTAGCTCTCGAAGTTGGAAAAAGTAGCCGCAAGTTCCTTCGTAACTTTCAGTAATGCTCAAGGCCACGGGTCTTAGAATCTGACATGGGAAGATAAACTCTCTCTGTGTCCCACAATCTTCACCACTCTCTTCCTTACAGGACACAGAAGAGAATGAGACGTTCTGAAACTTACTAGCAGCTGTGGTGGTCTGAATATGATTGGCCCAGGGAGTGGCACTATTAGGAGGCGCAGCCTTGTTGGAGTAGGTGTGGCCTTGGGAAGGATGTCATTGTGGGCGTGGCCTTCAAGATCCCCCCCCATCCTAACTGCCTGGAAGCCAGTACTCTTCTAGCAGCCTTCAGATGAAGATGTAGAACTCACAGCTCCTCCTGCACCATGCCTGCCTGGATGCTGCCATGCTCCCACCTTGATGATACTGGACTGAACCTCTGAACCTGTAAGCCAGCCCCAATTAAATGTTGTCTTTATAAGAGTTGCCTTGGTCATGGTGTCTCTTCACAGCAGTAAAACCCTAACTCAGACAGGAGCCATGAAATACAGAAAGGGAAGACAGCAAAACCCTCTACCTTCCCTGAGCAAACATCTATACAAGAGAGACTGAGTCAGAGCAGGAATGCTGGGGACACTGGTGCAAACCCAACCCACTCCAACATCCTTGAGTGCTGTCTGTGGCATATAAGGTAGGCAGACAGTGGAGGTTAAGAACACTTGTAGGTATTGACACAGATGCCTCACCTGGGGTCAAAGGTCACCCCACCACTGGCCCACCAAGTGTCTGTCATCTACTAATGGATCTACCTGTAGCAAGAAACAGTGACAAAGGAGAAGACTGGAGGACAGTCTCCTAGCTACCTGTCTTGGCTTCCCAGATGAAGACATTAAAGCTCCAGGCAGGCCTGTAAGCTGCCACAGTCATGCACGAAGGAGATGCCATGGGGATCGAATCTACCATTGCTTCTCTTCAGTGAGACCAAAGACAGAAGTCTGAATCAGTCTAGGGTCTGCGGGCCATGAGTCTTGCTCTTTCATGTTCTGCCCAGTCCTGCACAAGGCATTGCAGCATGGAATTATACAAACCCTTCTCCAGCACTTCCTAAATGAGTATAAAAGTCTAATCACAAAGCCGCTATTACCATTCGGCTGCAGACACTTAGCCGTCCCAAGGGTCTTCAGAGCTCAATGAACAAAAATGGAGGAAGTGAAGACAAACCATGGTAAGATGTACTCATCTCCGAGCCTTGTCGTGAGCAAACCTGGCACTCTCCTCTCCTCCAAGGAGTAGCCTTCCCTAGCTTACTCCTCAACTGTAAGAGGCTGTTTCAGTAGTCATAAAGGTTCACGACAATTACGTCACACTTAAACCTTCTTGAGACTGAACGGTGTCCAAATAACTAAAACTCGTATACCAACAGCCTAACTCCCAAGACCTCAGAACATACTTAGAAAGTCTTCAATGAAGCTGCCGGCATGCTTTCAACTCCCGTGACTGGTCCTTGCAAGGCAAAAAGAGGGGGATGACCGTCAACAAGCCAGGAGAGAGGCCTTCACCGCAGGCCTTGGGAAGTGTGAAGACATTCATGCACACATACACCCTTCAGTGAGGCTGATATCGGTGTCCATGGCGACAGGACAGATCATTCCTCAGAATTCAGGCACAATGCTAACCAGCGGGTTCACATTAACTGTATGGACAGAATCTACTGCTAACCTCACAACTCAGGGCTGGGGGTGTGGCCTGGATGTTACAGTGTTCTGGCTAACACACACACAGGTGTGGGTTCCATCCCTAGCACCACATAAAACCGGGCATGGTAAAGCACACCTGAACCTCCCCCACCCCCAACTCAACAGGTGTTAAAGCAAGACGGTAGGGAGATGCTTTCAATGCCAGCCTCAGCTACACGGTAAGTCTGAAGCCACATGGAATACATTAAAACCTCTCTTTTTTTTTTTTTAAACAATGAAGAAACTATATACCATGGCTCCTGGGTAAACAGCAGCCAGTAAGGTAAGAAGTGAAGAAGAGACCAGAGTCCTGCTTGAATCTCTACAAACCACAAAGGAAACAGGTGTCAGAAGCAGAACTAGAACCCTAAGGAAGCCCCTGGGGCATGGAGAAGCCTGGATGGGTTATAATGAATAGCCAGAGCACGGGTTGCAATAGTCAGAAACTGAGAAGTGGCCTTGAGGTTTCTAAGGGAGCGTAAGAAGTCTGAGCTCAAGTCATCAGACGCTCGGAGAAGCTGGATTATCGAGTGCAAGCATCGAATGGACAGACCCCAGTGTGGTTCACACACTCTCCTGCTGGGTGGCATAGACACCCAATAGCTGTCTCTTACACAGCATTGCCAGAGAGCTGTATTATCCCAGCACACCGAGGCCTATAGTTGATTTATCCTATTGTTTAGAACACAATTAGACATTCACAACAGCTCATTTAAACTATTCCGCAGTCCCGTAGTAGAGGGGGCTCAGATGTGAGTAAACCCATCTGAGAGCTTTGGGGCCGGCTGCTCACAAGCGTACCTACTGTCAATCCTGTCTTTGAGGGACTTATAAGAGACGTATGATTAAGTAAAATTCAGTTAAACACACGCCATTTGCCCAAATCCAATTAAACACACGATGAAACATGAAACATGTGGGGCTGGGGCAGGGCAGGGGCAGGCCAGCGGCCTGATCCAGGTCCCTTCATCCTGACTTGTCTCCAAAGACTGATTCAGTGCTAACACTGCCCTGGAGCATAATTATAATGAAAACTAGATGCCAGTGTGATAAAGAGCTGAACACGTAAGGAAACACATAAGGGATACTCTGTAAATTTTGTTAAATTTTAAAAAAAGAAAAACACCATGATGTATTTGAGTCTTCAACTTTCTAAGTGTGTGAAGTTGTTGCCAAGGCACAGACACTGTCAAACACTTAGACGGTCCCCTCTAAGACAAAGTTAACTGGGGGTCAGGAGGAGGAACATCTTAACAGCCTACGTGCCCAGAGGTTGTCCCCAAATTTGGACTCTTGAAGGTAGCAAGAAAAACTAGCTAGTTACTCTTGAGAAGCCTAGCACTCACAGAGGGAGGACCGCTTGCTGGTTTTTTGAAGGGGAGACTGCAGACACCTTTGAAGAGATGAAAGGCTACATCTAGGCCCCATCCCCAGCCTTCTGCTGGCTGAAGTCACACATTAAAGCTAGTCACAGAAACGGCACTTCCAAGGACCCAGAAACTGCCAAATGCCATAGGTGATCCTGGTCTCCTCCTCTGCTGCCCCCATATCCTGCTGTCCCTATGTTCTCATGTTCTCTCCCAACCTTCTTGGCATCTAGGGCAGACCCTCTGCCGTTCCCTTTTCTGCTGAAGTCCCTGCTGATCTGTTTCCACACTGGCCTCCCTAACATTTACCTTAAATTTTACAAGTTTCAACCCCAGGTTGTCTAGCCTCTTCTTGATGGTGGTCTGCAGTGAAAGGAGGGGGGAGCAGAGGAAGGGGTGGGCCCTGATCAACCAAGAACTTAAATTCTGTTTCCCAGTCTGCAGGGAAGACTAGGTTTTTGCATGTAGCAAATTAAGAAAATACAAAAGCTTTACTTAAAGTTCATGACCCAAAAACATCAGGAAGAATTTCAGCTTATGGATGTGACCCAGCTCTGACTTCTCAGATTCTTATGTGCTTAACAGTGTGGGGAACCAATGAGCGTCCCTATACAGAGAAGGAAGAGTGCCGATCAAATGGCTGGTTCTGGCCCATTATAATGTTTACTATTGTACTGGCTGGTTTTGTGTGTCAGCTTGACACAGGCTGGAGTTATCACAGAGAAGTGAGCTGCAGGTGAGGAAATGCCTCCATGAGATCCAGCAGTAAGGCATTTTCTCAATTAGTGATCAAGGGGGGAGGGCCCCTTGTGGGTGGTGCCATTCCTGGGCTGGTAGTCTTGGGTTCTATAAGTAAACATGAGCAAGCCAGGAGAAGCAAGCAAGTAAGAAACACCCCTCCATGGCCTCTGCATCAGCTCCTGCTTCCTGCCCTGCTTGAGTTCCAGTCCTGACTTCCCTTGGTGATGAACAGCAGCATGGAAGTGTAAGCCGAATAAACCCTTTCCTTCCCAACTTGCTTCTTGGTCATGATGTTTGTGCAGGAATAGAAACCCTGACTAAGACAACTATTTACTTTTAACACAACCAGTTTTTGCCACACCACATCCTAACGAGATTCTTAGAGTTGTAGTTATCCATCAGAGATAATATAAGGCAAACTATTAAAAACATCAAAATTGGGCTGGCAGGACGGCTCAGTTGATAGAGGCACTTACCGTGAAGCCTTATGATGTGAGTTCAATCCCCAGGACACAACAGTAACAGGACAGTTGTCCTCTGGTTCCCATGGCACGCACACGCGCACACATACAAACGCACACACATATACACGTGATGGTTTAAATGATAAGCCTCCCCCATCGTTCTGAGAATTTGACTGTCTGTACCCAGCTGATGGAACTGTTTGAAAGGGCTGGAGCTAGTGTCTTCTTGGAGGAAGTATGTCACTGGAGGCTGTCTTTGAGAGTGAGCTCTTGGCTTCCTTCTCCAGTTCTCACTCCTGCTGTGTCCCTGCTAGGATGGACTCTCACCCTCTGGAACCACAGGCCGAATAAACTCTTCCTTCTGTAAGCTGCCTTGGCTGAAGAGCTCAGCAACAGGAAAGTAACCAATATAAATGTTTCCTGGTTTTTAAAATGTTTATTTCTTAAATAACACCACGTACCTGGTAGTGTAGCACTCATCTGTACTACTCGTAGGTACACATTATTTCTATTTTTTTTTCAGACTTGTATTATTTTTTTTACTTCATATGTCATGGTGTTTTGACTGCATGTCTGTATGTGCACCACATGTGTGCCTGGTCACCTCAGAGGTCACAAGAAGGCACCAGGTTCCCTGGGACTAGTGTTACAGATGGTTGTTGGCCACCATGTGCATGCTAGGGACCAACCCTGAGCCCACTGGAAGCACCAGCTGCTGAGCCAGCTCTCTAGCCACGGAATATCTACTTCTTACAGTAGTTATGTGCACAACAGTTACCTGCTTAAGGAAAATCAAGCATGACCCATACGTGTAAAGAGCCAACTGTCTCACATGCTAGGTTCAAAACACACCCCCCTTAACTCCCCTCCCCAGAGGTAACCCAGGGGGAGGAAGGTAGGTCACTCAGGACACACCCATGAAGGAAATATTGGGCTCCTCCCAGCTGTCAAGATGTGTATACAGCCTCATCAACCCCAACACACTCCCACCAGTGAGCTGCCACACCAAGGGCTTAAAAGCAATAGACCAACCTGCAAAAGAACAAAACTCCAAAACTGAGCCAACCGAATGCTTTCCTCTTCTGAAGCTGATCGTCTTGGGTATTCTGCTACAGGAACAGAGAGGTGACTCAACCTCGTCCCCACCCTTCCATCTGAACTGTCACAGCTACTCTCAGCCCTTGCCTGAGTTTCTACAGGAATCTAGAAGACAGGTGGTGTGCTCAGTCTCCTCGTCCTCTTCACGACCCTCTGGAAGTCCGCTGAGCAAACCCATCCCATCCTTCTCCCATCCAAGGCCATGTGGACGTGGGGCCACACACCCTCTTGCGAACTTCTCTGCAATCCCACCTTCTACCCACTCACCCAATAAGTGAGGCTGAGAGAATGCTCATTTCTGAGTTTTCCCCAAAAGCACCAGTGGTGTCCAGCAATATACACCCTGAGGCCAGTTCCAGTGTGGGCCTGTCTCCTGAGTAATCTGTCAGTGGAACACAGCCATGTCTCCCTTTACACGCTTCGGAGGAGGAGCAGCAGCACTGAGTGGGTGTGCCAAGGCCGGACTGAGCCTGGGAGCCTGAACTCCTCGCTGCCTGGCCCTTTGTGGAGAAAGTCCACAGGCCTCTACTGCAGCTTCCAGCAGTGACATGTTCACAGTGGTGACACACCAACCAGGCAGAAAAACAGACCAAGCCAGTCTATCTGAAATTAAGTAACCCAAATTTATCTTCACTTCTCTTAACATGTCTGAGAGTGAACTTTTAAATTCTGAACATGTTCCGGGAGACTCCCTTCAGGTTGTTATCTGTAGTTACCTACTGAAATATAATTTGCACACCATAAAATTTGCCAATATTTGATATATAGTTTGACGAGTTTCAACTGATGTGTACAGTCATGGATCTATACTACCTTTGAGATCTATGTATTTCCACCTCCCTAATGAAAGTATCCCTGTGTCCGTGGTTAACTTAAAATGAATCTGATTTGCTATCTAGGCTGAATGCCACATGTTACCTAAGCGAGGGTACATCCTGCCTCCTGGTATCTCACCTGTAGATCAGTAAGCATGCAATATGCCAGTGTCCTCACAGGCTACCAGCTGTAGCTCTGGCCTAACCTGTCTCCAGAGAGGCTGCTGATTTCAGCAACTCTGAAGAAAGGGGAACCAGAACCAGACATCAGGTCTAAACAATGGGTTGGAAGCTCCAAGTAGCCAGGAGCCCTACAAGTCTAAGAATGAATGCTTCCAAGAGACAGGTAAAGTGAACAGATTACCTTTACTTCTATGAGAAAAAGAAAGAAACCACTCAAAACCTAAAGTCCCAGCCGGGCAGTGGTGGCGCACACCTTTAATCCCAGCACTTGGGAGGCAGAGGCAGGCAGATTTCTGAGTTCGAGGCCAGCCTGGTCTACAGAGTGAGTTCCAGGACAGCTAGGGCTACACAGAGAAACTCTGTCTCGAAAAACAAAAAACAAACAAAAAAACCTAAAGTCCCAAACATCCTCAGAGCTAATAGAATAATTAGCCAATGAATAAAGCTGTTCAGTCTTCAGAAAATACATACAAATATTAGAGGAGCCAGGCTGTCTACCTGCGTGAGCTGAAGGCTGGCGATCCACGCCCTCCCCTCCCCTCTGAAGCAGGGACAGCACCCGCCCCCAGCACAGCTACGAGACCCATGCTGGAGATCTAGCAGCTCAGTGAAGAGCCACCAAAGCTTTGTCTTTTGTCTACAGAATGAGCAACTGATCCTGAACCGGCAAAATCACTTTTAGTGTACTGAACTAGATGCGGAGGGAAGTAATGCTGTGACAAAACAAGCCTGGAGTCACTGCCATTTAGGAAAAGCTGGTTTGTACATTAAAGAAGAGTTACTAAAAACCCGGCATGCAGTCGGCCCCTTGAACTTAAAGAAGCAGGGCCAGGCTAAGTGTGGGGACACCAAGCACCAAAGTCAGTTTCATGCTGGTAACTCACATCCTCCAAGGCTGACTCTGTCACTCTGAAGACATCAGAAGAGACAACCAAGAGGCAGCCACACTTTAGCATTCACTCTGTAAGACAATATAGATCTGAAGAAAATCTGACACTGGCAAACATATCCATTCTCACAGGTTAATTTAAATGACAAACAGCTCAGGGCCCCTGTCATCCACAACACAGACACTCAAGGATCTGCCCACACTGAAGTTTCTGATCTGCTGGACACTGACCCTCACTGAACATTTTCACAGAGGAACTGGCTACAAAGATGCAGCCTCTCACACCCAGCCTGCCCCACCCAAGCAGGTTCAGCACAACCTGCCACGCTACAGAAGGGCCCATCCTCCAGCTCCCAGCATCCTCCAGCTCCCAGCATCCTCTGTGTTGGCCACGAAGCAAAGAGCCCAAAGTGGGGAAAGGAGAAAGGACAGAAGTAGACATTATTAGTAGATCATCTTAGAGTTCACCTAAGAAATTTATTCTTACCTAAATGACTAAAAAGAGCCAACATGCAAATCAGTCAACTACAGTGCCAACGGTCTAAAGCGTGGGTGACAATTCAGACTCCCTAAGTGACGTCCATGAGCCCTCTTCCTTAAGGTCCTCATCAAAGCAGGTGTAATGGATTCCGAAGATAATACTGAGCACCGACCAGTACATGTGCGGACATCTGCACATACATGTGTGTGGCTGCCTCAGTAAACATGTGTCTCACGGTTAAAGTCAGGCCAGGAAAAAGCAAATGAGTGTTAGATTTCAAAAACAAAAATCAGAATTGAAGAGTTGATCGTTAAGCACAGCAGGATGTGAGAGAGAGAGAGAGAGAGAGAGAGAGAGAGAGAGAGAGAGAGAGAGTTAGTTCTCGAGGTTACTTGAGGCCGGCCAGAACAAACCTCCGCATCCAACTGTGCAGTGCTTGGACTGCAGTGAGGAAGGAGATTAAAAGTGCTTCAAGCAGCCGGTTGTGCCCCCTGCACCTCTAGCATAGCATATTGTGCCCAATCTACAAATTATATAGATCTAAAACACAAGGCCAACAAACGGCTCAGTGCCTAACAGCACTTGCCAGACACTCTGAGGACCCGAGTTCAATCCCTGGAACCGAAATAAAGGTGGAAGGAGAGAACCAACTCCACAAAGCTATCCTCCGACCCCCACGTGAGCTATGGTGCAGGTGCGAGTGTGCATGCACACCCACCACCCACACACACCCCAATAACGTTTAAAAAGTAATAACAATAAAATAAGGGGCTACAACTATAGTCGGTGGCCATGTTAGGCTGAATAAAAAGAAGCAAACGCAGTCCCCCACACAGCAAGTTTAAGCTCGAAGCATCGGGGACAAGCAGCCCAGCACACTGACATAATGGCGCCAGCAGCAAGCCTGCCACCTGGGCCTCTGCCTCACTCCTTGCTTGCTGTCAGTCTTATCCAGTGAAAAGTTCCACACGAGATAGGTCTATCTCCTGCCCTCGGGAACTCCATGGAAAACTGCTCCTGCATAAGCCTCTTCCAACCCAGTCATCAGATCAAACTGCATGGTCCAAATCCCCAGGCTGAGGGTTCAATTAACCTGCATGAATAAGGGCTTCTGTTCCCAGGGCACCTCGCCACAGGCTCTGCGGTGGACCCTTGTGGTGGCCCCAGGGCATGCTGGCCAGGCTGCTACTGTACCAGCTCACTGACAGGGAGTCATCAGAGCATCCATCCAGAGGCAAAGCTAGGAGGACACTGTTCTCTGTGCACCAGATCTTTGCCTGGAGTGCTCAAAGAAGAAATTAATGTGGGGTAGGGAGGGGTAGACAAGCACGGAATGCAGAGACCTTGTGTACTCAGTACTTACTTCTTCGGGGTCCATGCCGAGGCTGCAGATGTGTATGGTGTAATGGTGTAAGGTGTAAGCTATAGATCACCAGTCAATAACTACAGCCAGGAAAGATGCACCATACCCATTTTATCACCCAGGGGAGAAGAAGGAGGTCCCACTGCCCGACTCTGTGACTTTCTGCAAGTTGCTTAATCTCTCTGTGCCTTTCCTAGTATGAAAACAGGGTTTCCAGGATGTTCCTCATACGGTTAGCTGGATGATTAAATGTATTAAAATGTATAAAGAGGTTATGATTCTCAAAGCACTCAGAAACGGGGCCAGTGGCACAGTTAATGCATAATTTAAATGTCTGGAAAATAAAAACCGATGCGAAGAGATAGGAAAGGGAGGGAGAGAGGAGAGTTACGAGTCTGGGGGGGGGGAGGGGAGAAGGGAAAGGCAGAGGGTTTCCAGGGGGCTCATGTGTAACTAGGCTTACGTCACACAACCGCTGACTCAACCATACCCAGCCATTCCCTAGACTTTGAACTATTCAAAGCTGGTATGCCTCAGGGTCATCTGAGGGTCTGAAGACAAGAAAGTGACACCCTGTGTGGCTGCTGCTGCTGCAGCTGCGAGGTGGCAGGAGTTGGGGAGAAGGGCACTCAGGTGCAGAGGAAGCCCCAAACAGCTGTGGTGCCAGACAGACAGCTGCCATGGACAGCGGAGTGGGCATGCAGGCCACGCTGACCTCCGCGGTGAGCTTTTGCCAGTGATGGTACTGAGGAGTCACATGACCTCATACAACCCACCATGCAAAGGGGGTGATTCATCGTGCTTTAGTGTACTTGGTGTTATGCCACAAATTCAGACTCTTAACAACCAAGAAAATCTTGAACATTCCTCTGTCATTCCCCTTGTCCCCCCATGCCACCTGTGGACAACTGGTCTACCTTCCATCACTGGGTTTGCCTAGATGCTCCACACATATATGGTTTCTACACACTTTACATACAAGACCACAGAATAGGGGCCTGTGAGAGAGACTGCTCTTGCACAGGACAAATTTGCTTCCCGGTACTTGTATCAGGAGGCTCACAACCACCTGTACCTCCAGCTCCAGGGGAGTTAATGCCCTCTTCTGGCCTCCACAGGCACTGCACTAATGTGCACATATACACGGACACAAAAATAAAATAAAATCATTTTTCATAAGACTGCAGGATACATCAAGTTCATTAAATGCCTTCTTACCACAGCTTGAATACCACTCCCTTGCTCCCAGCCCTGCTGGCTTCCCATACCCTTGGGATGAAGTCTACAGCTAACAAAACCTATGGTGATCTATCTGTTGCTGCCTGCCTCCCTGACATCGGGTCCTGCCCCCTTGTGCTCTAACCACTACGCCAACCACCTGATTCTCTCCACCAGTTCAACTGTCCTGCAATACTCATCTACCTACAAGGTCCATCCTCCAGCCTAAATTCTGATTTCACACCAGCAAGGAGAGGTCAGCTGACCATGATAAGGCCTGACACTCCCTTCCTGGAACCTGTGTGAGCTACAGTGCACTCACCAGCCCACATCTGCCTCCCTCCCTAAGACACAACCAGGTCCGCTCGTGTTCCCTGTTCACCATGAGGTCTTGTGCATTGCCTGGCACTGGGGAGCACCGTTAAATGGGTTCAATGGATGCCAGACAATGAAAAGCCTAGGTGAGGTTGAAGAGCTGGTTGGAGAGGTGGCGGAGGGTAAGGCTGTAGGCCCCACCCACCGTGAGCCCTCTAGATGCATTTGTCTGGCTCCCTGGTTTTCATTTCCATTTCCCCTCATTTGCCAGCTAGGCACGGCACCTCCCGCTAGCTCTCTGGCACAAAATTCCCACGTTTGCTCTAACTGTGATTTGGAGAATGCCAGCTCTCACAACCAGGGAGTCTGGGAATGCAGTACAAAGGGGTGTACGAGTATATTGGAGGCCAGTGATCAATGCCAGGTATTATCTTTGATAACACACACACACACACACACACACACACACACACACACACACACCACTTATCTTTTGAGACATGGTCTCTTACTGAACCTAGCACTCACCAATTGTCTAGACTTGCTGGTCGGCACATTCCAGGCATTTGCCTTTCTCTGTTCATCCTCTACTGTATGAACCTGGGTCTTCATGCTTGCATGGTAGACACTTTACCAATGGAGCCATTTCCCCAGTTCTGACCAAGGTTACTAACTGAAGTATTCTACTCATTCTCTGGGAGGCCAGGGAGCCATGGGACTAGGATGAACAGGTCCAAACCAAGGAAATCCGGTCCTGAGATCTGCTCCTCCACTGCCCTGTGCCTGCATGTCTCAGTGCACATAATCCAGTACCCTCCACCCTTGCCTCACCAGAGGAGGTCATGTAGCTGGTAGCCAGGTCAAACTTCCCCCTTTTAAGGTCATGTCCAGCAGCACCTGGAATCCCCCCTTATGCAAATGCATCCACAGCACCCTGGCCCCAGCCAATGATATGCACTTACCCTGGGAGCCTCTACTCACCCCACAAAGGCTTAAATAGCCTTTGCCCCCTCCTACGATGCTCCCAGGTGTGTGTTCTTTGCCCTCACTCTCACTGACAACCAAGATCCTGCACTGCACCTACCTGCCGAGCTAAGCTTCTCTCCAGCCAGTCCAGCCCGGTGCACAGTGGGCCTGGCTACCCCGAGGGGAGAAGTGGACACAGGCAGGCAATTCTCCAGGGCATTCTGGTTGTACCCCACTGCGGGGGACCAACACAGATGCCCGATGCCCTCTGCTACTTCAGTGATGCTAATCTCACATACCTTCTTCTCTCACTTTTGTCCTAGCTGGGAAAAGACCCAGCCTGTGGCTCTGAGTAGCCATGGGACCCGGCGTAGATGACCTGGTCACTTCACCAACCCCATCTTCTCCACCCAGCCTGTACAGAATTCTGACTTTATGTTCTTCCATGCTGCCTTCTCCCCACCTTCATCCAGAGCCCTGTGAACAGAAAGTTCCAGCTGCCTACCACAAAGCCAACCCCATCACTGAGTGTCTTAGTTCCTTCTCTACTGCTGAAACAAAACACCACAACCAAAGTAACTTATCAAGGGAAGGGTTTATTGGGGTTTATGGTTCCAGAGGGCATCAGCATCACTGAGGAGAAGAATGCCAGCATAATCTGAAGGTGAGAGCTGAGGGCTCGCATCTTGAACCACAAATGGGAAGCAGAGAGAGCTCACTGGAAACAGCACATGGCTTTTCGAACCTCAAAGCCCACCCCAATTACATACTTCTGCCAGCAAGGACATACTTCCTAAACCTACCCAAACAGTGTCACCAAGGTGACAAGAATATGGGTGATACTTCATTCAAACCACACCAGGGCAAGGAAGTGACACCATTTGTACCCAGTGAACCTGTGAGGAGCGTAAGTTCATACAGACCCAGAGAGAGCAAGCGCTTATCATGTTACATACTCCTGGGCTCTGTGTTCAACTTAAAATACCATTTGTGCATAAAACAGTTGATTTACAGACAGCCAGGTTGTGTGTTGCTCGGCTGGGACTAAGCCTGGTTGTAGAGATGCAGAGCCATTAGCTTCCCCAGCAACAGGGTCTCAGAGACCACATCTCTCTTCTGGCCTTCCCCCAAATAAGCTACAGGAGGACATAGGAAAGAGAGACCATATCTAAGAGGCTTTTTGAGCTTCACAAGAGAAGAGCACCTGTCCTATGGAAACATCCACAAGGCACAAAGCCTGCATGCTCTAAGTGCACACAGCCTGCATCCCAGGAGTGCACACAGCCTGCATCCCATACCACAAAGGAAGCAAATCCCTGAGCCAGGAAGAGGCCCCTCTGGGAGCCAGAATGTATGTGTGGCCCTCAGAGTGCTCTAAGCTTGTCAACAACCTCAATGTCCATTGGTCCAAGTGAGCAACTGCTTACCTAAGTCAAATCCTTTTATCTATGATGCAAAACAGGACGGATCCAGACATCTCACTGTGGTTAAGCCAAGTGTAGTGGTACACACCATCAATCCCAGCACTTGGGAGGCAGAGGCAGGCAGATCTCTGAGTTTGAGGCCAGCCCGGTCTACAGAGTGAGTTCCAGGACAGCCAGGGCTACACAGAGAAACCCTGTCTCAAAAAAAACAAAAAAAGAAAGAAAAGAAAAGAAGAGAGAGAGAGAGAGAGAGAGAGAGAGAGAGAGAGAGAGAGAGAAAAGAATAGAAAAGAAAAGAAAAGAAAAGAAAAGAAAAGAAAAGAAAAGAAAAAAGAAGAAAGAAAACTCAAAAGAATACAGCAGATTTAAGAATCATCAACACACAAGAACCACATTTACAGGGTAGCAGTTCAGTGTCACCTTCTAGCTGACTGGACACTACATACACATGCGCGCGCACACATACTCTTGAATTCTAAAGCCCCCAGTGCTGCGAACAATTGCTCCCTTTTAGAGATGAAGAGCTGAGCACAGAGGGTAGGCAATGCACAGTAGGCTACACACACACACACACACACACACACACCCCTCTGAACAGCAAGAGCTCACGGCTGGAGGCTGATGCCTTTCCAGGCTAGATGTCACCCTCTGACCTCCAATACAGAACGCTTACAGGCATCCCTGTCAATGCTATGGAAAGACAGTTTTATGCAGCAGGAAATGGCACACATCATTTAAGCAGACCCAGCTTAGTGTCCTTGTGAGCCACTGGGAGTCTTAACAGCCATGTACACAGCAATGGCTCTCCCACCATGTGGGTCAGAGAACATAGTTTCAGCTGAAAGATACTTTTTAGAACCTGTCAGCCACAAAGTAGATGTCCAGAGTTTCTCTAGGACACTCCATATTGAGGAGACAAACTCAAATACTGTTTCAGGATAGAATTCCTTCTCAGTTCTTTTACTTATGAACCCTAAGAGGCCCTTTAGAGCAGTAGATACTTGAGAGGGAAGGGAGAGGACACCCCACATAAAATGGCCTGTTGCAAAGGTTTCAAATTATTGGAAGAATTCTCAACTCTCTCCCAGCTGTTCCCAAACTTCTGCACCAAAAAGGGGGCTTAGCCTTTTGGGGGATCAAATAAATAGATGACAGGCAGTACACTTTACAGTCTCGTGTGCCATTACCATCTCAGACCAAAACAAAGGCAGGGAGGCAGGGCTACAAGCTGGAGAAAGTGACAAGCGGCTGTCAACACAGATCAGGGGCTATGTGTGTATCCAGCCTAAGGTGGCAGGGGACAGACGGACTGCGCAGCTCTCAAGTGGCTTCAGCTCTCCAGCTCATGTTCTGACTTGTGCCTCACTACACACAAAGGAAGCATCTGGCCTAGAGGAACAGCACATGGGCCCCAAACTGAAGAGTCTGGAAGTACTCCTAACCTGGGGTCCTCGGGACCATGGTCTGGGACTGTGTTCAGGGCTCCAGGAAGCTACAGACAATCCGATAGAAAAAGTCAAGATACAATGCGGGAAGATGGGTGGAGCTACTCTCCAGGGAGAAAGCTTGCGGTGAGGAGAGAGAGGAGGGACACGTGGGGACACAGGCAGTGGCAAAGAAGGAAAGGCTGGAGACTATGTTTCCATGGAGAGCCCCAGAAAGCCTTGACTATCATCCTCAAAGCCAGTCCTCAGGCAAAACAAACCGCTCCTGAAGGCTTCCCCAGGAACCCCCGCCCCTCCCTCCCTCTGCTCAGAGGAGTCACAGATAATGTGACTTTAATCATCTCCATTTCTTCCTGCTTGGGAAAGGCATGGCTCTTTGGGGAGGGACAGACACAGGGTAACTATGCTAATGATACATTTACCTTTTTAAGAATCTCCTATACTGTTTCTAACGAGCTGTTTCAATTTACTTTCCTGTCAGAGATTTATTAAGGTTCCCAATTCTCCAATTCTTCACCAACCTCAGCATTTACTATTTCATTACAGCCATGGGAAGTACTACTGAAACCATGTTACCAGACTTTAGCACACAAACAAAAGCAAATATTAAAGGACAGAGCGAAAACACGGACAGAACCAAAGGGATCTCTCCAGACATTGTTCATTCAAGTGCCATCTTTTGGATTCTGCAAAATCTGTGTCACACTACGACTACTGAATTATTAAAAACTGATTTACGTGAGGGCTGGAGAGACGGCTCAGCCGTTAAGAACATGTACTGTTTTTGCAAAGGACCAGAATTTAGTTTCCAGCACTCACAGCTCACAACTGCCTGCAATTCCAGCTCCCGGGGATCTGAGGCCCTCTTCTGGCCTCTGCAGGCACTGCACTCACACATGCACATAGACACACACAGATGTTGGGATACATAATTTTAAAAAATGAAAATAAGTCTCTTTTGAAATGTATCCATTTTAATGCCATTTTATAAACTTTAAGTAATGACTATAAATCGGTATAACTTGCCATAAAATATAAACATTGTAGAAAGAAGCAGAGACAGGCAGAAGTAATTATCTCAGGACTTCCCTGAGAAAAACTTACAAGGGAAGAAAGTAACAGTTTGACTGTTCCTCCTTTGACCTTTGACCTGGTCAGACCAGACAGGCAGGCTGTAACACTGTAACTGAGGCAGCCATGCGCAGCCACACACCTGCCCTTCCTGTCACCTGACTCACACTTTAGAATCCCCTGCCTTAGCCCTCCCCACTCGTGAATGTGACCAGAGGATGCACAGCACAGCAGCCACCACCAATGCTGGCGTGTGTACACGGACACATCTCCATGCTGCTCTCAGGTTAAGGAAGTCTACTGTACTTGGCTAGGCGGAGGCGGAGGGGGTCCCTGTCAGCATTAGCCAGCGTCACTCAGAACATTTCCAATACGCCTATCTGCCCATGCCCCAGCTGCAAGCACCTGGCTCTTCAGGTTTCAACAAAAACAACTTCAAGAACAAATACACATCATATGAATTATAGTGACGAGCACCTGCCCTGGAACGGCAAGCCCAGACAGAGCTATCCTTGAGGTGACAAACTGCCTGGATAAGTCTGACTGACAGAACTGGCCCCAAATACAATTTTAAAAACACACATAGTGCCTTGGCTGGCTGCACTTTACGTGAAATGTAGTAACTCTCACTCAGCCCAACACGTATATTATTTACACATAAATTAGATTTAAAAAACACAGCCCATAATAGCACATTTGGTTACATGGAGATTTCAAGGCTAATTAGTATCTGTCACCAGCCAAGCTCAATAAAGCACTGAATAGCAGACTATGTGAACAGAGAAGGAATGACTACTAAATGGGTAAATTCCCACTGCCTCTATGCCCGCGCTTTACCAGTTAGCCTTCAGATCTCAGTCCAACCCCCTCCATACAGCACGCTCCTTCCCGTGGATCTGCATAGAACTACTCATGATAGAAGCGAATGTTCGGGTGGCCCCTGGGGGCCATGGCTCCACAACACCACAGCTTATAAAGACAAGAACCAAGAGTGTTTGGCTCACCACCATTCCCCCAACAGGGATGAAAGTCAAACATTGGGTAGATTCTTATTTGTGGAGTACCTGAGTTCCAATGTCCCAGGTTCTGCTGGGCATTGTGTAAGACTTGGCAGGTTCTGTGACTAGAATATGCTGCTTGCAATGTGGTTGCTGGCCTAGTAGTGTGGGAGGCGGGGCTTGTAGGAGCGGATTAGGCCTTTAAGAGGGATAATGCCGGTTCTCATGGGACTGGATTAGTTACCAGGAGAGCATGTCATTAGACATGGAGGGTGCCTTGGTTTTCTCCCTTCTACACGCCCAGTGGATCTTTTGTTTTTCCACCCCCATGTTGAGGACATGATCACCAGTTCCAGAGCCAGGGCTGGGGAGACGGCTCAGTGGGTAAGCCCATTTGCTAAGCAAGAACAAGAAGCCCCAGCACCCATGGAAGAAGCCACACACACCTATGAGCCCAACAGTGTTGGAGGAGAAGATAAGAGGATCCCTGGGACTCAGTGACTGCCAGGCCCCCCTCCAGGGTCACTGGGAAACCTGTCTCATGGAAATTGACATACCAGGACACCTGACTTCTTTCCCTGGCCTCTGCTAAGAGCACATGGGTGCATACACACGTGCCTATACAACACACACGCACATACATAAGGAGAAGAAAAGAAATTATACACACTGGAACACTCTCCTGTAGACTCAGAAGACAGACAAGAAGAGGCAGTACGGAGCTTAGTCACTTTTGGAACTACAACAAATAGTTCTTCCAAACAGCAAGGAAGGGCAGTATTGTAATTCTACAACCTTCTGAACTCCCTAGTAACTAATGGAGGCCCAGTCCAGTCCCTCTTTTTTTTTTTTTTCCCCCTGTGTAACTTCCAAATAAGTAAGTTAGAGGCTGGAATCCAGGTCACCTGGATTCAGGCACTGACAAACTCTGCAACCCCGAGCAGTAACTGAACATTATGTGCCTCAGTTTCCTCCTCCAAACAACAGTTGTGTTGATGCTACTTCATCTCACGGTGCTATTATAAATGAAATGGCTTATAGGAATGACTGAAAACTTTCTAGCATGAAACAAACACATGAATGCATTGTGCTTGAAGCTTAATGGCGTGTGTGTGTGTGTCTGTGTGTCTGTGTGTGTGTATGTGTATGTGTGTGTGTGTTAAACAGGTAACATGTGTCCAAAAGGAAGGGCAGAGCCGAGGAGTTTGTGAGGAATGTAGACAATGACAGAACTGCTCAGTGACCCATGTGTGGAGGCAGAAGAGCTAAGTAGAGACAGCGATCTCACAAGAGATCAGGGGAAGGTGAGAAGACCAGACCATCAACAAACGAAGAAACGGATCAAATATGACCCTGAGAGTTCAGACTAGGTTCAAAGTCTACACCAGACAGGCAACGGTGCCGTGAAGGAAGTGAGAAGTGTGGGAAGAGGGTGAGGTGATGTATTATCTCCTGCTGGGGCCACAGTGGCTATCAGTGAGCCAGAGAGCAGTCAGTGCCTGAGGGAGGGCTGGCCTTTGGACGTCACACTGACTGAGCACACACTCTACTTATAAAACAAAACTAGAAGGCAAGAGATGGGTCCCACTGTCTCCCTTTCACTTGGGGGGAAACCGAAGCAACCAAGACAGACTAAGAAAACTGCTGATAATGACATAGCCAGAAAGTGGCAGAACTGGTCTGAGAGGCCAGGTTCATGCAACCCCAGAACCACTGTCTTCCCTGGGAGGCTCAGAGCCAGGAGTATAACAGGCAGGAAATGTGTCTGGGTTTCGCCAATCTCTACTGGGGCCCACAACATCTCTTACCCAGCAATGGTGCTCAGCAGATCACAGCCATTGATAGCCTCTGCTATCTGGAAAATTCCCAAGTTCCCTCCCCCAATCCTCCTGAGCAGTTAAGAATGGAATTGGGAAGGTCACCTGTTGTAGTTTTTGCCACCATGATACAAACTAGTCACCTGGGAAGAGGGAACCTCAATTGAGAGTTCTGACTGGCCTTGGAGCATGTTTGTATGGCGTTTTCTTGATTGCTAATTGATTCAGGAGGGTCTCGCCCACTGTGGGCGGTAGCCTTCCCAGGCAGGTGGGCCTGGGGTTATATAAGAAAAGTAGCTGAGCACAGCAGAAGGCACAAGCCAGTAGGCCTCATTCCTTCACATGTCTGCCCCAGCCTCCAGGTTCCTGACTTGGCTTCCCTGGATGATAGGCTGTCATTTAAGATGAAAGCAACCCTTTGCTCCCCAAGTTTCTTTTGGTCAGGGTTTCACCATAGTAACAGAAACTCAGACAGCACCCACCAAAGGAAAGCGCTAAGCAGGCTGGGCCCTGCATCCGCCACCCTCTACACCTCATGCATGTCACCTTACAAGCCCATCTCTAACAAATGTCACCCTTGATAGTACAGGACACCCATTCAGCAGCACGGTGTCCCTGTGGCTGAGCACCTCGGCACCACCCCTAACTCTGTATTCATCCCTACCCCCAACCTCCTCCTGATGCCAACTTTACTTTTTGGAAAGAAACTATTTCTTCATGCCATTGGCTGTGCCTCACACAAGACGGATGTCCAACGAATAATCGTTGCCACTAAAGATAACAGGAGTAAAAATAAATTGTGATCAGAGATACTTCTCCAGTGCCCTCCACCCCATCCACACTGAACAAGGAAACGTCTGGGCTTCCAGTAGGAGAGCTTGGCAAAGTCCACTGCCCTTCTAGACACAATACTGTTAGTCTTTATCCGGATAATCCATTGTAATACACCTGAAGAGCATGGTGTGAGTGTTTCAATGCGTACTTCAGCTGCACACACAGTAAAGTGCATTCACAGGCCTTCGCACACGCCTTCCCAGAAACCTTTGCAAGGCTGCCTGACTTTTCCTTCGGAAAGCAAAGATGTCTTCTGCCTGCAAAAAGAAGTGGAACGGAATGAAGGCAGCCATCAGTCGCCTTAAATTTTAAAGATGGTGACTTCACAATCATGACATTCTGAGGTCTCTCAGCCAGACAGGCACACAGGTCCCGCACAGGTCTCAACAGGCCCTGCCACTAGCAGAATGCCTGCCACAAGCACTGAGAATATTTCATTCTTTCGTAAGCAAGGAATAGAGAGATCATTAACCCATGAGAAGCCTGAATACCTGCCAGGAGCACAGAATAAGAAAAGGAATGCCTTAGAAAGATTTCCACCCCAAACCAGAGGAAAAAAGAACAATGCGTCCAGTCTTAATATTATGGGGTTCTGCTATCAGAAAATTCACATATAATAGGGTCACATCTTGACACCAATGTAAAAACCCAATTTTACATGAAACACCCCCACTTTATTTGGAAACATCCATTGCATTTCAAAGAAAACCCACCCTTAAAACCTTCCCAGCACTAACCAATCAAAACGAGTGCGGCCTATTAACATGGCTCCTCCTGGTTTGCCGCCATTGACGCTAAACACACACACACACACACACACACACACACACACACACACACACACACACACGACAGAGTGATAACAGCTACTGACAATTCACCAGTGTCATGGAGCTTAGAACCATCAAAATGCACAAGACTTGTAGGCAAAATGGTCCCTTCCCCTCAATACACACAGACATAGTGTCCCAAGGAAAAACCAGTTCTCTCTGTATTTCCATGTCTTCCCAGGACCCCAATAGGCCAGTGTGGCTCCCCCAATTTCCTTCAATAGTTCGAAGAATGAGTACTGGGGATGGGTTCTAATGCTTTTAATTAACCGGCCCCCAAAATAGGGAATCTACATGTTCTAACGATGAAGGTCCTTGTCTCCAATTGGTTTTTGATCAATCAATAAAGAGCCAACAGCCAATGACTGGGCAGGTAGACTGAGGCAGGACCTTTAGATTTTCGGGGGCTAGGAACTGGGAGAGAAGAAAGAGAGAGAGAGAGAGAGAGAGAGAGAGAGAGAGAGAGAGAGAGAGAGAGAGAGAGGGAGAGAGAGCGCTATGACTCTGAGAGAGACAGATCAGATTTAAAGCTGCAGAAGAAAATTAATCCAAAATGTCAGCGGAAAGGGGAAGCGGCCCTGTGGGAGGGGCTGCCCAGAAGGCAATAGGGCAGCAAAGATGAAACAGAGATTTAGAAGCCAGGAGTCCTGGAGGGAAATGTATGCTAGCCCTGTACAGGATTAGAACTGCCCAGCCTTTGAGCTAGTCAGGGGATATTAAAATTAATTGGCATGTGTGTGTCTGTCAGACATCTCCTGAGCAGTGCATGAATTCGACCCATTGGGAGCACAAAGCCGTTAACAAATTACCGCTGCAGAGGAGGTTCAAATTCCTCTAATAGTCAACAGCAGACGCTGGTAAGGATAATGCAGGATCAACCTTGTTCTCTCATGGGACTCCAATACAAATAACAGGATGAAACTACACTGAGCAAGTCAAAAAGCTGGCCCAGGGTGAGAACCAAACTCCTCCCCACCCCTCCTCAGCCCACCCCTCCCACCCCCAGCCCTGTCATCCTATATGCCAGCTTTCTCCCAGAATACCTTCCTGCACGCCATTGAAACAGACCGCACTGCGGCACTGCTGCGCTGCCTGCTCCTGTGCATTCTGAGAGCTCTCTCATCCCATAGTTCCCCGAGGCTTCTCCTCTTCTTCAAGGCCCCTCTCTTCACATCCCAACATCTGCCCCGACTCCAGCAAACCCAGCCCCTGCCCGAGGCCATCCTAGACCTGGCATCATGTACTTATCTGTCTGACTCCCTCATAAAGTGACTGGCTTCAGAGTTGGCACCGTGGCATACATCTGGGTCCATGGTACGAGGTGCTTCAGATGGCTGCAGCTCAGCTCACCAATGCATGAAACATTTGCTTTCTTTCTTTATAAGGCTAGCACCAGAGCTGAGGAAAGAGTTCAGTGGAGGACTGCTTGCCTAACATGCACAAAGCCCTAGGTTCAATCATCAAAACTACAAGCAAGGAAACACACACATACACACGCACGCACACACACACACAAGCATGCAAACCTGCACACACAAATATTTAAGCCTATGTTAAAAAAAAAATGCCTGCAAACAAAACCCAAGCTTCCAAAGAGTCTTTTATAGAAAACGTCTACAAAAATAGCTCACTCTTTGTTCTTGTAGAAGTTGGATGCTTTAAGTCATTTGGGGTTCTTCCCCCCTATAAATGATCTTGACACCTCGCCACGCATCATGTGGTGCGTGAGGAGACTATAACTGTGCAGTTGGGAAAACATTCTGCTCGGGAGGAAGAAACTCCATCTGCCAAGACACAGGAAGGCTGGCCGAATGGGAGTGTCCCATGGACACTAGGAGAGCAGTTCCCCTTCACCTCAACAGCCTGTGATCCTTTGCCAGACTCAACTCTTAAATCCTGCAGGTTAAAACTTTCTTTTTCAAGAGAGCACACTGTTTACAGCAGGAGCGGGGCTTGAGAGGTGGCTCCGCAGTTAAGTTTACTGCCCTTCCAAGGATCCATCTGGCTTGGGTCCCCGGCACCCATCTTAGGCAGCTCACAACTGCCTGTAACTCCCTCTGCCTTCTGTACCTACATGTACCCCCATAAAAACAAATAAATAAAGCAGTCCAGGAGAGGGATACACACTTTTTCCCTTCTCCGCAGCCTCTCACAACTCAGCTACCCCCCCCCCCCCCCGCCCTCTACTTCCCAAACAGATAGACAACTAGAGTGAGGGAGAAAAGAAATCACCACAGGTCATAAAACACAAGGCTCCCAATAAAGGTGACGAGAGTTAATTTTTTCTCAGTTCGGGCTGTTCTGCTGTTACCCCAGTTTCCGTGGTCCCCAAGCTGGACAACGAACCATAGACGAGGAGGGCTCGCATTTCCGTGGGAGGTCCTAGGTTGGGTTCCCAGTGAGGTTTTAACTTCTGGAATGTTAGCCTGACCTCACAAGACACCCTGGGCCACACTGCCAGCTGTCCCTCCTCAAGCCCCAGCTAGAGCCCCGAAAGTAGGGCCCATTAAAAATAACAAGTGAGGAGCCCAGCTGCTCCATCGAGCACGGAAGAAAGAGGGGGGCTACCGTTTCCATATTCCATATAAACACAAACCAGCCAGGAATGCATGAGTCACCCAGGGCTGGCAATGATGAGCACTGAGCCCCCTGCTACAGTTAAGGGCAAGAGCATGCAACAAGAACCTAAGACAAAGCATTTCTGTTTCCAATGCACTATTTCAAAATGGACTCTTTAAAAATAATAATAATAAATTGTGCTTTCACATGTAGTTTTAACTTTTCTTCGATGCTGTTAGAGAAGAAGCACCTGGGAGAGTCTTTCCAATTAAAAACTTGGGCCAGAGTACCTTGAGATTTCACAGTTGCAATTTACCATAACTGTGTCTCTGGCTCCACGCTCCCCGGACACCTCACTGTGGGAGGAATTAATACTGAGGCTGGACAGACAGATTCTGGGTTTACTCAACTGCAGGGGTTGTGGTGGGGGAAGGGGGGGAATAGAAAGAAACAGAAGGGTGGACTGAAGGGACGCACACTTTTCCTCTGCTGGTGATCAACAACCAAAAACAACCCATGGGGAGCGGAGCTGAGAACTGAGCACCAGGTATGTGGTGCTAGGTCATCCCAGCTCATGGCATGCACAAAGAAATGAATGAATGAATGAAACCAAGGGCCAGATGAAACAGAGCAAGCAGAGGCTAATGTATGCTAGACACTCATTCCCCATGGTGTGTCACTGTCCCCATCCTGCAGGTATGAAAGGAGGCTCACAGAGCCAAGCTAGAAGACAGATTCCAGATGGGGTTGTTTGTCCAATCTGCCCCAGGCTGGTTCTGCCTTCTCCCTGCGGCAGATGCCACAGTTTTGATAGTGAATATCCTGTGAGAAGCACATACCCCAGCCTGGCACTGTTGGGAGATGGTGGATCCTTTAAGAGGTAGAGCCTAGTGGGAGTTGGTTGGGTCATTGGGGTCATGACCTTGGAAAAGAGTATGGGGCTCCAGCTCCTGCTTCACTCAAGCATGAGAGGTTCTAACTTGACCCACTGCCACCATAATGATGCTTCCTGGTGAGTTTATCACTACAGCCCCAAAGCAACAGGACCAACCAAGTATGAGGTGGGAACATCTAAAACTGCAAAGCCGAGAAAACCCTTTTAATATTATTTACCTCGAGCATTTTGTTACAGTTATAGAAAACTAAGTAACTCAGCAGAAATGTTTCCTGTGCTACAGAGTAGCTACCCCGGGATATACTTGGACTCCCCAAAGCTGAAAGAAGACAGATAAGGAAGAGACAGAGTTATCTTTCTAGCTTCTTCTCTGTGTGATCAAACTGACCAATGCTTAAGGAATAGATGTAGGATTTCAATCTATATCTGAAGAAATCACTGTGGAAGCACACGCCCTGTCCAGTGTCAGAGTTAATGTTACTAAGCTATGGTGACACACCACACACCACGTTCTTCCTAACGTCTTTCTTTTCCACAAGCCCCAGCTTCCTTGAAGGCCAGAAACAGTCAACCCTGTATGCGGTCACCATTGTCATTGATTAGAACCAAAAGTCCCATGGCCAAGAACTCTGAAGAGTTCTTGAACTCACTTGATGGCAACAGGTCTATAAAATAGCCAGGTAACTCATCACAAGTCTCTCTCCCTTGACTTAGGAGCACTCAGCCCTAAAGGGGATGTCTTCATCAATCCCTCCCCAGCACTCAAGGCTCAGGGATCCATGTGTAAGGAGTCAGAAAGAGTGTAAGAGCCAGAGGTGGATACTCCAAGGAAACAGTATCTTCCAGACACAACAGGACATAGAAACTCTTAGAGACTAAGGCAGCACAAACAAGACCTGTGTGAGTACACACCAGAGCAAACCCCGGCTCTGAGAAGGGCAAGGGGACTCCAGCTCCCACCCTTCACCAAGAAGCTTCTCCAAACTGTTATCTGCTGGGAAAGGGAAACCCAGGGGAGTGTCTCTGGCTTATCAACCACACTCCAGGCAGGCTCCATGCCAGAAGGAGTTGGCCAACACCAAACAAACTCCATGTTTTGTTTGGTTTCGGTGGGTCTTTTGTTTCTCTTTGTTTGGTTTGATCATTTTTTTTTGTCTTGTTTTTGTTTTTGTTTGTTTTCTTTTGATTTGAGAAAGAGAAAGAACAGGAAGTTGGGTGGGTAGAGAAGTAGGGAGGATCTGGGAGGAGGTGAAGGAGGGGAAAACATGATATATATCATGTGGAGGAACAATATTCAAGGAAGAAAAACAACAAGTCTTTCTTCCTTGAAGAATTTTCCTCTTTACGGAACCAATTGCATTGTGAAACAGGAGAGGCCTGTGCCTATAAGAGCAGACAAAGTCAGGTGCTAGGCATGGTTACCACATCTCCTTCATGATATCACCTTCATGACATCTTTATAATGATGTCATCCTTACACCATGGTTTTATGCATGTCTGTGTTTTGCTATTCTGAAAAGAAACAGGGCCACAGATCTTATATACCTTCAGAGTATGGACGGAAAAGAATGATGGCAGATGGCTTGCAAACTGTAAAGCCGAGAAGGCATGCCTGCCGCCTCTCTGTCTCTGCAACATGGACCGAGGTCATGACAGCATTCCAACAGCAACTGCTACTCTAGGGACAATTGTCACTGCACGTCAGGGCATAGCCAGAAATGTCAAGTCCAGGTCTTCTAGGGCTTGGCAAACTCAAGTACACAGGCAGTTTTAACAATTTGTCATCAGATGCTTCCCACGATGTCTCAGCACATGACAGTGATGACATAATGCTCAGTCCTGTTTCTCCCTTGCATTCTGGGTCCCACTTCTCAGTAACAAAACAGAAAAAAGTTATCTTGCTCTCCTCTTCCCCCACTGTGGATGTGTGCGTGTGTTTGTGTGTGTCAGTGTCTATGTGTATACTTGTGTGTATGTGTGTGTGTCTATATATGTGTATATCTATGTGTGTATGAGTATGTATCTGTGTGTGTGTATGTGTCTGTTGTGTATCTGTGTGTTTGTGTGTATCCGTGCATATATGTGTCTGTTGTGTATGTCTATGTTTATGTATATTTGTGTCTGTGTGTGTGTCTCTATGTATGTGTGTGAATGTGTCTGTTGTGTATATGTGTGTGTATGTATCTGTGTCTGTGTGTATGTATCTTTGTGTGTCTGTGTGTATATCTGTATATATGTGTGTGAGTGCACATGTGCGTACATATGTCTGTGTCTATGTACATAAGATCAGATTTTGATGTCAGGCATCCTCCTCTTCACTCTCCACCTTATTTTTTGAGACAGCGTCTGTCACTGAACCTGGAGCTAACCAACAGGCTCAACTGACTCTCTACCAGGCCCGAGGGATACCAGTGTCTCTCCCATCCTAGTGCTGGGTTTACGGGAACCTACTGCCATGCCCAGCATTGTGTGTGGATGCTGGGACCAGACTTAAATCCTGCTAGACAAGCACTTCACCGTGGAGTCATCCCAAACTCCTTGAGCAATCTCCCTTAAGGAGGATTTGCAAAAGTATGAAGCAGGCTTGGGGAGAACAATTCCCTACATTCTTCATCACTCCGCTCAGATCTCAAGGACGGTGCTCAAGCCACCTCTCACAAAATATCCTGGCACACCAATGACTAGACGTTTCGAGCAGAACTGGCGTGAGTCACAATCTCTTACAGAAGGTCTATTCCCCCTTGTCAAAATAACCCAAGAGTCTCTGCCCAGTGCCAGCCAGCCTGCCATAAAACATTCAGAGTCCCCTGTCCACACGAGGTGGGTGGCCACGGGACCCACCGGCTCCAAAGAGGCATCTAGATCTTCATACAGACACCCAAATTATGGATAAAGTTAATTAGATTTGATGGCATAAAAATTACTCTAAAATGATTTAGGTTTGTCTAAGTATGGTGATGGGAAGAGCTTTAAGACAGAATATAGCATAAAGGTACCTCAGGGTCAGACTTATGCTAAGAGTCACTGTTTCTACAAAGGACAACGGCGATACATGGGTGAGTGTGACCAAGAACAGGGATGTCTGAGCGGCTTAGGGAAGAGGCTGGCACCCGTTCTGAGATCGGGATTAGCAGGGAGGGAAGAGGGCTGTCTTTTCCAGCCTATCTGCTGTCGCTTAACTTTTTTACAAGAAAGCACTCCTGGTTGTACAAGATGGCTCAGCAGACAAAAGCACTTGCTGCCAGACCTGGAGACTTGAATTCAATCCCTAGGACACACACGGTGGAAGCAGACAGCTGAGGGCTGAAAAGCTGTCATGTGACCTCCACATGTATGCAAAGGCACAAACACACACAACACACACACACACATATGCGTGCATGAACACACACAGACACAGACACTCACACACAATGTGTGGTGGTTTTTTGGTTTTTGTTTTTTAAAGAAAGCACTTCTGATCATTTGATAAGTAAGAATAAAATCTACAGGCAACCAAAGAACAAAGGCAGGGAGGGGCCAACATCTGAAAACAAATCGCATTCCACAGCGCCTGAATGTTTAATCAGAAGCCTTCCCGTTGACATCCCTGAGGTTGCTGAATGCTCCGAGAGGCTGCACTTCTGCCTCTGCGCTGCTGGCAGCTGTTTCCTATCCTTCATCCTGTTTCCTCCAAGGCCATGGAAATTTCGAGGTGGTTCTGTCTACTCCCAGAAGCTGAGTATGCAAGGCTGTATCCACACCTTTAAACGCCGGGGCATCTTGGCTGAAGAACAGGAAGTCCCTCCCACACAAATGCTGTAGAGGGAAGGACTTTATAGCGGTTGGGGCCAAGAGACAGGGAAAGCCACTAACACAGTTGGAGAATGGGGAAATGGCCCAGAGAAATATCTTGAACACAGAGTCTAGAACATCCGGTTCTAATCTCAGTTCCACCACTCCATTTTGCCATGTAATCCCCAGGGTCACAGTCCCTTTGTACTGTAAAATGCAACAACGTATTCACTCTTAAGGACAGCATTTGGGGAGGATGATCTAAGGCCTTCATCGCTTCTCAAAATCATGGTGGTGGGGATTACAGAGCTGCACTTCCAGCCGCAGAAAAAGTGACCTTTCTTACATTTCCAAAGTCAAGAAAAACCCAGTTTTCCTAACAGCTAAGCTGGCTTACAGTTCACAGTTTCAAAAAAAGACTTAAATCCTAGCACTGCCTGATACCAATGTGCTCCACTAAACGGACCCTGTTTGTCCTTCATGTCTCAAGTCTAAGTATGATCTCACGAACATACATACATACATCATACACAGAGAGAGACAGAGGAGAAAACTCTTCAAACATAAGTATTAAATTATTAAATGCCCCCATCTTAAATCAAGGCAAGGCCTCTTTGAAAACTGAATTTACAAAGTGTCCCAGGGGAATGCTGACAGATAAGCAGGTCTCAGTACCAAAAGAGGACAGCATATTAGTCACATAGGCCACCAACAGCGCTGGCTTACTATCACAGCATCCAGGGAAGGGCTTTCTCCAGGTACACCAGCCCTGCCATGAACACACAGGCCAGCTTGCATCTAAACTCTCTGCGAGATACTTTGTATGCGTGTTCTTAACCTGTGACATCAAACAGCAGACTCTGAGGTTCGTGAGCATCTCAGATTGGCTGGTACGCTATCCCTGAACCTACTGACTGGCTCACACCGCCCCAGAATTTCTCTATCTGTTGAAAAAAATGAGCCTAGAGGAGATGGCCAGTCTTGGCTGTGGAGATGTTTCCTGTTCTGTAGGGAATCATGGCTGAAGCCCTTCTCCGGAAGCAACCGCTTCAATCAAAGATGCCTTACAGAAATCTACTTCAGCTGTGGACAGGCAAACCAGGACAATGTCTGAGCTCTTCGTGTAACTTTATGCTTCCCAAAGTAAACCTCAGGCCTGAGCACTGCCTCTTGCAAGCCTGGGTTATTTCTGACAGTTCGGTACTCACTCACTCTTAACAGTCACCTGGCCTAGCGACTCTTCCCTTGCCAGGGGATGGTGCCTCTGACCAGTCGGGATTGTTGGTAAGAACAAGGCAACTCCCTTTTGCATAAGCACCCTAAGTCCTTTGAGAAGCTGGCAGGGTTCTGTGACTTGGGAAGGGAGGAATGTGACTCTGGTAACCAAGGTGCAGTGGCCGCTGGCATTCTCTCCTGGCAGCCATTCCCACAGGGCTTACAGGCGCTGCTCTTACGAAATGACTTCTTGGCTGGTTTCCTTACTTGAGTTTGGCGAAGGTGAACATCTTCCATGCGGGGTTGCTCTGCCAGGGCCATTACTCAGCGGTGTGCACACTACACAGTGGACACACCCATATGCCACTGTCACACAATGGACACACCCAAATGCTGCCGTCACACCCACCGGTTATCAAGAGCCTTGGTGAAGCAGGAAGTGAATGATTCTTGGGTACAGATTCTGATAAAACCAGAAATATGGCCTTGCACGGCACCTGAAGTGGATGCCTCCCCTCTGCTGCTGATGGGGAGAGTTACACACCAGGAGAGGCCGCCGTCAAGTCTCAGGACACTGTTCGTGGAAGAATTGAGGGGACGCATTTAAGAAGTCACTCACTGTTTCCCTTCCACCTTGAGGAACCTATGAGGTAGGCTTGGCCACTCTTGTCAGTGGCTTGGCACACAGCACCAAGTCAACAGTATTCTCTCCCCCATTGTTCACTGAGATGTCACTTACTATCCTTGCTCACTGTGAAACCGGGGCTGTCCGGTTGAAAAGGTGAGCTGTCACTGCCAGGACAGAGGTGCAGCATACTGAGGCCCCCTTTAAGAAGCATTTGCTATACGGATGTTGGACCAAGGCTCACTCGACTCTCAGCACAAGCCACAGTGACAGCATGAGTCCAACTTAAGGTCCACTAATGCATAAGCACTCTGTGGCCTGTGTGGTATGGCACATACATACAGATGGGGACAGTAAAGGCTGGCACATAACCACTGCTCAATACTGCAGCAGCCACAGAGCAGGCTGGGGGGAGGGGAGAGACAAGGAGGAGGACATCGAAGAGGGAAGGAGACAGGCAAGCAGAGAGACATGGATGAATTAGGTAATGTATTTTCTCTCCAGAATATAGTTTAACTTTGCCTCTAGAGTAGGTAATTAACTATAGTCCTCTGGCGTATCCTACACACAGGATACATTCTAGTGACAAGTGCCACCTTTAAACAATTCCTACTCTTGCTCTGAGACTTCCAGGGTTAACCGTACGCTGCATCCCGAGCAGGCCAAAGTTTTTCACCTGGCAGGCCTTGAACTGGTCATCTGAGACCATCCTCAACCATCGTAAGAACCAAAGGCAAGACTATTAACATTGGAGGTGAAAATGAATCTCAACTGGACAATAATAATAAAAAAAAAAAAATCAAGTTAATCAAGTAGAATACAGGCGTGCCTAGCTGAGCGCCCCCGGCCACACTGAGCCACTTTATAACTCTGGAATAGGACGGAGGCCTAAACAAGACAATCCATTGTTACAAGAAAATGAAGACAGGCTTATGGGCTTCTAAAACATTGCAGTTACAAAGTTACCACGGAGAACGATCATTATCTACA
This sequence comes from Uromys caudimaculatus, assembly GCA_028551405.1. Taxonomy (NCBI): domain Eukaryota; kingdom Metazoa; phylum Chordata; class Mammalia; order Rodentia; family Muridae; genus Uromys; species Uromys caudimaculatus. Next base: position 23,747,332 of record CM052717.1, on the reverse strand, counting down.
GAGCCACACTGTAGTTACACAGTTATCACCAAGAACGATCTTTATCTACAGAGCCACAAAACTGTCTGAGGAGCTCCGGTGGCGATTAGGTCATTAGGAAGGTCTGATCCCACCTCCTACCATTTCCACAAATCCCCCGCTATGGCACTTCATATGTTCCCCTGACTCCTCCCTAGGCTGCCTAGGGGTGTGTCTATATTTGTAATGATGCTTAGAAAATAAAATGTTCCTCTCTTCTTTAATTCACAAGACCATAATTTTCAGAGACAGATTTTGACAACAGAACCAAATATTACCTATTATCAAGTTAATTTTAAAATGCCAATATGCACGCCCCTCCAACCCACTCATGCCCTGTGCGTGCGTGCGTGCGTGCGTGCGTGCGTGTGTGTGTTGTTAGGAACCCAACCCAGGTCCTTCAACTTGACAATTGCAAGAATTTTACTTTTTTAAGATGAAGGAGAAATTAAAAAAAACAAAAACAAAAACAAAAAAAACTCAATTTGAACATGAACAGATACAAAAAGTACTTACAGTACAGAATCCTCCGTTACTGAAATAAACAGATAAAACGTATTAAACTGGCATTAAAGCAACTATGCACTTCCTCCAAGGGTGGTCAGAAACCAAGTTAGGAGGGGGAGAAATGGGCAGGGGCAAAAATCTGGGGACTGTTTTTTAAACACAATAATTGCTAAAAACTAGAAGTCTACTCTGTGCAATTGTTTCAAAACTACACTCCACTGAATTATAACTTCGGGCTGTTGAGAAGAGGTTTTCCCAGAGCTGAGTATGTGCTTCACCCTGGGAGAAAAGCAACCAAGCTGGAAAGCAAGACAGGGAGAGCCAGGCGGCCACACCCCTCAGAGGTGACACCCAAGATGTCTTTATATACCCAGATGTAATCAGGATCTGATAGTTTGAGGTGTAAACTGTCCTAAGGAGCCCGGAAACTCCAAAAGGCCACCCACGAGGCTGGGGGGGGGGTGGGGGGGGATGGCAAAGAGGTGACTCATCCGAGCTAGGGTCTGGGATGGTCCCAGCAGATAGTCTCTATCCCGGGTTTGGGTTAAAGTCGCTGCTGTATGTAGTTTTGTGAGCATGAAGACTGGGTCAAAGTACATGGAGGAGGAAGGGAGGTGCTGGACCTTACTGCTCATCTCAGGGCCTTGCACCTTGCCCTCGGGCGCAGGAGTACGTCTCCTGTTCACTTTAGAGTATATAAATCCGAGGCTCTGGCTGATCCCGTTGGAGTGCAGTGGAACATACAAAGCCTACATTCTGAGCTCCGAACCATTATTAACCATTAACCCGAGACCTACAGCTGATCATAGGCCACAGTGGCCAGGCATCCTGGACTCTGGGTGTGCACAGGGCTCACACCCCACAGTATGGATTTAGTGGGGGTTTCCCTCCTACCCTAGCTGGGCTTACTCCCCTTTGTACCCTACTCCCCTCTGCACCCTGCTGGCTCCCCTTTTCCCCAGCCCCTGCCAACCCCACCCCTATCTTTCCAGTCAGGTTTTCATGGGTCCTTCTTTCAAACAAAGACTTTTTTTTAATGTCATTACACTTAAAGTCAGGATTGGTTTTACATTTCACAAATCAAAGGAAATCAACACTCACAGGGTCACATTCCTTCCTCACAGAGCCTCAGGTGATATTTCCCTAAGATTCAGAGTGGCAAGTTCTGTAGGGGTCTGAAAGGCTATATATATATATATATATACACACACACACACACACACACACATACATACATACAAGTGCGCGCGCGCTACATAAACAAACCAAGGCTTGTCTGATGTAACTATGAATCAAAGCACAACTTGCAAGGGTCTGAAAATACAATTTTATATGTTTATATGCATGCACGTGAGTCTATAATATAGATATGCATTATGTGTGCAGTGTGTGCACACACACTTCCTTCACAGAGGAAGACCACCACAGGACACAAAGACTTCCTGGCTCCAGCCTCTCAGAGACACAAAAAGGACCCTAGTGATCTAGAACACTCCTCTCCCGGCTCTCCAGCCCCCTCTCTTTCCACTCTGCACCCCACCATAGAACCAGCACAATGTCACACTGTCTCTCCTGGTTTTCTGCCAAGAAGATGCATTCCCCACCAGTAAGCCTTGCTGCCTCTTGCTCATCCATGGGTCTCAACCTACAGGTCTCCTCCAGAAGAGCTCTCTCAGAAAGCACCTGCTCACACCTGACTTAAGACCCCACCCCACCCCCACTCCTCCAGGATGCCTAGGGGATCGCATACGTGTGGGCCTGCCGATGCTCCATACTACAGTGCACCTGGACGAGAGCATTCCCAGTGACAGGTGCTCAATAAATACTGCACGAACTATATTCAAAGTTGACTGGCTCTCTCTAGATGCACCAATTTTCCTCTAACAAAGAGTTTCCAGCCATGGGCTGGAAACATTATTTATATATGACCTCACAGCATTCTGCATGCACCAGATAGATCATATGAGAAACCGAAGGCAATCAATGGCAGTGAGGATTCCCTGCAAGGTTTTGGATCTGACATAAACACGTCTTGCCTGCTTAACTACGTAAGCAACAGGATAACACTGAAGCTAGGCAGACAGCCAGTTCTTCTCATTCTAAAGCCTCGGTTCTAGAACTACATGGGGAGGCGGAACAGCTGGAGAAAGCAGAGAAAGATTATGTCTCTGAGTGAGTCTCCTCTAAAAGCCAGAATCACTCGCTTAATTAAAGGCTTCCTTAGAGTCTGTGGTGTGCACCGTACAGGGAGGGTGGGACCTCCCACCATACCAGCTATCTCACAACCAAACAATAACCTGTTACAGAGGGTGAGACTCCATCCAAGTTCTGTTTATCTGGGAAGGTGCTTTTGGTTTCTGTTTATTCTTTGTTTTGTTTTTTATTTCTTAGACAGGATCTCTCCGCACAGCCCTGGCTGGTAGGGACCTCCTGGATCAGTCTGCTTGAATGCCAGACTTAGAACCATGCAGTGCACATCAGTTTGGTCCAATTCCACTTGTGTTTAAATGTAATGAGATAATTGCTGCCATCAACCCACCTACTACTCTATCAAGTTCATGGTGCCCAGAGCCAGGGGCGTTTATTGGTTCTCTTACCATTCCAAAGGCAGTGCTGGGCAGCTCTTCACTCCTGATTTCCAGGGACCCCCCCTCTCCTTTATGTTTGCCTTTAGGGTCCTCCATCCTGGGAGCTGCATGCTGTCTGCTCACTGTTGACCACCTCTCAGATTTCCTGTTATTGTTATCTGGTGTGTGTGTGTGTGTGTGTGTGTGTGTGTGTGTGTGTGTGTGTGAGAGAGAGTGTGTTGGTGTGTGGTGCAAGCTCACACGCACACATGCATGAGTGCACACGTTGGAAGTGGAGTATGCGTGTGTGTGCGCGTGCAAGAGGTCCGAGGACAACCATGCACATCGTCTTTAGGAATACCATCAACCTCCTTTGATACAGGATCTCTCCCTGATTCGCCCAGCACTGGGCTTACAAGTGCACACCACCACACCAGGCCTTCTCCTATATGGTACTCGGGTCCTTATGCTCACTTTCCAGCTATCTCCCAGCCCTTCATCTCTCCAACTGTAAGAGAAATCTGCAAGGCCCCGGGGCCTGCACCAGTGTGTCCTTTCTCCCCACACCTCCCCCGTTCCTCCTCTCCCACCCCTTTCCAGTCTCCTGCTCCCTCACTTGGAGAAGTCATCCAGTCTCAAGCACCAGTTTTCTCGCTAGTGTACACGCCTCACTAATCCAGACCCGTGTCTTCACACACAGGTTAAAAGGCATCACAGGTTTAAAAACCCAGAGTGTTCCTCTCCCCCTCTTCTACCTCTCTGCGGCTGGCTACTCTACCTGTCAGTCAGAACATTTTAGGGAGCTCTTCTCATACCCACCTGGCCCTTCGGTAAATCCACTGGCTTTTCAGGATATGCAAAGCCGCAAGCTTCCCTCAGGGTGGCCAGAGCTACCACTTGGTCTAAGAGTCTTCTTTCACATGATTACGGATAAACTGTGTGAACTGAGGCTCACTCCACCTCGCACAGCCATCACTGTATCTTAAACCATGAACCGGGCGGGTATCATGACTTGGCTCACAACCCTCCAGTGGCTCCCCAAAACACTAGTAAAGCCAAAGTCTATTTTACGATCTCTGAGGCACCTCACTATCTTCCATCCCAGCTCCTCCCACCCTCTTCACTCTGCTGCAGCTTCAACATGCCGGCCACACCCTGCCTAAGGGCCCTGGTACTTGCTCTTCCTTCCACCTGCTGGTCACAACGCTCACTGAGATCTGTCCCTGGTCAGCCTGGCTAAAACTACATTCCCTCCTGCTCCTCACACCCATCTATGGTCCTTCCATACAGAATATATCACATCTCTATGCAATTAATTATCCCAATCAGCAGCCTGCCCCTACTAGACCATCAGCTCTAGAAAGAAAGAAGTTGTAACCTTGTGCTCTCTGCTGTATCCAAGACTCTCAGGGCAGTCCCTGGCACACCCACACCTTCAATAAATCCTACTGGCTTTTCAGGATATGCAAACTACAAACTCCTCTCAGGGTGGCCAGAGCTACCACTTGGTGTGAGAGTCTTCTTTCACAGGATTATGGATAAAGTGTGTGAACTGAGGCTCACTCCACCTTGAACCCTTAAACCATGAACCTGGTATTATTACCTGGCTTACAGTACTCAGCACTCACGAACTTAACAGGTATTACCCATTACCAGACTTGGGAGGTGGGAAAATGGGACTCTCTCAGCTCACAGCTCCTGACAAGTGCCAGGGACATAGTACTCAACTCAAAGCTCCCGAGATAAGAAACTGGCAAGCTTTAACAGATATGAAACCAACCACATGCAAAAACCATCTCTCATTTTATAGTAGATATCGTTAGGTGACGGGAGATTCTGTTAACTTGAGAAAGAAAAAAAAAAAAAATCACACCTGCTTCGAAAGGCTGGACAGGCTGGTGATGAATAAAAACAGACCAGGCCGTGCCTGCTGAGTGCTAGACTGTGCAGAACCCTCACTTTTGACCACCCCCGACTGCTCTCCTACCTATGGCTTGCACTACAACCCTAAGGGGGTAGAAAGCTCAGAGAACCGGCTCTCCTGTCCACGAAGCCTCTGCAGGCCAGAGCTGCTATGTCACTAAGCAGTGGGCAAGACTCCCTGGTCCTTCCAAGAGGTACGGTTTGTCCATCAGCACCACATTTGTGCCCTGTTTAGACCAGTCCTGGGGCCTGAATGTTCTGTGTTCTTCTGTTCTGTGGCCAACTTAGGATGCACGTATGGGAACAGTCCGGGGTGTCATGGTCCTGTGTACTGCATCACTTCAGGCTGAGGACCTGAATCCTGGCTAACACTCCTCTGCCTTAACACATCTCCAGTGCCAAGCAGCATGAGGTTTGCATTCATTAAAACACGAGACAATCAGAGCCCTGCAAAGAGAGGAGGAACTTTGTCATCCTAAAGGGTAGAACCCAGCCTCTGAGGTGGGGACCCGGCTCACTCTCCAGCACTTGTGTGAATGTGAACACAAATGGGTGTGTAAGATACAGGCCAGGCTCAGGTGGCACTCTTCAGGGCTTTGCTTTTTTTTTTTTTTTTTTGGTCGGTTGTATTTTTATTTATCTTAGCTGGGATCCAGGCTCACCAATTCTGCTAGACTGGCTGGCCAGTCAGCCTTAGATCCGTCTGGCCCCGCCTCCTCAACTGCAGGACAATAAGCATACATCACTATACCCAGCTTTTTATTTGAGATGAGAGGCTGAACTGAGGTCCTCATGTCTAGGGGGCAAACTTTCCTGACTGACCAACCCCCGGTCCCTCTAACACAGTGGTCTTCAGCCTCCCTAACGACACAGCCTACAATCCCATGCATCGTGATGACCGCCAACTCTAAAGTTATTCTCAATGCTACTTTATAACTGCAATGTTGCTACTGTTGTGAATCACGATGCAAACCATAATCATAATGCAAACAATATCTGTGTTTTCCAATGGTCTTGGCAGCCCCTATGAAAGGGTCACTTGGCCCCCAAAGGGGTTGTGACCCACAGGTTGAGAATCTCTGCTTTAACCCGTTTAATGACACACCATGCTGGGTCACAAAACCTTGACTTCAAAGTCAGACCCCAGAGATGTTTTGGAGAGTTCCTCTGGGGTGTGGCCTCTCCTCAGCCTCTACCCCACAAAGGGCTCCTCACTTCCACAGCCCTGTCCCCACATCTTTCCCAACCTCTGTATTACTTCCTCATTATCCCAAGATCTAAGCGCCAGTGTCATCAACAGCAGTGGACCACAGGTGGTTCAAAACAAAAGACTGAAAAGCAAGTACCCAGCCTTGTGCTCTACGTGTACTCCTCAGGGCACGGGGCTGGCGTGCTACAGAGAGCTCCCATAGCGTTATATCACTGAGCAAGTGCAGACTGTCAAGACAGGCTTCAGTGCAGTTACCATCCTGCTCCCATGCATATGTGCATAGAGATAAATGTGTATGCATACAATCTGTATTCACACATGTAACTATATACTTATATCAAACTGGAAAGTTAAAATGACCCCATAATTTTTGGATAGTCTCTAAATTTTTATCATGGAAGAATGGTACTCCAATTTTTTTTTAAGTCCTGGGATCAGTATTTCCTGGTTCTGTTTGCCAATTTAGATAGTGAGAACAAAAAGGACTTTAAGACAACTGGTCGAGGCTGGAGAGATGGCTCAGCGGTTAAGAGCACTGACTGTTCTTCCAGAGGTCCTGAGTTCAAATCCCAGCACCCACATGGCAGCTTACAACCATCTGTAATGGGATCTGATGCCCTCTTCTGGTGTGTCTGAAGACAGCTACAGTATACTCATATACATAAAATAAATAAATAAATCTTTAAAAAAAAAAAAAAAAGACAACTGTTAATTTCCCCCACTAAGTTGCCCCCAAGCTTGGAAACACAATACAATCTAAGCATCACCTGAAATTCCACAATACAGATAGGAAAACAGCTCCCGCTGGGGACCATGATTACACAGCCAGTACTCTGTAGGTAAACTGAGCCAGGAGAACCCAAGGCCTGTATCTTCACTGAGCAGTAGCTACCCAGAGGTCTTCTGGGTCCAGCCAGGCAAGGGTGATCCATCTTATCATCTTGGCATTCGATCCGTGTGTTGCAATCTTAGAAGTAATGGAAAACAGGTAAACTACAAAGAACTGCAGGCTGAAAAAGAGGCACTTAAGGCAAAACGACTATATAAGAAGCCAGTTTAGCAGCTGGGCAGTGGTGGTGCACATCTTTAATCCCAGCACTTGGGAGGCAGAGGCAGGAGGATTTCTGAGTTTGAGGCCAGCCTGGTCTACAGAGTGAGTTCCAGGACAGCCAGGGCTACACAGAGAAACCCTGTTTCGAAAACCCCCCCCCCAAAAAAAAAAAAAAAAAAAGCTACAGTTTTCTTAACCTTGGTAAATACCAACCACAAACAGATTTCCAGCTCTTTTCTTTTGAAACAACATAAAACAGAAACTCAAAGACTTGGGAAGTTCAGGCCCATAATCAGCAGAAACTGAAGGGTGGGGGGTAGGGGGAGGTTGCTACAGTCTCCACTATGCCATGCTGTCTTAAGACCCCAGCCCCACTTCTAACCTCGCCCTACAGCATCTGAGTTTGAGACTCTTGGTGCAAAGCTCATGGTCCAGTCTCCAGAGCTCGCTTCTGCACAGCCCTCTTGATTCCCGTGGCATCTACCTGATCTGGGTCCATAGACTAAGGCAAAAGCTTCTTGGGCCAGGCATGGTAGCACACTCCAATAATCCCAGCCCTCAGAGAGACAGAAGCAGGAAGATCAATATGACTGAGCCCTTTCTCAAACCGGGGCTCGAGCTGTACCTCAGGGGCAGTTTACTTGCCTAGAATGTACAATGCAAGGTCCTGGCTTACATCCTAAGCATTTAAAAAAAAAAAAAAAAAAAACATAAATGACTTAAATGTTCTATTGCACAGCTATAATTCTATCTAGCAGAAGGAAACAACAGGCCTATAAAATACCCCCATGTCCTAGGTTTCCCCAGTGGAGCAACACAGAATCACACCCAATGGATGTATACAGTACATGGGGCAGAGCTGCCAGCTGGGTATCCACTGAGACAAAAACCTGAACTGCCCCCTGCACACTAGGAGAAAGAGCACTTAGGAACTTGGGCCCAGTGACCCATATACTTAAGCATGTCAAAAACCATCCCTGCTAGAAGAGCTCTCCTTGCTAACCACTCATCATTCATCAACCTAAAGCCACCCTGTCAGCAGGAATTATGCAGAGGGTCTGACTAGTGTCATTTATTCCTGTTTGGGCCCTCTGAAAAGGGACAGACTCAAATGTTTCTGAACTTACAGCCCGCACCAGAATCACCTGAAGATGCTGAGTTCCAGGGGCCTAACATGCAACACGCCCATGTCCCCAGGTGCTGCTGACACTGAGCAAGCGGTTTCCAGGGTCATGGCGGTTTAGATACTGGGAGGCTGCACAGGACCTGGCTGGGAAAGAGTTTCTTCAAATGCTCACTCAGAAGACAATGGGGAGAGGGAAGGGAAGAAGAGAGATGAGGAAAGGGAGAATGGGGGAAGGGTGGGAGGATGGGAGGAGGAGAGGGAGGGGGGCTTCCATCAAAATGTAAAGTGAATTTAAAAAAAAAAATACAATGATCATATGTTTGTAGGCGTCTGCCATGGTTTTCCTGTTCCCAGAACCCAGACCATTCCTGTGAGGAGACAAACAAGAATAAAGACTTTTTTCTCCACAGAGAGGTCTCTTTACTGGTTGCCGTTATATAAAGTGCTTCAAGCTGGTTGGGTGCTCACAGTTTAAGCCTCATTATCCCCTATGTCTCGCTAGTGGAGAAGAGGTGTGTTTTCTATGCTCATTTTTAACTGTTTGAAGCTTCAGGGTAGACAGAGACCTTCAGAAATGCTGCTCACATATGCGTCATCTGTCCTGTAGGAATCCATGTTAAGATGGTGCTGACAGCTCCAACAAGTGCTGGGGAGCCAGGCCTTCCCGACATACCATGTTCAAGCCCCTCCACCACATACGTCATGTTCCCATAGGCATGCTCTAGACTCTCCTGTTGACACTGGGATCTGAAATTACCTTGAGGGGCTAGGGTGATGCTTAGTCAGTAAAGGGCTTGCCCTACAACCTCCAGTAAAAACAGAAACAGCCAGGATGGTGAGATCCCCTTGTAATTCCAGCAGTGAGCACACAGGCAGGTCCACAGATTCCCTGGCCGGCCAGCATGGCCTAACTGCCAAACCCCAGGTCTCAGTGAGAGACTGGCAAATAGGTAGGTAGGTAGGTAGATAAGTAAACAGATAAGTGAGTAAGTAAATAAATAAATAGCAAGGTAGATAAATTTGAGGCATAGCACAGGCATTATCTTCTGGCCAACAGGAAGCACACACACACACACACACACACACACGCGCGCACACACACACACAAAGAAAGCGCTGGTGCACAAACACATGCACACATACAAACCCATGCCCCTCCCTCCACACATCCGAGGAAATGCAAGATTGTTCAATTATTACATATTTAAGTTGGAAAAACACATTCTCTCTGTTGGAAACACACACACACACACACACACACACACCCCAATCTGAAGCATTAACTTTCCCTGTACTGCAAACTCCTTAAAACAGGAAATAGATTGCTTCCTTTCACTGCAATCCCTTCCTGAGGAAAGCATGACTCAGGTGACCATATTGCCTTCTTTCGGATAGATAACCCCGGGGTTTTCCATCAGGAGAGTGCCAGTCTACTGGCCTCGAGGAGACTGAGAAACTGGGTCTGAAAGGGAGCTTGCTTTCAAGTCTCTCCCCATTTGCCCTTCCCTATTGAGAAGTGAGACATTACATGTTTATAAAAATGTGTTCATCTCTCGCTTGCTGAGAATTTCCCAAAATACCACCTATTGAACTAAAATGGCTCTGTTTTCTAAAGTAAAAATTAGGACAGTCCGTCGGCGGGGCAAAATATTTTCAGTCAGATCTGCCAGTTCCTGTACTCAAACACTTTCAAAGTTTTCAAAGGCAAAACGTTCTAATTTCTCTGCCTATTGATCTGTGACTTAAAGGACTGCTTTGTCCCAGTAAACACATCTGCATGTGCCCTCCTGGGCACAGGTTAGAAACCTTTCAATTAGCCATTTGATGTCAAAGAAGATGAACCAGGCTCAGCACACCTTCACAGAAACTCTATTCAAAGAGGAATGAGCAAGTTCAGACACTGTAGGTCCAGCAGAATGCGCCAGAAAAGAACAATGACGTGACCAGAGCATGTGAAGGCAACGAGACAAAGGGTGAATGACCAGCACACGTGGCAAGACAGGAATCAGGACAAGGGGGGGCCGGAGGATGCACCTAACCCTGGTAGGAGGAAAAGAACTAAAGACAGGCACCTCAATTTCAAATGCGGTGTTCAAAGTACTGAGATTGAAAGCGATGGATGGATTGTCTTAGACTTGACTTCAGAGTGCAGCACGACCCACATCGCAGTCTAAACCATCGTCCCCAGAAGACAGCAACATGTGCAGCTGTGTTCCAAGTTCACCGCTATCTTAAGAAGTCAGAGCGATCTTTCAGGAACCTCATCAGACAAAGCCACTGCTTTTCATCCCAAGGACAAAGTTTTCCAGTGCCTGCCCGCAATGTACACACGCCTGACCTCTTCTCTCTAGGTCCCTCTCCCACTCCACCTGCCATCCTGTCAGCCTCCTCTTCACAAGTCCACCACCCTTCCTTCCCTCAGCCCCTCCCCTCCCTCCAACAAGCTCACTCACTCCACAGGGCCCTGGCACAAACTGTCCTCTCCCTATTCTGTCCACAGCCAGTTCCTTCCTCACGCCTGCGCGGCATCTTTTGAGAACGGCTTCCGTGAGCACAGCATCCAAAGGAGCCCCTTCACCAGTGGCCCGGTCTCTCCTCCAACCTCTGCTCTGCTTTCAGTCTTAACACAGATATCTTCTCCTTCACCTGTGTAGTGGTGGCTGTCTGTCACATCACATTTATCCAGCTAAGAGCAGCCAAAAGCCTGGCCCAGAACATCATCTGGAACTAGGTGCTTCCTCAGGAAAGCAGCCTCCACAGCCACGGGCTGCCCTTTGGCTTCAGCAAATTGAAGCAACCACGGATGAGACATTGTGGGAGGGAAAAAAATTTGTCTGTGTCAAATATGTATACACATTATTATTATTATTATCATTAAACAATATAGTTTCAAAATGACTCACATATCCATTACATTGTATATTATAATCTAAGGACCGTTGAGCACATAAGGGAAGGACCCACATAGGTGCCACGCAAACACTGTCAATGAGAGAATGTGTTAATATCCAGGAGCCCTAGAATCAAACCTGTGCAGATGGAGGGGGTCCCGTTTGTTACATGAATTTGAAGCACATCTTTCTACTACAACAAAGAACGTCACCCTGGCAAGAGCTAACACTGAACGGTTTTCAAACAGAAAGCCGCCCCACCTTTTTATACCCCATTCTTCCCGGAGGGCATAAGGGATCCTCTCAAGAAAGGAAAGGGAACTGACCGGGAATACCAGAGGGCAGCCAGCAGCGGATAAGGCCACTTAACTTGCCTCCTGTCCACCAATCAAAAAAGAAAAGGGAGGCTGTCCTGTCACAAATGATTATGAGACATGGGAGAGGTGACAGCCAGCCACAGGAGTACTGAATATCTAAATAAAAATCGTCCATTATATGCCATTCATTCACTGTGAAGCATTATGAATTAATAATAAGTAATAAGTGTGTGGATATTTATACACCGCATACCTTGCCAAGTGTTCTCCCTATACCGTGTCTTTTCATTCTAACTAAAACCCTAGGTATTGGTTACCATCTGTCCCTTCTCTGAGATGGGACACGTATCAAGAGGTGCTTGGCAAAGCTTTCCAACCTCTGTGTGTCAGAGACAGAATCTGAGTCCGATGTTCGCTTCAAAGTCTCTGTGTCTTCAGTTCCTCAACCTGCCCAGCCTTCTCTCCCGAGGCATGAGGATTCTTCATGAAGCAGCTCCAGTACCAGATAAGCCCATAACAGCTGCAAGTATTGTTTAAGAAAGTTAAACACGGGGCTGGAGAGATGGCTCAGCGGTTAGGAGCACTGACTGCTCTTCCAGAGGTCTTGAGTTCAATTCCCAGCAACCACATGGTGGCTCGCACCCATCTGTAGTGGGATCTGATGCCCTCTTCTGGTGTGTCTGAAGACAGCTACAGTGTACTCAGATACATAAAATAAATAAATCTTTAAAAAAACAGAAGGAAAAAAAGGAAGGAAGAAAGAAAGAAAGACAAAAGAGAAATGGTCTATTCCATCACTGAGCTACCTTCTGACAAAACAGAGCAAAATCAAAACTTCACTAAGTGACTGGTAGTTAATGTCCCAACTGCTTGAAAGTGAAGTTCCTAATATCTGAATTCTAAGGGAGCTGCAGCCAGAGCAGCAGGCAGCTCCCTGAAGTCACACCTTCCTTCCCACAGTGCTGATTAGAAGGAATCGGACATTGAGTCCCAGAGGACTAGGAGAGGCACCAAAGCCTGTCAAGGCCTCCAGATCTGGGGCAGCTCATCCAACTTGCAAAGAAAGCTTCAGCTCAGCACCCACAGAGATCTATGTGAAAGGCCTGTGAAGATGGTTGAAGAAAGGGAACCAAGGACGGCTCTGCAGAGCTCAGGAAAGCCCAGAAAACAGCTAACCCGGGGATAAAACTCCAGAGAAAGCAGAAATGAGAGAACAAGACAGAAAAGGGAGGTGAGACCACAAAGGCTCACAGCTGCAATGACCAGGAAGAGCCAGAGGCACGGCCATTGGGGGGGGGGGGGGAGGGAAGAGGAGGCTCTGAAGGCTGAGGCTGCACGGGATGGGGTGCATCTCCAACGGTATGAAACCCAGGGCAGCTAAACTTAGCATGACACAAACTTCTGAATTTTGAAAACCGTTCTGGTTCTCCATTCCAGAGATGACTTTCAATGTCTCTTCCCTCCAACAACGAAACGAAACGAAACATACACACACAAATCTCAAAGTCAGCGACAAGTGGTTCACTCTACATAGTCACAACGTAGAAGATACGAGGCCATGGGCCCCTTTGTCCTAAGTACTGCTGAGTCACATGAAAATAATCTTTAGCCACAGTGAACACTGACCCTCACAGAACCTCGTCTTAAAGCACATACATACATACATACATACATACATACATACATAAAATCCAAAGTTGTTATGAGCATTCTGAAAATACCAGAGAGAAAGAGAATCACAGGGGCTCAGGTACTTTGCTGAGAACTACCTGTGCTGTTGCTAGGTGTGTTGCTAGGTGATTCTTATAAATCAAAAAAAAAAAAGCACCTTAAGGTGCTTTGCTGTCTTAATGAGTGGCCAAGTCAAGCATCCTCAGAACTCAAGCACAGAGCTCATGTGAAGACCAACAACCCCCAAGGACAGGGGCAGGGCCTTCCAAAAAACCATGTTCTCAGCTGCGTGCTACAAGAGGGCTCCTCTAACTCTACAGGGTATGTGATCTTGTTAAAATTCAGGTTCTGATACGGTAGGCCTGGAAAAGCCAGAGGAGGTCAGTGGCAGTGTTCATGGACCCGATGTCAGGTGGGTGGGAGTGGAGGCAGGAGGGCCACTTTAACGTTACACTAGCTAGAAGTTGAGTTACTATTAAAGCAAGGGACAAGGAGCCTGGGGGTGGCTCATGTGGATGAAAGTGCTTGCCAATCAAACACAATGACCCACGCTTGATCCCCAAAAGCCAAGGGGAAAAGCCAGGCATGGGGGTGTGCCCTTGTAAAACCAAACTAGGGAGGCTGAGCTGGGAGGGTCTCTGGAGCTTGCTGGCCAGCCAGCCTAGCTGATACATGAGCCCCAGGTACTGGTAAGAGATCTTGTCTCAGAACAGGAGTCGGACGACAGCACCTGAGGAATGGCATCTGAGGTTGACTTCTGATTCTAGCACACATGAACACGCACACACTCACGCACACAGAGGAAAAGAGAAAGGCAGACCAATCATCCGACATAGTCACAAAAGGCACATGTCATCGACTGATCTAGAACCCTCCTGACAGGCTATAAGTGTTGTCCCAATTCTCAGACCGGTTGGCAACTGGCAGAGAAGTTTCTTCAGCGGAAACCAGTACTCCTGCATAGTCAGAATCCACCTTATGAGACCTCACTGCTCACAGAACAGTTCATGACCTGAAGCTACAGGATGAAGGGAAGGAAGCAATAAAAAAACATAGCATAGCAATTTATGGAGTACTTGCATAAGATCACAGTCAGAGACAAACCGAGGAGCCAACCGAGCTGACGTTGGTGCCCATGCTCCTAGCCACTCAGCTCCTCTGGCTAGCAAGAGGCATCACGGAGATGAAGAGATGGAGGAAGGCTTCAAAGCACACACTGCTTGTAAACCCATGACCCCGAGCAAGCCCTTCTGCCTGCCTCCGTTTCTTTAATATGGGCTAACAATGGTACTCTCTGCTCGGGTTTTCTGAGGATTCAAAGAAGGGTGTCTAAAGCAAGCTCTTGAGACAGCATGCATCACATCATAAATGCTTCGTTTAATGTTTTTCCGATACGGTGATTAAGAAGACTTTTATGCTGGAGCCAAGGAAACAAGAGAATCGGAGAGGAGGTGGGCTTCGGAAAGAAGTTTCTGGACATAGGGTAAAATGATGAGCCTACAGCTCCTGAGACCTCCCCATTCCAGTGACCGCAGAGGCTAAAAGAAAAGGTGCACCCTCAACTGGACAAAACCCTGTCCCCTGTATGCTGTAGGAAGAAAAGACAGTGCCCAATAGTGTGAGATATCACACTCCAGTTGACCTACAGTGTGAAGCCCCTCCATAAGCAAACAGTGAGGCCTTTTAACACTGCCAATATTCGGTATGCTCAGGCATTCCAGGGAAAGAGTGGAGGACAGGCAAATACCCCAGTGCCGCCCACCCGCCCACTCAGCCTTGGAAGGGAAGAGCCCCCTTCACTGTCTGATGGAGATAGTGACTGAGGCTAGCTAGCAAGGGCACTGGCTGGCCAGTGGGATGATTCTGCAGGAAAGCTACCCAGAGGTGCTCACTCAGTGCCACACTGACCAGGAGCTGCCAGTTCTAGCCTACCATAGCTAAGGGAAGGACAGGGACACTGGGCAAAGCAGTGTCTTCCTTC
Organism: Uromys caudimaculatus; assembly: GCA_028551405.1. NCBI lineage: Eukaryota > Metazoa > Chordata > Mammalia > Rodentia > Muridae > Uromys > Uromys caudimaculatus. Next base: position 23,732,070 of record CM052717.1, on the reverse strand, counting down.
TTGACCACATTGCTCAACAGTGTGAAGCAGAAACACAACTGCGGGCAGAAATGTATTACAAAACTAGTATTTAAATCAAGCTTTGGAACAAAGACTTTGTCTATTTTAAGGTTCTGACCTTAAAATACTCAAGAAAAATGAAAATATAATGCTATTTCTACAGCAGAGCTGGCCTGTAAATAAGAAACTGACTCATGTTCTACTTGAAGTACATGTATGACCGTAGGTCATATTCCATGTTCAGTACCATGTGATAGACACTCACACTGCCCATCAATTAGCTAGAATCCCTTCCTTCCTAAGAACCATATTCCAACTTTTTTATCAATACAATGTTCCCAACTAGGTGCTGAAAGTCTGGCACAGTGGGAGAGCACTTGCCTACCATATGTGAGGCCTAGGTTCAATTCCCAGCACCACACACATACACAATCAGCTTCCTCTCCAGCCTTAAGTGGTCATGTGACCATTCTGATAACTAAGAGAAACCGGAATGGGTTTAACGGGGATTTTTTTTTTTAAAATGTGCATTGGTATTTTGCCTGCACATATGTCTGTGTGAGGGTATCGGATCCCCTGGAACTGGAGTGACAGATAGTTGTGGGTGCTGGAAACTGAACCCGGGTCCTTTGGAAGAGCAGCCAGTGCTCTTAACCACTGAGCCGTTTCTCCAGTCCCTCACAGGGAACTTTCTAAAGAGGAGTCTTGGCTGTCACTAGGTATGATATTAAGCCTGTTTTTCTGGCCTGACACAGGAAGAAGCTGGGACAGAACAGCCATCCACGCTGAGGTACCACAGCACACACTATACCACATACACGTCACTTGAGGCCAGGATGACAGAAGCTCCTGGCTGCCCAACCTCACTCTTATACAAGAGAAAACTAAAACTCAGTTGCCTAACCCACTGGTTTTCTGCCTCTACGTGTTATAAAATTTGCAAAAAAAGAAAGAAAGAAAGAAAGAAACAAACAAACAAACAAACAAACAAACAACCTTTAGCCAAGTTGTTTGGTTGGACAGGTACCATGAAGTAAGTAGGAATTCATCTCATGTATTCTTTCTGACACACTGAGACCATGTAGAATAAAATACTTGTATGCTAATGGCTCTCCTCCACCAACGTAGGATATTAATAAATTATATCATGAGAACACTGTGGGCCTACTCCTAAGTGTGCTGAAGCGTCTTGGTATGTTCTCTGCATTGCTCTGGGAAGAAAATCCTGGGAAAATGTATAAAGCAGCATGTAAGCACTTTGGTCAAATACTGCTTACCAAGCGGCTGGGTGCCACAAATGAAGGTACTTAGCATCTCTGTGCCTTTGAGGCAGCTCCTGCCTCAAAGGTGGTAGTACATATTAAAATGAGCTGATGCTTACGCGATACCCAGCCCTGTGCCTGAGGCTGTTAATATTTACTAGGCATCTATTCATATCATGGTAAAGCTGGCAATGATGTAGCCAAAAGTTAATAATAAAAGCCAGATGGGTGTGTTTACCCAGCACAGTGCATTCCTTCTTGACATGACTCTGGAATATTGACATAAGCCCAGGCTGTAGATGTGGCTGATTATCGATGGTGCTTTTTTTGACAGTGCTCCTAACTGCCACACTCACAGTCACAGAACAGCAAGGGTGGTACACATCTGCACAACAAGCTGCTTTTCCTGGGGTTGTAGTCATAAAGAGAGGGCTGGGCTGAGAGACTAGCAGAGACAGCTAAAAACAACCCCCTAAGCCAAGCAAACAAGGGTCAATACCTGTGCAACATGGTAGCAAGAAACCTTCACTTAATATATCATGCAATCTGGAAGACCATGGCCTCTTGCCTTTCAGGAGTTAGGCAAGTATACTTATTTATTTATTTGAAGATCTAACACAAAGCATCCAGGTCTTCCTAGGGTGCTGCCAAGAGCCACCACTGATATATAACCTACCATGAGTCACCCACGCCCCCTCGATCAGGGCAGCATAAAGGTTTTTCTAGATGAAAGCAACCTCAACCTAGCCTTAAGGCCAAAGGTACCCCAAAATGTGTTTTCATATTTCTTCCTTTTAAATCAATAATAATAATAGGATGAGAATTAACATTTTTCTCCCACCTAAGAGAAGATGAAGGAAAAACGGAAGAGAGGGAGGTCTGCCTGTCTGTCTATCTCCTGTGTGCCTGTTACCATTTTTCTGTTACCTTATCAAGTCTGGCAGAGCCAAAGGAAAGCCAGCATGATCCTCTGTCACCTCTTCATGAGACTAGAACAGTACCATACAACAGAGAGAGAATGGGAGTCACAGGCCTGAGCCGTGTTACCGCACACCGTAGAGGCCGTAATTAATGAAAAATACAAAGTAATGGGCTAGAGTTCATTTTAGTAGTAAATTTTATTCAAAATACCATCCATCACATCGATATGTAATAAGTCTGAAATTGTTAATATTTTCTACTCCTCCTTCACACCGAGTCTTCAAACACCCTGTGCATGGCGTACCTAGTACCTGGCAATAAGGATTAGCCACATGTCAAGGACCTGGGAGCAAAGGTAGCTCCTGGCTCAGCAGGCTCTTCGGATCCCTCAGTGGTGGTGGGACATGCCATCTGCTTCATCTCAGCAAGCTAGCCCGAGCACCTTCAAGTGGAGGGAATGGGCTTAAAATAACTTAAGTCTACTGCTGCTCACCGTGTGGTTTACTGCTCACCCGGCCAGAGCCAAGGCCTATGTATTCAAGCTTCTTCACCACGACTTTACTGGAAAGTCCTGGAAAGGCTGGCCGATAGAAAAACTACTTCCTAAGACAGTATTCTGTTTTCCTCCAGAGAAGCCAGGGATAATCGGACCTACACCATACATTTCACCGCTGGAACACCCCCTTCCAGTGACCTATATAAAACATTGGCTTGGGAAATGACAGGATGGGGTTTCCATTGTGCCACAGTCATGGGTAGGGCAGTTTGAAAGATGACCTGAACGCACCAGCATCACCAACTTGTCATGTCTACTGAGATGAACAAAAGCAACGGCAGAGCGTTTAGCCAAGTGTGAAGCACCCCACAACCCTAGTAACTTATTTGTCACCTGGAAGACCAATTTGGGGGAGGGGCTTGTGGGAAGGGTGGATAACTTGAAACAGATACTGAAGTGAGGAGGTGGGACCCCTGAGACTCCAACTGGTTGATTTCACTAAACTTCGTACTATTGGAAAAGGACAAAGAGAGTTGAGTACCTCTGGCAACTGTCCCTAGCAATCATGAGACAAGATAAAAGTAACAGGGACTCTTCTACTGCTACACCGCCCAGCACCCACTGGATTTCTTCTTCGCGAGAACTGTACAGAACTGGTTTATAGTTCCAGACACTCAGCTCCCTCACAGTGCTTAACTGACCTCAAAATACTGCGCCCTTGGGGGTCCTGGCGCCTCCAGAGCTGAGTCCCTGCCTCTGCAGGAGTCCTGGCGCTGGGGTTCTCGAAACCGCGAAAGCCAGTTCGCCCTCTCCAACCCAAACAAACAGGCTGGGCTGGCCGCAAGAGTCTTCGTCTACCTGCCGAACTGCCGGGTCACGCCCGCGGACTGCTCCGGGCCCGCAGCCTTTTACTAGATCCAGGAGCAGTCACCCACACAAAGACGCCTTGTGCCTCTGCGCTTGGCGACAGGCAGCAAGTCGCGGGCACCGTACCCGAACAGGGCAGAGAGAGTGCCCTGGCGCCAAATCCCTAGTCCCACATTCCCAGCCGATCTTCCTTAGAAAGGCCATCCCATAGCTCTCTGGCTTAAATATGGGCGTCCAGTCGGCTGCACACAACGCGCACCCCCACCGAAAGAAACCGATCGGAGCAGGCGCACCAGAAAGGGGCGCACAAGCGGCTCAGCAGAAGTTTGCTTTGTCGCCGGCAGGAGGGGCCGAGCACCCCAATGCCCAACTCTTGGCCCACCTCATCACCCGGGCTGCAGGACGAGGGGGTCCTCCACGGCCCGCTCACCTCTAGTCCAGTCCACCACTTGTTTGGGGCTCCACTTGGTCACGGGCTCCATGGTATGCTGCTTCGCTGCCTGCTGGTCTGGGGAGTCGACGGCGGAGTCCTACAGCCGGCGCCCGCGGTTGTCCCCTGCGTGTCCCGAGCGTCCGCTCGCTCAAGCCTGCATGGCCGCAGTCAGCCAAGCCATCGCGCTGCTGCTCAGCGAGGGAAGCGCGGCCCTGGGTCCCTACGCACGGGACAACTGTGTCCGGTACGGCTTCTCCCCGCAGTCACCGCTGTCCAGCTGCAGCTCCCGCACGCCGCTCTCTGATACAGCTGCTTCTCCGCGACCACCGCAGCTGCCGGAGCAAGGTTGCAACCTCAGACCTCAGGCTGCCCTGGCGTGGGACTCTCCTGGCCGGGAACTTCTAGGTCGGCTGGCCTCCCGCGGTTCCTGCGAGCGGCGTTCGCCTCCGAGGTCCCCACTCCGCGTGCGCCGGCGCCTCGAGCCTTCCCGCCAGCCGGTCCCACCTCCTGCGCCACCGTCGCGGGCCGCCCGGGCGGGGAAGAACGCGGAACGTGCGCGCTCGGGTAGCAAAGTTTCGGCTCCGCTCGCTGCTCCCGGAATAAGAGAGGGGGCGGGGCGGAGAGGGAGCAACACGTGGGAGGGGCGGGGCCGAGTGGGAGCAACACGTGGGAGAGGGCGGGCCGCGATGACGCTAACTCCGGTGGCTTTCCCTCCTGCATCCCAGCTCCAGACTCCAGGGTTGTACTTTTCCTTTTCAAGGGGTGGGCTGTAGCTGCTGCCTGAGTCCTGGAGAGCCGCTTGACTCCGAAAAGGTCCCAGCTTAGTGGCAGCCGAACCATCTGAATCCTGTAAACAGTTTTTTCTTTGTTTGTTGGTTTGAGATGTGTATGTTCTCGTTTTTTAAAAGCTTCGAGTCGCAACCTCGCTCAGCCATTCAGCCGTCTTCCTTTTAAGTTCCCTCAAGTAGGCCAGTTGTGTGTGTTTTGGCCAAAGGATGGCCGTGTACCACGTCTCTGAAGGCCGCTACAGTGTATCAACTCTTCGGTTTAATAACACCAGAATGGCAGCTCTTCCAGTTGTGTTTTGCCATAATGCCATAGTCATATTTTCAAAAATGACCTAACGCTCGATTCTGATTACTCATTAACCCTGAGGCGAAATTTGTCAGCGAGCCAAAAAGAAAAGAAAAAAAGAGAACCTTGCCCAGTTTCAGCCTCTGACAAGGGGAGGAAAACTCTTTCCGCACTACAAGCCTCAATTTGGAAGCAGAGCACGGGTCTGGGGAAAACCCTATAACCGGTGTTTACCTCTATCCCGCCCTCCTTGCTTTACCTCCCACACACATGCAGACACTCTTTTGGCCCCTTGTGAGTCTTCTTTCAATTATAGTTATTGATTTCCATCTTCCCCAGGGCGACTATTAACCCTATCCAAGGAAGAGGATGCTTGGTATTTTGGGTGTTTTGAGCTAGATCTGTTCTTCCTCTTTCAGCTACTTAGCTTCGGGCGTAAAGGAGAGGTTGGTGTTTATTCGTTCAGGAGATATCCGCAGTTGTTTCCCCTGTTCCAACCACTGCGTTGGTATTTGCTCTGTTAGAATAGGTGCTCTTTATTACACGCGAGAATCGCCAGTGGTACCCAGATATCTGTTGTAAGTGTTCTGGTGTATAGTGTACAAACTGCCCCAGTCTCCTGTGTAATTCGTCTGTGCAATAGAGACGTACAACTATCAAAAATAGCGATTTTTTTTAAACCAAAAGTAATTACCCAACCCAGAAACTTGGCAAAGGCCATGAGAAGATTTCCGATAGAGTAGCTGCCTTCTTTTTAAGAAATGTTTGACACCTGTCTTTTCTTAAACCATCTTTATGGCCTTCAGAGTGGAGAAGCATCTTGACCTTTGCACAGTGGGAACTGTGCCTACAGTTTCGAAAATAGCTATATGATTAGGATGACCAAGCAAGTAATTCAGGGCTGCCTAGAAAGGGGATGCAACAGTAACTAACTGATAGACTATGAATCTGGCTGCTTAACCCCTGGAATCACGAAGAGGATCATATGCTCTATCAAATGATTTTGCTGTGGAATTTTCCTTGATGTTTTTTGACAATGCTCTCTTGATCCTTTGTGTTTATTGTTTTGAAGCATTAAAAGCTGGAATTTCGGGCTGGAGAGATGGCTCAGTGGTTAAGAGCACTGATTGCTCTTCGGAAGGTTGTGAGTTCAAATCCCAGCAACGGTGGGCAATGGTGGTGCACGCCTTTAATCCCAGAGCACTTGGGAGGCAGAGGTAGGTGGATTTCTGAGTTCCAGGCCAGCCTGGTCTACAGAGTGAGTTCCAGGACAGCCAGGGCTACACAGAGAAACCCTGTCTTGAAAAGAAAAAAAAAAAAAAAAAAAAAAAAAAAAAAATCCATCAAATCCCAGCAACCACATGATAGTTCACAACCAATGCCCTCTTCTGGGGTGTCTGAAGACAACTACAATATACTTACATATAATAAATAAATAAATCTAAAAAAAAAAAAAAGAGCTGGAATTTCAGAGTCCACTTTGCCGAATTTCATCCCACAGATAGCACAATCTACTCTGAGTGAATAAACAAAATATGCAAAAAAAAACAAGTTAAAAATCTCCGACCTGAAAGACCAATTAACTATCTAAATGAATTAGCAATGTGTTTACTCTTCCAGACCAGCAGGCTAATTATTATGTAAATAAGGCCTTCTACCGTAATTATAGCTGTTAGCATATGAAAGTTCCAGGGCTGCCACCGAACTGCAAACTTTACATAGAAAGTTTAGCACATCAAAGAGGAGGGATTTTAGATAAGCAGCTACGGAAATTGACATGTACACAAAAGTGATCGTTTATGCACACTTGCCCGTTTTCTTCCAGCTTGTCCCTGGTGGCCTTGTCCCCTGGTAGCCACACTCTTCAGAAGGAGCACATTCCCTCCTTTCCACCCTGACGCTTGCCAGGGTTCCTCCCACATAACTAGGAACTGAACAAACCTTTTGACTGAATTTGATATGTTACAGTGTGGATACTAGAACCTATTCTTCGTACTTTCCTCTCCTCTCCTTTTCTCTGCCAGCCTCCTCGTAGACTTAGGTCATTTATTCAATCAACAAAATGTGTTATAAATGCTTGTACCATACTGAACTGAGTATGAAAAAGATTAAAAATCTCACAGCTAGTGACTCTCGGAAATCATTGGACTTTATCAGGAAGGGTTTTCTTCTGTTGCCTTTAGTCAGAAGATGAAGACCAAGGGGGTACAGAGGAACCCGGACCAGCAAGTTTGGGAATCAATTTCACATTAATAATTTGAGTCTCTTCAAAGCTTATTGGTTTTAGTTGAGAAGTAGGGCCTAAGCACTTTGGAGACAAAGTTATTACTATACCTACTAGATAAACACACTCTTTTTTAAAAGATTTTATTTTATATTTGTGAGTACACCATTGCATAAGATCTTATTACAGATGGTCATGAGCCACCATGTGGTTGCTAGGAATTGAACTCAGGACCTCTGGATGAGCAGTCAGTGCTCTTAACCATTGAGCCATCTTTCCAGCCCAATAAACACACTCTTAAAAGATGCTGAGCCCAGCCGGGCAGTGGTGGCGCACGCCTTTAATCCCAGCACTTGGGAGGCAGAGACAGGTGGATTTCTGAGTTTGAGGCCAGCCTGGTCTACAGGTGAGTTCCAGGACAGCCAAGGCTACACAGAGAGACCCTGTCTCAAAAAACCAAAAAAAAAAAAAAAAAAAGAAAAGATGCTGAGCCCTTTCGCAGTTCAAAACACTTCCCATAATGAGAGAAATGTGAAGGCATTCAAAGGCTGCTCCAAATGCTTTTCCTCTCAGCTGAGGTCCCTTCTTTCGATGGTTGTCTTTCTGTCATGAGGTTCCTTTTGCAAATCAGAACAGTTAGAATCATTTAATCTTTTCCACATACAAATTGACTCATGCTGTTTCTCTTTCAGCTTGAAAGACAACAAATCCTGTGGAGTTCCCCCGGAGACGTGATGTGACAGAATGGGGCACATGTTCTTATCTATGATGTCACCAGGCTACAAAGTCAGTCATCAGTCAAGGACATCCCCCCGGCTGCTGATGAGCTTGTCCCCGCTCAGCTTTAATGGACCTGGATTCTTCACACCACAGTCATGAAATTATCTCCCTAAATACACAGTGTCCCATAGATAATCCAGGTGGTAAAGTTCTCAAACCTTTTTTTTTTTTTTTTTTGAAATAAATGCAGCCTTACTTGTTTGAATTCTTTTGATCACTCGGGAATCTTAATGACATCATCCCCCAGACAGTAAAAGAGCTAATGTTGGGCTTTCTCTTACTGACTCCCACCGTTATCTCACAGACCAACATCGATAGCATAAAAAGTGCCTCATGTCGCTTATCGGTCCTCATTATTATTCTATTTTTATTTACTTGGTTTATGAAAATAGGGCCTCATACGTGCTAATCTGTATGTCCAGGCTTCTTGTGACTGTTTTTAGGCTGGGTCTGAGTAAATCGCCCAAGCTGACCTTGAATTTGGTGTGTAACCCACAGAAACCTTGAACTTGTGATCCTTTGCCTCGGGTTCCAAACTCACAGGTTTTAGCAGTGTTTACTACCAGGCTTGCTTTTGTTGATTTCTTTTCCAGGGCTTAGAAAGGAACCAGGGCCTTGCACAAGTAAGTGTTCATCCTCTGCCTCTACTATTTGAAATCACGTTCAGAAGAGCTGATTCAAATAAAGAAACACTGACCACTGTCACTGAATTTTAAGGATCTAGAACAGTGGTTCTCAGCCTTCCTAACGCTGCGACCCTCTAATACAGTTAGTTCCTCATGTGGTGGTGACTCCCAACCATAACATTATTTTATTGCTACTTCGTAACTGTAATTTTGCTACTGGCATGAATCAAAATGTAAATATCCCATATTCGGGACATCTGATATGAGATCCTACAGGGGTCTCACCCCATGTGTTGAGATCGTCTGATCTAGAGGCATATTTGGAAGAGTTCCTAAATGAAGCAACACCCAAAAATAGTTACGCCTCTTACCCTCAGGTGCTAAAGCAGCTCACAGGAGCACACTGCATAGACAAAACGATGTGTCCTATCCCCCCACCCCCACCCCTTGGATGAATGATATTTCCTATTGCAGCTATCAGGTTGCAGAGTATCTAAAGAGAACAGAACACCATTCCCACCTGTTGTTCTTACAGCTCCATGCAACTTCGCAGGACTCACAATCTCTCTGGACAAGTAAACATGACACTGTAAGTCCCAGACTTAATAATGACCCTTGTTTCAAACACAAGTTTTATGTTGATGTCTACAGACAAAGGCCGAGGGTGAGAAAGCACAGAGACCACTGTAAGTCTCTTTTTAAAATTAAATTATTCCGATTGGGCAGTGGTGGCGCACGCCTTTAATCCCAGCACTTGGGAGGCAGAGACAGGCGGATTTCTGAGTTCGAGGCCAGCCTGGTCTACAGAGTGAGTTCCAGGACAGCCTGGGCTACACAGAGAAACCCCGTCTCGAAAAACAAAAATAAATAAATAAATAAATAAATAAATAAATAAATAAATAAATAAATCCAAGTAAATCTTGAGCATTAGAAATAAAACACAGATTTGAATGTTACAATTTGCTAATATTAACAGGACAGACAAATAATTGTTTCTGTATTGCTTTATGATTTTTTTTACTTGATTTGGTTTAACTGAAACATGTTATAAGACCATTTCAAGTCAAACTGAAGCTGGGGACGGTAGCGCACGCCTTTAATCCCAGCACTTGGAGGCAGAGGCAGGTCTTGCTGCTTTCCAGACAAGAGCTTTACTGAAGGATCTCTCCAACCAGCTCCAGAACTTTTATGTTTTTGTGGATTTTTTTTTTTTTATCAGTGCTGAGGATTGAGCACAATGCCTTCCAATGCTAGACAAATGTTCTTTTACTAAGATATATCCCAGGTCCCCCTCCTCCTAATTAGAGTTTAAAACAAAATAAAGATATGCAAATACCAGAACTATCAAGATTGCAATTATCATGACTCATACTTTGGTTATCAAATTGAGGGTTTCACATATATTAACATCCTTTTTTTGAAACAATGGAAGTATTAAACACACACAGAAACTCAGTCTCATCGTTAGTCATCAGATGGAACTTGCTTTTCGTTTGAGGGTCCAGCTCTCTTGTTAATATTCAGCATCACTGGATGAGCGAAGAGACACTCCTAAAGCCAGTGAAGCTCCTTCGTGGATATGTCTGTGAGATGTTTCTGGAAGAAATTAACATTAGAATCAGTAGACTAAGCAGAGAGGCTCCCTCACCCACCAACCTACCAGAGAGACTCCCTCATCAACCCCACCAGAGAGGCTGCTTCACTGACCCACCAGGACTCAAGAACAAGAAGATAGATGAAGGCTACATTGCCCTCAGTAACCAGGGGCATTGCTTATCTTCTACTCTTGGCATCCTCGTTAATCTGGTTATCAGTTCATACCAAGAAGGGTCTCAGATGTCCACAGTGCTGAACTTCCCACCAATGAGAAGGAAACTGTGTATCCTGCCCCGACTCATTAGGGATAATATCTCCATGTAGCCCACACAGTGTGAAGTTTATCTGATTATCTTTAACACAATTTTCTCATTTCTTCCTGTACCACTGGGTTTTACAGTTATTTTATTTATTTATTTATTTATTTATTTATTTATTTATTTATTTATTTATTTGCAAAATGGTGTAATTCACAGAATGGTGTTATCTTCAGTTACTACTTAATACCCTAAGAAACCTAAAAGCATTCCCTTCCGACAGAAGAAGGCACTTAATGTCATTGTTAGCCAAAGCCTGTTGTCTTTAAAAGCCCAGAGGTGAAGTCCTGGTTACTCCCTAGCCAAGCTGCCACAATATTACAGTCTCTTGCAGAGTGATGGGGGCACATGACTTTAATCCCAGCACTCAGGAGGCAGAGGAAAGTGGATCTCTGTGTGTTTGAGGCCAACCTGGTCTACAGAGGGAATTCCAGGAAAAGCCAGGGTTACCCAGAGAAACCCTGTCTCAAAAAAAAAAAAAACAAAAACAAAAACAAAAAACGTGACAGACTGCCCAAAGGGAATCCTGTCCTGAAGACAAGGTGAACTTGATAAACTCCAAATGTACCATTCCATGCATTAAGAGGTTAGCCCTGTAACCTCAACACATATGGGGCCACAGAGTCAAGTCTCTGCAATTCCACTTGCGTATACAAGAGTCTCAACCAAGCGGTCTGACAATACTTCCTTCACCCTCATCTTTTGTTGTTGTTGTTGTTTTGGGTTTTTTGTGTTTTGTTTTGGTTTTTTTTTTTTTTTTGGTTTTTTTGTTTTTGTTTTTGTTTTTTTGACTTTTCAGGGTTTTTAATAGTCACATACAGAGGTCTGGTTCATTTCAGCTCCTTTACTGCCAAACCTGGGGGTAAGGTGTGCTTCAGCTTCTCTGTCTTCTTGTCTGTGGCGACCAGGGTGTAAAGGTAGCTGCTACAGCGAACCTTGAACTTCACATAATCCTTGTCCTTCTTGATTTTGACAGATTTGGCATCCTTCCGCTGGGCTGTGAGCAGAAAGTCCTTGATTTCCTCAGTTTTCCCAGGCCTGTCGACCGGCGCTCCGCTCTGGTCTCTGCACCCGGCTTCGGATTGCCTTCCCTCCTCTTTTTTTTTTTTTTTTTTTTTTATCCTGCGGAACCATGCTTTGTCTCCTGCCTGATTTCCGGGCTAAAATGTAACTGACCACAATTTTAGATTTTTAGCACATTTAAGAGCATTTATGTGCCAATAACCCTAAGCGGGGCTTTTTTTGTGCAGCCCTTTCCACTTAATTGAAACATTCCCTCCTGAAAGCAGAAGTGAGATGGAGAGGACCCCGGAAGCTGAGAAAGTCTGCAGGGCCCCAGAGGCTCTTTAAACTCAGAATGAAGCTGAGAAAGGGAGAATATTGACAAGACCCCTCCCCAACATTAAGCAAACAGTAAGCAGTTGCTGGTGACAGGAGACTGTGTGATTGAGCGGCTTTCAAGGTGGGCAGGTACACAGCTTTCATAAGCTGTCGTCGATGCGGACCGTTCAGTGACACAGCTGTCTTTGAGTCACTATGCTCCTGTAAGTGACCTCAGGAAGCTCACTGGCCCATCAAGATACACTTGGATGGGATAGTTTCTTTCTTCGGTCGCCAGTGTCCTATTGAGGTGTATAATTTATTCATGTCTCTCCAGGAAAAGTTGTACAATGAGGCTCCACATGGGAACTACACTTTCAAGGACCTCAGAAGACATACCACCAAAATCCTCTGTATCGGGGACCACGGGAGATTTTTTTTTTTTTTTTTTTTTGGTTTTTCGAGACAGGGTTTCTCTGTATAGCCCTGGCTGCCCTGGAACTCACTCTGTAGACCAGGCTGGCCTCGAACTCAGAAATCCGCCTGCCTCTGCCTCCCGAGTGCTGGGATTAAAGGCATGCGCCACCACTGCCCAGCGAGATTTTATTTTTAAATAAGCAAATAAAAATTGCATGTTTATCCTATTCAACATACTGTCTTGATATGTTTGAGTGGTCTCCTAGCTAAATCAAAATCTGCAAGGATTTTCATTTAACCATAGATCATATAATTCCAGAAAATGAATCTTGTTCAATATAAGTGTGAATTAATGATGTGTAAGTTTATACTCACAAGCTCTCTCAGAAATGAAAAAGGAAATATCAAGTAGTTCATTAAGGAATTCTAAATAGATTTTATATTAGCAACCAAAATTAAAAGAAAAGGGGCTGGAGAGATGGCTCAGCAGTTAAGAGCACTGACTGCTCTTCCAGAGGTCCTGAGTTCAATTCCCAGCAACCACATGTTGGCTCACAACCATCTGTAATGGAATCCAATGTCCTCTTCTGGTATGTCTGAAGACAGCTACACTGTACTCATATACATGAAATAAATAAATATAACTTTAAAAATTTTTTTAAAGCAGTAAAATGTAAAAAATAATTCCATTTTTTTCCTCCTGGCCATTTAGTCCCCAACAATAATGACTCTGAGACTAATTATTTATTAATAATGCCTAGACCATAAGCTTCGGCGTGCTCTCTGACTTGCTCTGAACTTATTATCCCTTTTAGTCTAACCTGGGTTCAGCTCTATGACTGGTTTCCTCTTCTAGTCTTTTTTTTTTTTTTTTTTTTTTTTTTTGGTTTTTCGAGACAAGGTTTCTCTGTGTAGCCCTGGCTGTCCTGGAACTCATTCTGTAGACCAGGCTGGCCTCGAACTCAGAAATCCACCAAGTGCTGGGATTAAAGGCGTGCGCCACCACTGCCCAGCTCTCCTCTCCTAGTCTTATGTCCATCTTCTCAGCATTCCTGGGTGAATCTCCCACCCAACTATTGCTCAGAATTCTCACTATCCCCACTGGATGTCCCACCTCTCATTTCCTGCCTCAGATCATTGGCCATAAGCTTTTTTTATTGACGGGTGATGCTTGTAAGAGATTCTCTCTATAGAGAAACGCTCAGGCTCACGCTTTTGCTAGCTTTATTAAACAGCCCAAGACCACTTGCCTATGGATGGTGCCGCTCATGATGGGTGTGCCGCCCAGTAGAGGGTCCTGCTGCATCAATTAACAATCAAGACATCCCAGAGCCCCAAGCATGCCCACAAGCCAATCTGATCTAGGCAGTTCCTCAATCAAGACTCTCTTCTAAACTGTCTGTCTCTAGGCTGTGTCAAGCTGACAGTTAAAGCTAATCAGAAGACAGAGCTCACGTTGCAATCTCCGAAGCAGACCATTTAATTTGTTTTTAAACCTATCAGGGTAATAAATGTAATTCTGGAACAGGTAAATATGTTCATAGCTGGATGTGCTGGTATACATCTATAATTCCAGCACTTAGTAGACTGAGACAGAAGGATCGTAAGTTCTAAACTAGCCAGGCAATCTACACCCTCACGTTCCAGTGCAAGAGTATGCAGGCAAAACTTGACTACTATGGTCTGGTATGGGAAGATGGTCTAAAAGGTGATTAACTGATTAACTGTGCTGATAACGAAAATGCAGAGAGCCAGTAACATGAGCATAATATGGTAAGTCTTAGAGTGGCCAAAATAAACCATGCAGCTACACCTCAGCACTGGCGAGGCTGCAGAGACAGGACAGCGAGTTTCCTTTGTCTCCGAAGCTTTCTTACTTGCATCCAAGGACCTATTCAATGGATCTAATTATTTTCCACTATGTCCAGCCTAATATCTTCTCTGCTAAATTGGCTCTTTATTCAGTAATATAATTTTCTCTGTGTTTGTCTGTCACAGTGATTGTGTCTTCTACTGTGTTTGCATTCAAGGGACACTGAAGAACACTGCTCTGTGAGTGTTTACATGTATTTTGTCATGTAAATCTAAAGCAGCTTTTAAAGGCTCGTGGTTATCTCATTCTCCATTCAACAAAGAGTTGAATGTCTACCACCATCCCCTATTGTACAAGAGGCATCAATGAAATACCATTTATAGATATTATAAAGATAATTTTTTAAAAAAAAATAAAATGTAACCTGCTCAAAAAAAATGTGACTTCAGGAAACTGGATCATTATCCTAATCTTTCAGAACATGACCAAAGAGGTCATGTGTGAAGACAGCTTTGGGGATGGATTGGGTCAGAGCAAACTGCAGAAGCTGTAGTGGATACTTCAGAAGGAGAATAGGAAATGCCAGGTCTTGTGCAGGCTGCTTGAGCTGCAACCAGGTTGGCTGACATATCCCTGAGAAAACACTCCTGGAGCATAGAAAACAAACAAGAGAGACAGAACTGTGGAAACGAGAGGGAGAGAGGGAGTCAGAGACCAGAAAACTATAAACCAATCATGAGGGATCCAACCTTGAAAAGGACGATTAAGTCCTCATGAACGATGGCTGCCTGTGGAGATAAGGAATGAGTTGACAGTCTTGTGTTTGGAAGAGGTGACAGCAGGAAGGAGCCATAGATATATATGTGCTGTGATGGGATTTGTCAAGAAACAGCACATTTGTCCTTTGGTCTGGGTACTGGCTAGTTTTGTGTGTCAACTTGACACAAGCTGGAGTTATCACAGAGAAAGGAGTTTCAGTTGAGAAAATGCCTCCATGAGATCCAGCTGTAAGGCATTTTCTCAATTAGTGATCAAGGGCGGAGGGCTCCTTGTGAGTGATACCATCTCTGGGCTGGTAGTCTTGAGTTCTATAAGAAAGGCAGCTGAGCAAGCCAGGAGAAGAAAGCCAGTAAGTTACATCCCTCCATGGCCTCTGCATCAGCTCCTGCTTCCTGACCTGCTTGAGTTCCAGTCCTGACTTCCTTTGGTGATGAACAGCAGCATGGAAGTGTAAGCTCAATAAACCCTTTCCTCCCCAACTTGCTTCTTGGTTTGTGCAGGAATAGAAACCCTGACTAAGACAAATTGGTACCAGTATAGTGGAGTATTCCTGTGACAACCTGACCATGTTTTGGGGAGGACTGTGGAAGGACTTTGGAACTTTGGGCTAGAAGATCCATTCAGTGTTAAGAGCTCTGTGGAACGTTGTGTAGGAGCTTGGAAGATAATGTTGAGAACAGTGCAGAAGATGGAGGCCTGGCTTGTGAAATTTCAGAGGGAAGATTAAAGACCCTTATCAGGGCCATTGCTAGTTTGATTTAAGATTCTGTGGTTTTGGTTAGCTGGGGCTGAAGAAATCAGCTGTGATTAACAAGATACCAGAACTACTAAAGCAAAACCATTGCCTTGCTGGGACTATTGATGCTGGTTAGCTGGAGCTAAGATATTAGCGGTGATTAAGAAGAGACCAGCATCATTGGGGTGAAATCTTCTGAGACGTATTTTCTGAGAGTACAGAGGCTGCGTTCCAGAGACAGCCGTACCTTGTGCGATGGCTGGACTTGATAATGTGTAAGAGTCACCCAGGTAGTACTGGTTTTGAAGGTATGAAGGAGTCATGAAGAGCAGCTGAGGCCTGGGCATTGTGAGAGGCCACAGAAGGCCATTGGTGAAGGTGCAGCCTCAGTTGCAATTTATGGCCCAGGACTGAAGGAGTCATGCAAAGGAGGTGAGGCTTGGCACCATGAAGAGGGCCTATGAGAGGCTGTTGGTAAACCTAGTTGTAGCAGAAGACAGCAGTGTTTTGGAGATGCCAGAACCATGAGATGACCACCAAGAACAGCAGCAGCAGTGGACTACAGGCATCTGGAGCCTAGAAGAAAAGGTGTGTGCTGCAAAGGTCAGAGCTGGAGAAGTGACTCAAGCCCTTGGAAGAATCCAGAAGATCGTGAGTGGATCCCAGACATTGGGTGGTTGGAGTTTGATTTTTCTTTTGATTGTGACTGTGCCATGATATATGTTTCCCTCTTGAAAAAAGAAGGTATTTTAGTGGAGCCCACAGTTAAGAGACTTTGAATTTTTAAAAGACTTTGAATTTTAAGAGATTGGATGTTTAAAAGGGACTGAAATGTTAATATGTAAGAATTTGCAAAGATTGTGGGACTTTCAAAGTTATTTAGATCTTGGGATGAATAAGGAAGTAAGGGTCGAGGCTTATTGGTGATGTGTTTGTGTGTCAAGTTGACAAGGGGTCCATTGTACTGGCTAGTTTTGTATGTCAAGTTGACACAAGCGGAGTTATCACAGAGAAAGGAGCTTCAGTTGAGGAAATGCCTCTATGAGATCCAGCTGTAAGGCATTTTCTCAACTAGTGATCAAGGGGGGAGGGCCCCTTGTGGGTGGTACCATTTGTGGGCTGGGAGTCTTGGGCTCTATAAGAAAGCCAGCTGAGCAAGCCAGGAGAAGCAAGCCAGTAAGAAACATCCCTCCATGGCCTCTGCATCAGCTCCTGCTTCCTGACCTGCTTGAGTTCCAGTCCTGACTTCCTTTGGTGATGAACAGCAATGTGGAAGTGTAAGCTAAATAAACCCTTTCCTCCCCAACTTGCGTCTTGGTCATGATGTTTGTGCAGGAATAGAAACTCTGACTAAGAGCTGGGCAGTGGTGGCGCATGCCTTTAATCCCAGCACTTGGGAGGCAGAGGCAGGTGGATTTCTGAGTTAGAGACCAGCCTGGTCTATAGCCAGGGCTACACAGAGAAACCCTGTCTCGAAAAACAAAAAAAAAAAAAAAAAAAAAAAAACAAAAGAAAGAAAGAAAAGAAAAGAAAAAGAAACTCTGACTAAGACAGTCAGTAATTTCAAAAGCTACAATACAGAGAAAAAAAAAAAATAATGATCCAAACCCTCAAAAAACCATAATATTGGTGAGAAGAAGAACTCATTTTAGAAAGAAAACAAAGTCGATAATATATAGTCTCATAAGTTACCTTTTCCACCAAACCCTTCCCTGGCCCAAGAAAACTACCGTTGTCTACTCTGTTGGAGTGAACATTCTTGATAAGCATTACTCACAGACTTATGCAATGAATAGACAGATAGAGAGAGATAGAGAGAGAGAGAGAGAGATAGGATGATTAGTAGATCAATAATCCATGTGTTTAGATAGATAATTATAGAATAGATTGTAGATATATGGTAATAGACAGATAGATGATAAGACCATAGATGATAAATGATAGACGATAGATAGACAGAAAATAGTAGGTGGATGATAGGTAGATAAATGATAAAACACAACTAGATAGATGATTGATAGATAGATGATAGATGTTTACCCAGTAATTATCTATATATACATATATAATATTAATTTTCCCCATTAAGTAAATGCCTTTTATTAAAATGAGGGAGGAAAGTCTGACTTTAACGAAATATTTTTCTTTCCTCAGAATTATACTTCCAAGGGTTAGGAAACAGAGCTGCTTCTACTTCAGCTCTGCTCGGTCTTTGAACTTTCCAGGGGAGGATTCATTCCCTGGCATGAAGCAGTCAAAGAAGGCTGTCAGACAGACAGAGGTTGTTAACTGGCAGTAGGTCACGGAGCTACCTGAGGGAAAGTGAAGGCTGGTGTTTACCACAGTTACTAATTACATATGCCATGTTAGAGAGAACACTGCTACCTGACACACCAGTGTGGGGCCCTCCTGTCCCTTCTCTGGCTCCGGCCCTCCCTGTGGAGGAAACAAAAGGCACCTATGTACCTAACAGGAAAGGCTCCTTTGGAACCCAGGCAAGCCTTATAGACTCTGCCAAGTAGCTGGAACCTCGGATTATCTCCATTAAAGACATGACAAAGTAGCTGGTCAGTGGTGGCGCATGCCTTTAATCCCAGCACTTGGGAAGCAGAGGCAGGCGGATTTCTGAGTTTGAGGCCTGCCTGGTCTACAGAGTGAGTTCCAGGACAGCCAGAGCTACACAGAGAAACCCTGTCTCGAAAAAACCAAAAAAAAAAAAAGACATGACAAAGTCCTCACCCCCTCCCAGTCAGTGCCCCAGCATGTGACCTTATTTGGAAATAGTAAAATACAGTTAAGTGAAAATGAGATCGGGGGCTGGAGAGATGGCTCAGCAGTTAAGAGCACTGATTGCTCTTCCAAAGTTCCTGAGTTCAATTCCCAGCAACCACATGGTGGCTCACAACCATCTGCAATGGGATCTGGTACCCTCTTCTGGTGTGTCTGAAGACAGCGACAGTGAACTCACATATATAAAATAAATAAATCTTTAAAAATAAAATAAAAGACCTCAAGAGTCATCTCCCTAGTCCCAAAGCTGCTTGTCTTAATCTACTGTGTAGTCTCTGTCCAAATACCAAAGTCTCCTGAGGAAAAGTAAGTGATCAGATTTAAAAGAAGACAATGCCTAGCAACACAGTGCCCCAAAGGTAATCTGGAAATGTGCCTGTAAATTGACATTTGGGGACTGCTAAAGGGGACCATGCTGGTTAAGTGGTGACCGCTTTAGATAATGTTAAGCCTTGGCATGTTGATGTTTGGGTGACACTAAGTGGTGGTTTGGGGGGCTCATTAGTCCCTAGTACCTTTTCAGAGCTTCATATAGTCAAATTACTTTCAATGATGCTTGCCTTTTTGTCAGGAGAATTTTCCAGATAACAGTGTCTCCCATTGTACCAAATGTAAGACATTTGCATAGGCATAAACAAGACCCCCCTTCTTACAACGTCTTTCTGTGAGATTGGTTTTTATATGCTATTCTGTGGCAGGGAGATGGCTCAGTCAGTAAAATGTCTGTGACGCAAACATAAATACAGGGACTCATGTCTGTAACCCCAGAGTTTGGGGGTGGGGTGGGCGTGCAAGCAAGTGTCTAGAACTTATTGATAAAGCAACCTAGCTGAATTGATGAGATCCAGTGAGAGATGCTGTCTCAAAAATAATGTGGAGAGCAATGGAGGAAGACCTCCTAATATTGACCTCTGACCCACATACCTGTACCTACACACCCACATGCATGCACATATATGAATGCACACGTGCCTCCCTCTCTAACATGCTACTTCTGTGAACATCATTACAGTCATTTTAATGAATCATAATTATTTCATAGTTTACTCCATTTTAATTTCTGCTTGGGGTAATATTGACAGCTATAATTCACATAAATCCATCTAAAAGCTCTTTGGGTCCTCTATCAGTTTTAAGAGCACCGTGACCTCACGGAACTAAACACTGAAAACCCACCGATTTGGTGACTTTGTGAACCTGTATCATCTTGACTCTACCTTCAGGAAAATAATCTCAACCTGGAAATCACACAGCAAGAAGAAAAAGCAAAGAAAAATAGGAGAGGGGGGAGGGGGAGGACGGGAGGGGAGAAGGGGGAGGGGAGGGGGAGAGGGAAGAGAGAGGAGGGGAGAGGGGGAGAAAGAAGAAGGGAGAGGGGAGAGGGGAAGGAAAAGAGAGGAGGGGGAGAGGGGAGGGACAAGGGGGGGAAGAAGGGGGAACCTCCAAAGAGCAGCCATGCTCTCACTTCTGTTCTAAAAACAACCGATTTCTATCCATTATTAGCAGAGCAGCAGTTCAATATTTAATTGTTTCTGATAGATTATTTTACAGGCAATGTTAAGATAAAATCAATAGAACTTAGAACTCAGCTATTCCAAGTGAAGGAAAGCGGGATTTTTATTTTATTTTTGCTAGATTGAGAGAGAGCACCGCTTGCTGCCAGATTTTTGTAGTCTCCACAAACTTCTTTATAAACAGAACTGGAAGACATGACTAGAAAGAGTGCCAAAAAATTAGCTAAAATTTTTCTCAAGTTTTCAAACGTGGACTTAGCAGTTCTTGAGATGAAAAGCCGCGCCTTAATGATCCCAGATGACTGTTGTGTGTAGCTTGTAACTGACTGTTGTGAGGTAAACATATTGAACTTGCCTGAGGAAGACTCAGCTTGTGGACCTGGCCGCCCCTCTTTGCTTCTTTCTCTTTTAGCAGCTTCTTCCCCGGACCTCCTCCCATTTCTGCCCTGAGCTCTCTACTTTCCCATCCTTTTCATCTCGCCTGACTGAGTCTGGGGTCTGGCTTCACCACAAGATAGCACAAGGGCCTAAGCTATACCATACATGCCTGCTCACAGACCCTCGATTCTCTCATTTATAAATGGGGTTGACACTATACCCAGCACACGTGATAGCATTCACGGAGAGCACTTTCTGGAATCTTAATAGCTCCAGGCAAAAATGTACTCTTCAATTCCATACTCTCTATCAACTTGGACTACATACCGGTAGGGGTGTCAGGATACCCAGCTTTGGATCAGCAACCGGAAGTGCCAGGCTGAGAGCTGCTCCAGTTGTTTGTGACCAGCTCTCTCGCTCCTTCCTCTCACTCACCAGCGCACCTAGCCACAGCTCAAGGAGTCTGGGAGACAACGCTTTACCTTCATGGACCTTCGTATGCCTGTATGGCCACCCCTGAATTTTACTTCCTTCTGTCTTTCAGCATGGGATTGGCAGCTTCTGGTATGAGTGTGTTGGCTCCCACTACCTGAGTCTGAGACTCTGTACAACCAGCTGCTCTGGAGCTGGAGCTTCTAGGTCCAGCAGCATGTGTGGCAGAGAAGCATTGTGGGAAGATTTGGTGTGGTAGACGTGTGTGAGCAGAGCCCAGGCTTGGCATATGTATGGGATGGTGGTAAAGAGGATCGCGAACACCCTGTAGGGAAATGCGCTGAGACCAGGGGAGGTCATGGGCTTAGAGGGGAAGACAGTAACAGAAACGGCAACTTTCAGAGGGAACATTCTGGTCCGATTCTAAATACACTGACGGCAAGCATAAGGGGTCATCTGTGGGTCTGTCTTATACAAATATAATGATAATTATGGTCAATTATGTAAAATGCTAAACACTTATGCCTAACTACCATGCACCTCTGCAACAGCCATTCTGCTTGTCGGATGGTGTGAACTCACTCTTGTTCATCTGGTGTTCATGTCACCTGTGACCCTGTTGAGCAGCAGCTCCCGTCCCCAGCAATACTAAGAAAGATATGACACATTCACTGAGTCTGCAAAGCAGTGTGTGTGTGTGTGTGTGTGTGTGTCTGTGTGAGTGTCTGTGTGTCTGTGTATGCACATATCTGGGTCTCTGAGTATCTGTGTGTCTCTGTGTGTCCCTGTGTCTCTATATGTATGTCTCTGTGTTGTGTATATATGCCCCCCCTTCTGTGTGTGTGTGTGTGTGTGTGTGTGTGTGTGTGTGTCCATCTCTCACAGTATCCATCATCATTAGTGAAGTTAGTGAAGCTATATTGTTTGTGAGGAGAACAAAAGTTGATCATTTGGAATGGTTGTTCATGATGGTGGAATCCGGATGAGTGGATGTTGACAATAAGCTGAACAAATTTTAAAAACTATCTTATAATGGATAAGTCAACAAAACAATGATGAGAGATATTTTCTCTCTAATAATTCATGTGACATGTTAAAAGCTAGGAGGAATTCAAAAATAAATAAAGCCCAGCCCTGATGACAAAGGCATCACAACACAGTGCGAGGAGCCTGTGGCTGTGAGTGCTGTAGATCTGATGGAACAAGACATCAGGCCTTCACCCAGCTCCCCACATACTAGAAATCTACAGAATAAAGGGGTTTGCATTTATGGTTTTATTAAAAGTCTTGGGTTAAGAAGAGAAGGGACAAGGCACAAGGCACAATTAATCCTTGTCAACTTGACACATAAACATGTCACTGTTGAGCCGTAACCTTTCCTTTCTTGATCATCCCCAAGATCACACGTGAATATCAATATAACGATATAAGCATTACAATTTTTAAAAGTCCCATGGTCTTCTAAAAATCAAACACTTAAAAATTTAGTCCCGGGGCTGGAGAGGTGGCTCAGTGGTTAAGAGCACTGACTGCTCTTCCAGAGGTTCTGAGTTCAAATCCCAGGAACCACCTGGTGGCTCATAACCATCTGTAATGGGATCTGATGCCCTCTTCTGGTGTGTCTGAAGACAGCTATAGTGTACTTACATATAATAAATAAATAAATCTTAAAAAAAAAAATTTAGTCTCTTTAAAATATTTAGCCTCTCAAAATTCTAACTCTTTGTAAAATTCCAAATCTCTTTAAGAACTCAAAGTGCCTGAGCTGTGGGCTCCTATAAAATAAAAAAAGTTAAGTACTTTCTTACTTGAAGAGGAAAAAACCAGGGCACAGTCAATCAAATCAAAGCAAAACCAAACTCCAACTGCTTAAATAACTCAACATCCAATGCCCAAGATTCTCTCATGATCTTCTGGGCTCCTCCAAGGGGCTTGAGTCACTTCTCTGGCTCCTCTCTCTGCAGCACAGACAACTTGTGAATGGCCAACAGAGTTTAAATTTTCTAAATTTCCTGAGAAAAACACTACTTTGATTTTCCTAACACCTGACCTCAGGATCTCTAGACTTTCCTCAGTCAGGATTCAGGAGCTGCTGGTGACCCATACACTTCTTCTGTGGTTTGGCCAGCATATAGAGACACCCTCCTTGGTAGAGTGGTAGAGCCTGTGCCGATTTTGTTTGGTACCACATTCAAAAGCATCTCTACGGCATCATAACCTTATCAGAGGCTATGCAAAGTCTTCTCACAGGGTCAAAGGGAAGCGACCTTGCATTGTCTGCTGAACTGGGCTGGGATGGTCCTGCTGCCCACTTTAATTTGATGGGCATTTGTTAGCATCAGTAAGTCTAAGGATAGAATACACTGGATCATAACCCCACCTTCCTAGTTCTAGATTGTTCTACCAGAAGATGTTAAATGTTGTTTTTTTGATTTTTTGGGGTTTTTTGTGTTTTTCGAGACAGGGTTTCTCTGTGTAGCCCTGGCTGTTCTGGAACTTACTCTGTAGACCAGGCTGGCCTTGAACTCAGAAATCTACCAAGTGCTGGGATTAAAGGCATGCGCCACCACTGCCTGGCTGTTAAATGTTTTTTTAACTAGAGTGACTTCTATAACTTAAGCATAAGAGAAATTTAAGTCAAGAGGCATGACACGCATGTGTGGTGTTGCATGAGTGTCATCCCTACACTTGGGAAGCTGAGGCAGGAGGCTCTTGAGTTTGAAGATACTCCAGGCTATACAAGAAGATGACCAAAAATGTATCAACTTGAAATATGTAAAGACATTTTATTTAACATATTCATATTCCAGGGCACTGTATTGTGCAGTTCATGCTTACGATTGATTAATTAATTAATTAAAATGGACTTTCTTTGCTTTTAATAAGCCTTTACTTAGTAAAATCATCGTCACTAAAAACTCTTATAAGGTCTACTGCTATCCCATTTCACAGATGGGCAGAATGGGCTCAAAGAAGCTCAGCGTCTAGTATAAGGGCTCTTGGGGGAACAAAGTAAGTCAGAATCCCCACTGGAGCAGGGTAACTCCAGAGCACATGAACAGTGACTTC
This sequence comes from Uromys caudimaculatus, assembly GCA_028551405.1. Taxonomy (NCBI): domain Eukaryota; kingdom Metazoa; phylum Chordata; class Mammalia; order Rodentia; family Muridae; genus Uromys; species Uromys caudimaculatus. Next base: position 23,708,225 of record CM052717.1, on the reverse strand, counting down.
GCTGTACACCTGTGCCTTATTGTTTTATTCAGTTGAACAGGTCTTGTGCAGCTCCTGCATGCTACACTCTGTTCCAGATGTTTCCACACACAGCGTGATCCAGACAGACCAGGCCTGGACTTTGAAACTTACACTATAGTGTAAAGGGTCTGAAAGCATACTAGAAATGAGTGAGAGAGAGCCAGTGAGGACTACACAGCTTCTCGGTTGGCTTTCTGGTACCTCTGTGGTTAACCATACAAGAAGAAACACTCAGACTCCATAAAGCCAGTTGTTCCACTGTGGCTTCCAGTTTCTCGACATCCACACCGTCACTTACTGCCTACATTTTTATTGTGGCCATGATGAGGTCGTCCATAATTTCTATTTGTGAAAGAATTTCTTCCAAAAACAAAACTGCCAGATGATGTCACAAATCAACCCGACATAGGGGGAAAAGGGGAAGAAATTAGCCCTTAGTTTCAGAGTCCTGTGACCTGGACACCAGCTGTGGAGGTCCCTTTATGGCACCGTGCAGACTGGTGTGCCCTGCTGGCCTCTGGGGGCCCAGGACATTCACCAACTATCTGCCAATAACAGGTTTCCCAGATGGCCTGTAAGTGATCTATTAGGCTCTCCCCTCCCCCTCTTCCACCCCCCATTGAAAAGGTCAACCCTCCTAGCCCCTGCTGTGCTGGGTGAAAAGATAAAATTCTTCATTCTCTTTTACAGCCCAGGGAAAGCCAGCCCTGATGCCTTCACTTCTTTCTGTAAAGAATTTGCATTTCACAGGGGTCATCTCTCACTGACACTGAAGTCTATTTCCAATCTATCAGACATTTATAACAGAAAACCCCGCTCTCTCTTTTTAAGTGGCTTAATCAAATTTAAGATCCTTTTTTAAAATTAAGGAGATAGAAAATAATATGTATTGGGGGACATAGTTTTTTAGCTACTAAAATGTACTTCTTTTAAAAATAAACAAATATAATAAAGATAAATAAAAATAAGCATGTTCTATCTCCTGGGAATATTAGTTTTTTAAAGCTTGGCTCAAACTAAACACTGATTTAAAACCCAGTGGCATAGACATTCAGCAATTAGACGACATAACACAGTGTAACTATACTATCAGAAACCCAGAGCTGCCGATCTTGTCCAGCATGTGTTCCCAAAGACAGAGAGCTAGCTATAGGCAAAACTGATCTCTGACCAGAATGAGGGAGAAATGATTTGTTTGGAATTCCCCATTTAATTAATGGCTGCCTTTGAAAATAATAGAGCGACTAAGTATGTCTGTATTAAAGATCAAGAAAGAAGTTGAATTAAGACCACAGCTTCATACCTAATCTTAACTGTGAACGGACATTCAATTGCAATCATATACTCTAACAGTATGTAAGTTCATTTGGTTGTATAGATTTGGGGTCTGGTTAATTTTGGTGTGTGATGTTTTTATTTATCTGCAAGTTTTTTATAATAAAATATATTTTTTAAAAAAATTGCAAATGCCACTAAGAGCTCTGACCCATGGATTCTTTGGGTGACAGCTATATGAAATTCTTTCCTCCTGTTTTCTCGTTTCGTGCTTTGATCTACCAATTGTTGTTATGAAATCCCACTGAGCCTAATTTAAACCAAAAGGTCTCTCTGGAGACTGGGTTTCATCAGAGGACACTACCGGGAAGCCTCCAATACTGTAATACTACATTTTGGTTTGCCAAACAAGTTAAATTTCCCACATTCCTCTTAGAGCACCCGGCATAAGAATGCATTAAAGCAATCCTTGAGCTGTGTCTCCCCTGAAGATCTCCAAAAGCTTCAGTTCACTAACACACATCTCATGGGCCCAGCCTCTCCTAGGACTGTGAGAGGTAAACTTCCTTCTGCCAAGATTAAGGTAAGAAGATTAAGACTGTTTTTTTGCACAGGAAAAGACATCTCCGGGTCACTAGTTCTCAACTGTGATCCTCAGACAATGTGCATGCTTAGGCATGCAAATTATCAGCCCACCTGGACCAACCAAGCCGGAACATTAGGGACCCTCCCAGCCCCCTCCAAGTGATTCTGATGCACATTAACATTTGAGAGCCACAGATTTCAGACCAAGGCGTTCATTTTACAACTAAAGCATCTAAGCCATGGGCCAGTTAATGAATTACCCAAAACTGTTAAAGTCAGAATTGGAATTAGATTCCACATCTCTCAGCTTCAACACAGAGAAACAAGGAAGACCTTGGCTTTTTTTTTTTTTTTTTTTTTCTCGTCCTTCTCTTTCCCCCCTCCCCCTCCCCCTCCCCCTCCTCCCCTTCTTCATCCTTTTTCTCCCTCCTCCTCTCCCTCCTCCCATTTCCCCTCCCCCTCCTCTTCCTCCTGACTGGTTTAGCTTTTAGCTGTGGCTGGCTCAGAGTCCCAGGCTTCAAACAAGGCTGGAATTTGCAAAGAGCACTAGATGACATTTGCAAACCTTCCCCATTTCCTTCTGTTGCCCTGGCCTCACCCTGCCAGCCTCGCTGCTGGGCACTGAGCAGTGTACTCAGCTTGTACTGGGGTGTTCACTCTGGAGTCCTGGCTGGAAGCTCTAAGTGCCTTCAGTCTCCTCTCTCTTCTTCTGTGTGCGTCACCCATGGGAGACTCATCTATGGTCATGCTAGAGTTTGAGAGTCTCCAACACAGGTATTTCACGATTCCCTGACCTCTGCATACACACTTCCTCGCCATCACCCTGCCAGATAAAATAAATCCATTTCTTGCTGGTCAGAAATCTACCCCCCCCCCCCCCAGGGCTTTAGTCACCCCTTTGCTTCCATCCTGTGTCTATGCCCCTTACAATGGTTACCAGGCTGCCATTTGTGTGTTAGACTATGGATTGGTTTGCATCAGAAACCAAACTTTTGAAAAAATTGTTTTTATTTTTAATTAGAATTCAAAGCGTTAGGTTTCGATGTGACCTTTCAAGGTCATGTGATTTTTGTTCTGTTAGTTCTCTGTTCCCCTTTTCTCCCATATCCTCTGCCCATCCCTCTCCCCCATACTTACAGTCCTTTGTTGGCACGTGTGCTGCACACACACACAAGCACGCACACACTATATATAGGTATAGATATATAGTATATATGTGTGTGTATATAGATACATACTATATACTATATATGTGTATATAGAGATATATACTATATATCTCTCTATATAAGTGTGAATGCCATATATGTATTACATATGTATATATGTATTATATATGTATATAATATATATGTATATATGTATTTTATATTTATATATACATATGTATGTGTCCTAGTCAGGGTTTCTATTCCTACACAAGCATCATGACCAAGATGCAAGTTGGGGAGGAAAGGATTTATTCGACTTACACTTCCATGCTGCTGTTCATCATGAAAGGAAGTCAGGACTGGAACTCAAGCAGGTCAGGAAGCAGGAGCTGATGCAGAGGCCATGGAGGGATGTTACTTACTGGCTTGCTTCTCCTAGCTTGCTCAGCCTGCTTTCTTATAGACCCCAAGACTACCAGCCCAGGGATGGCACCACCTACAAGGGGCTCTCCCCCCTTGATCACTAATTGAGAAAATGCCTTACCGCTGGATCTCATGGAGGCATTTCCTCACCTGAAGCTCCCTTCTCTGTGATAACTCCAGCTTGTGTCAAGTTGACATAAAACCAGCCAGTACAATATGTATGTTTATATGTATATATACATTTATATATCTGTAAAGCTAGGGTACATATTTGTGACAGAACATGAGATATTTATCCTTCTGAGTCTGGGTTAACTTGCTTACTATATTTCCCAGATCTGCCCATTTTCCCGTAAATCCTATGATTTCAGTAGAATACAAACCTTAATCATAATAAGATTCAGAAGAAAAAAAAGAAAACACCAGACAAACAGCAACAACAAGAAACATTTCAGCTTCTTGAAGAAAGCTGTAATATGTCTGGAGACTCCATCTGAATTAATAGGCCCATAGTTTACACTGTAGATTCAGCCTTGTTCCACAAAACAGCACAAAGAAATTTCAAGATGTGTGGGATGGTTTTATTTATTTGCAAGCTTTTTAATAATAACATATTTTTTAAAAAATCCACTAAAAAACTCTGACCCACAAATTCTTTGGGTGACAGGTATATGAAATTCTCTTTTCATGTTTTCTCATTTGGTGCTTTGATCTACCAACTGTTGTTACTGATTCCCACTGACCCTAATTTAACCCAAAAAGTCTATCTGGAGACTGACTTTCAGGCTAACACACACCAGCCACTGACAGATTTGGTTTGTTTTCATGACCTCGTGTATTTATCGACATATACCTGTGTATGCAGGTGCCTTTGCAGCTATATAAGTAACATGCAATTTCACTGTAACAGGACAAGAATAGCCCAGAAAGCAGAGGAGACCAAAAAGGGATGCTAAAGAGAGCCGCAGCAAAGCTATCAGATGATATTCCGAGGATGATGAACGATTCTGTTATAAAATATAACGCCAGAGTGCGTGCAGGTGTGAAGGGGTATCTGGCAGGCCCATGCCAAGGCACCCCGAC
>CM052717.1:23634856-23703587 GCA_028551405.1 Uromys caudimaculatus | reverse complement strand
TTTTTTTTTTTTATAAGCCGCCCTGTGCGCCACCCACACCTGGCAGCTGGTTACGGTCCCAGGTGATGCCCTTGCTAGGTTCCTGGGAGGGGTCTAGTGGAATCTCCTCCCCTTGCTCTGCCGTCACAGATGTGAACAGGCTGCTGATGGTGAGATACAGCCGCCCTCTTGTACCTTACAGCAGAGACACAGCACCGTCAAATCTCCCAGAGCACACTCTCATCCATTCTTAGGGACCTCTGCATCATTACCATCAATACAAAGATCACTTTGCAGAAGAAGCCTGCACCCGCGGACAATCTCTTTTCTACTTGTCGACAATAGACATTGCTTCCTAAACTAAGCCCAAGTCTGAGGTCGTAAGTTCATTCTGGACCTTTAATTTCTCTGGCAGAAAGCTTTACTAAGGATAACTTAACACATACAGAAATAAGGATGTTTCAGGCCCCGAGATTAAATCTGAAAGTGTGTGATGAGCAGGGAGGGAGGGAAGGAAAAAAATAACAGAACTTGGGGAAACTTCACAAGTTATTTCGCTAAAATAAGCTACAGCAATTTATAGAGAAGAAAAGCCGTGAAATCAGTCTCACCGAGCATCCAATTAGCTGCTTTTGTTGGGAAGGACATGACACCCCCTTATGCATCTCTTCACGAAGACGTGGAGGAGTTTAGGTAAGTTTGTTCGGTGAAAGCATCTAAAGAGAGTGGACATTGAGAAAATAAAGGCATAATATTTTAGTGAGGCTACACCGTCTGAGCAAACGAAACTGCCTAGAAAAGAAGCCATTTTTAAAAATGTGTGTGTGTGTGAGGAGATGTGCAGGCATGGGCGCTTCTGTACAGGTGGAGGGCAGAAGACATCTTTTAAGACAGGGTTTCTCACTGGCAGGAGCTTACCAGTTTCATCCCTTCCTCTATCCATCTCCTGGACCTCATCTCTTACAGTCTTCTTCAGAGCCTCCGCCCTCCTGCAATCCACAAACTACGCTTTCTTCAGCCTGCCCATCTACCTGTGTAGGTTGCTGTCCTCACCCCTTCCATGGTCTCTAAGAAAAGGAGGTCACCCTTGCCCAGTGTTTAGCTGCGTTTCCTGTATACATGTTCTCCATATCCTACAAGCCGAGCTGGTAAATCTGCCCCCCTCCCCCTTAACAGCACCCAGTCCATATGTGCTTACAGAGAGTAGTTAATCTCTGGACTCATGTTTCTCAGTTCACACAAACACCTACATTGCTCTCTCAAATGCATTTTCTCTTCCCACTATGAGTTCTTATTTCAACAGACTTGCCTCAACCAACACCCTTTCCGTCTATCCATCCTCAAACATGGCAACTTAACAGGTGCTGCTGGGGACAAAGCCATTGTGGGCCTTCCTCATGGACAAATCCCACAGCTCCCTGCCCAATCACTTTGTTATTTTAAGTTTTCATCTCTGTTTCTGCAGAGCTTGATATCATATAGGATATATGGTAAGTAAAATTAGTTAATTTAACTAACCCAGACTGTTATATATGCTCAGACTGGCTTCAAATTCCCTGTGTAGCTGAGGGTGATCTTGAACTCGCGATTCTCCTGCTTCCACCTCTCAAGTGCTATAATTAGAAGCATGAGCTAGCACATCCTCTACTCTTTTAAGTTCTGGGTACCTAACCTAGCACTATTCTCCCAACACCCTCTTTTTTTGAAGCTCTGTCTTCTTTTGCCATCTACAATATTGCCTGGCTTTTTTGTTTTTGTTTTTGTTTTGGTTTTTTTGTTTTGGTTTTTTTTGTTTTTGTTTTCAAGACAGGGTTTCTCTGTGTAGCTCTGGCTGTCCTGGAACTCACTCTGTAGACCAGGCTGTCCTTGAACTCAGAAATCTGCCTGCCTCTGCCTCCCAAGTGCTGGGATTAAAGGTATGCACCACCACTGCCCAGCATTGCCTGGCTTTTTAATAGCTGCTTGTTTTACCAACCATTGTCGTCTTCTTCTTCTTCTTCTTCTTCTTCTTCTTCTTCTTCTTCTTCTTCTTCTTCTTCTTCTTCTTCTTCTTCTTCTCTTTTTTTTGAGACAGGGTTTCTCTGTGCAGCCCTGGCTGTCCTGGAACTCACTCTGTAGACCAGGCTGGCCTCGAACTAACCATTGTCTTCTTACATCTCCTACAATGGCCTTTGGTCAGCACTCACCATGTATGATCTTCCTACTGTTCATCAGAAGAGAGTCTGCCCAAGACAGAATCTTTCTTCGCTTACCATTCATTGGCTGAGGAAGGACCCTGAGCTGCATATCTTATACTAACCTCTTGCATAAGTGCTACAAAGGAACACATACCCACCTCCACGATGCATCTTTAGATTAGTAAAACATACTTACAGCACAGTACACTTGTCCCAGCTTGTCTTAGTTAGGGTTTCCATTGCTGTGAAGAGACCCCATGACCAAGGCAACTCTTATAAAGGACAACATTTAACTGAGGCTGGTTTACAGTTATCATCAAGGCAGGAAGCATTGTAGCATCCAGGAGGTTATGGCACAGGAGGAACTGAGAGTTCTACGTCTTGTTCTGAAGTCTAATAGAAGACTGGCCCCCACGTGGCTAGGAGAAGGGTCTCAAAGCCCACTCCCACAGTGACACACTTCTTCCTACAAGGCCACATTTACTCCAAAAAGGCCACACCTTCTAACAGTGCCACTCCCTGGGCCAAGCATATTCAAACCACCGCACAGTTCAAAGCCACTCTAGTCTAATATACACCAGCAGAGACTTATTTAATCAGTTGCCAGATTTTAGAATGTCTGCACTCTGCCTTCCATTCCCACTGGCTTTCCAAAAGCATCAAGAGAAACAGAAATGGGTGGGACGGGAAAGGGGAACTCAGGTGCTGTGCACTAACTCGTGCTGTTGCTGCTCTTTTCTGAGTCTTACAAACATAGGAGGCTTGCAAAAATGTCTCACACACTCCAACTGAGATGTGCAGAAATTTGTTATTTCTTTGTTTTGGTCTTTTTCCTAAGTCTCCAACTGCTCGCTAATAGGAAAAACACATTAAGTTAATGTCCAAGTCCGTTCAAAGCATAATACAGTCTAATCACTTAAAGAGACCATTTGAGGAATGCCAAGTCTCCCTTGGAAAAATAACTGGGCCTCTGAGGAAGCTTCCTCTTCTCTGCTGCTTTTTTTTGGAGAGGTCCAGGTGTGTGGGAGGAAGGAATATAATTGATGTGTCTGCTGTCAAGGGGAGACACATGCTCTCAGATCCCAGTGTGGCTCCAGAGTTCCCTCTCATGTCAGCTGTTGGCAGAGCATATGATCTGGTCCCTTGGGCTTGGTCAAGACCAGAAGGTCTCCACAGCTGACTTCACCTCACTCTGGCCTCTCCTGGATGTTCTCTCTGCTGTAGTATCCTTGCTGTGCCTCAGTTTGCCCTGTGGTTGACGCTGATTCTTTCCCACACTGAAGATGAATTTCAGAAGATTTTCTCATTACTGGGGCTAGTCCCTGGGAAGGATGTGCTATTAGCTTCCTCCCTCTGGACCTCAGTGCTACTCGCATGCTGAACGTAACTCCTCCTAGGGACCTGGGGCTGACTCCTGTCTCTCTTCCCTTTCTAATAAACATCTTCTTTCTCTCTTTTCCTTCTCACAATCTTTACTGCCACTAAAAGAGGTCTGTTTTTTTTTTCTTTTTCCTCCTATCCTTCTCTTTTCTGCTCCATGTGTATTGAAGGGCTGCCTCTCCAATAGAGAATTTCATAAGCTTACTTCTCTAAGCTAAGGTGGTGGCATGCTAAGAGACCAGAAGAGGAACTGAGAGACTATGTTCCCACCACAGCCTGGTGCACTTGATATAAATTAAAGCTGATAAGGTGCACCTCATACTGTGCTAAGGAATTTTGGTTGAGCCTTAAGCAGCAGGAAGAGCTATTAACGGTTAGAAACATGATTCAACTTACTTTGAAAGATCCTGTTGGCTGAGATATAAAGGGTGGATTAGACACAGCACAACCACAACACTAATGGAAAATGCTAATATTCTACGGCATGATGCAGGGACAGGAGAAATGCAAATTTGGAAGGCAGGGTGCTAGTTGAGATGCAATCGCTGTGGCTCGTGCAAAGGATGACAACTATCCAAACATTAGTTAGAAATGTTTATTATTTCTAATTTATTATTAGTTATAAGGAAGAAATGAGTAGATTCTTGAAGGACCCTGTCCTAGTTACTTTCAACTGTCAACTTATCACAGCCCAGTTACCTGAGAAGGGAGGCTCAACTGAGGGACTACCCAGATTAGATTGGCCTATGGAGATGTCTGTAGGGAATGTCTTCCTTGTTAATTGATGTAGAAGAGCTCAGTCCACTGTGGGCAGCACCATTCCCTAGGCAGATGATCCTGGGCTATATAAGGGGAAAACAATCAAGCTAAGCACAGGTCTGTAAACAAAGCAGCAAATGCCATTTCTCCTAGGTTTCTGCTTTAGGTTCCTGCTTGAGCTCTTGTTCTGACTTCCCTCAAGAACTGACTATATAACCTGTGAGATGAAATAAGCTATTTTGGGGGGCTGGAGAGATGGCTCAGCAGTTAAGAGCACTGACTGCTCTTCCAGAAGTCCTGAGTTCAATTCCCAGCAACCACATGGTGGCTCACAACCATCTGTAATGGGATCTGATGCCCTCTTCTGGTGTGTCTGACGACATACACTGTACTCATATACAATAAAATAAATAAATTAAAAAAAAAAAAGAAATAAGCTATTTTGTCCTTTAAGCTGCTTTTGGTCATGGTGTTTGTCACAGCAACAGAATGACAAGAGAATAGATACCAATCGCATGGAAAGGGGGCATGTTGTTGAGTTGAACGTTGGATAAAAGATCAAGCTAATTTATGAAGGCTTTTCTGAAGCAGTGGAGAAGAGGGTAATGTTCTCACAAAGTGTGAAGTAGGAATGGCAGTAGAAGGGAGCAGAGGTGCTGCCTGTACTGCCATTTAGAAGGTTTTTCTAAGTTAAGAAAGTAACCTAGACATCATATTAACAAATGTTTTACAGACAACAATAATCCTTACTTTTTTTTTTTTTTCAAGACAGAGATAGGATTTCTCTGTGTAACCCTGGCTGTCCTGGAACTCACTCTGTAGACCAGGCTGGCCTTGAACTCAGAGACCTTCCTGCTTCTGCCTCCAGAGAGCTGGGATTAAAGGTGTGCAACACCATTCTCCTGGCAAACAGTCCTTTCTTTTTACTGAGTATTTTATATTTGTTATGATTTATGGTCTGATTGTATCCCACTCCGCAAAGAAAAAACATTTACATTTACATAAGGGTCTAACTTCAAACATGATGAAATCTTGAGGCAGGACTTGTAGAAAGTAATTAGGTTTAGTTTAAGTCAACAGGATGAAACTCCATGGTGGGATTAGTGGCCTTATATGAAGAAGAAGGCAGGGTTGAGGCTCAGTCAAAGAGCACTTGCCTAACATGCACAAAGCCTTGGCTTTGATCCCTAGCACTGAAAGAGGAATTTGTTTTTACATTTTATTAACTAAAAAAGAAAAGAAAAGAAAAAGAAATTGAAAAGAAATAAGAAGCTAGGCATGGTACAGCATGCCTGTAATCCTAGCATGGTGCTGCATACATTTAATCCCAGCATTTGAGAGTCAGAGGGCAGAGGAAGCTCTGTGAATTTGAGATTTGGTCTACATGGGGAGATCCAGGACAGCCAGGACTACATAGAGAAACCTTGTCTCTAAAAAGGAAGAAAGAAAGAAGGAAAGGAAGGAAGGAGGGAGGGAGGGAGAGAAAGAAGAGTAAGATAGAAAACTCTCTGTCTCCTCTGTATGCACACGCTAAAGAAAGGTCATGCAAGGACAGAGGGAAGACAGCCACCTATGAGCCAGGATGCTGCATCTCCTAGCATCCCGATCCAAAACTGACTTCTAAACCCCAGTCTCCGAAACAGTGAGAAGCAAGTATCTGTTTAATCACCATGTCTACGGCATTTGTGATCTCAGCCTAAGCAGACTAAAGTGTCAAGCAACCACCTAGTTAGACTCCAAAGACTGCCCCATTCACTCAGAGAAAACCCTAAGACATGAGGCACTTGCCTGGGAAACTCTGAAATTCAGTCACAGAGTGGAGATTCAGATGCTGTCCTCTCTGGTCCCAAGACCAGTTGTTCTAGAAGACCCTGCTATTTCTGGGAAGAGAGTACTCTACATTTATTTTCAAAAGTTACAAGTCTATGTGTGTTTTATAGCCTCTCCAATGGTTCCATTTCATTTCCAAAGTCAAGTGACCAGACAGCCAAGATTAGATCCAAGATTCTCTTTCACCTTCCAGTTTCTTCCCACAGTCCAGCCTCTTACTTAGGGCATAAATGATCAGGGAAGCAGTGAGACTGTCCATGTCTGTGGCCTGTGGAGGCTCCGCATCTTAACTGTGCTGTTCCACATATACCTGGAAGGCACTCCTGGCATCCTTACATTGCTGTGTTGGCCTAGCTTAGCAGCAACTTATGACCATGTCTGTACCTGTTCCCAGGCAGATTTTTTTTTAATTCTAATCCCATAAGCGATAGTTTGAAATGACTTTTATCATTTTCATAATTTTATTCATTTGACCCCTTTATCATTTCCCCTTTGTGGCAAAAACCATAAGGTGGGTCAAATACCCAACAAAGTTCAAACGCCATTTATATGCAGCCTTACCATGCCCTAGCCCCGGGGGAGATGACTCTTTCCACTCATTATGAAAATCACAGCTTTGAACCAGGGCTAAGATATGCCTGGAGATATGATTTCATTTTTGAACTATGACATCTCTGATGCATTAAGCTTAAGTGTGTTAATAGTGTGTGCTGTTGGCATAAGTCAAGGCCCACTTTACCGTCAACCCTGTAAAATTCCTTAGATGCCTGAGCGCAATTAAGAGAAGTAAGTTTCTTCGAGGTGGTTATTCAGGATGGATTAATGTGTAATCCCAAAGAACAGCAAACAGCTATGGAAAATATGTACTCTACTTTATTAGAGGGGGAGGGGGATGCAAGTCAGTGGAGTTAGGAAGAACCAAGTCCCATCTGAACAGGCATAGAACACAAGTCAACACTTTGATAATAGGAATATGAAACACTTCCAAATTCTTCAGTTCTAGCAAGAACCCCCAGGTCAGCCCAGTCCAACCCTCAGCCTACCGATATATCCAAAGTGTTTGTCTAAACGCTGAGAGATCAGACGGATATCCAAGAAGTTCTCAGAGACAAACCTATCAACCTCCCTACAGTGATCAGTACTTATTTCCAGGAGAAGAGACAGGATTTCACACTCATTTTTCTCTTCTGCTATTTCTATATTCTTAGCATGTTTAGAACACATAGAAAATCAGAGAGGTTTTGTAAGGTACATTCAGAAAGCAAATTAGAGGACATTTTTTCAGATATATTCAAGTTATGATTAGAAAACTCTGACAATATTCTAAGTCACTGAACTGCATATTTACATAGGTGGATTAAGTGTTATAAAATTGCACTGCAATAAAGATTTATTTATTTATTTATTTATTTATTTATTTATTTATTTGGGTTTTGAGATAGGGTTTCTTTGTATAACCTTCCTTGACTACCCTGGAACTCATTCTGTAGGCCAGGCTGGTCTCAAACTCACAGGGATCTACCTGCCTCTGTTCCCCAAGTGCTGGGACAATAGGCATGTGCCACCACCACCCAGCATAACGTTTTATTTTTATTTATTTTTATTTTTTTTATTTTTTATTTATTTATTTTTTTTTTTTGGTTTTTCGAGATAACGTTTTATTTTTAAAACTACTTATGAAGTTAAAGTCTTAAACAGTTCCAGGACTCAGAGCTGCATACACAAAGCTCAAGCATGGATGAGAAGATTACCGAATGTGAAAGAAAAGAAAGGATTCAAAAGCCTTGTAAAATTCACCCTAACTCCCAGGAAAGCATAATCAATCGTTTATATACTTCGATGATGAACAGCAAATCAAGTCGAATAAGCTGTTTTATACAATCCGTCGGTTTTAAAAAACATAAAATGGCCGGGCAGTAGTGGCGCACGCCTTTAATCCCAGCACTTGGGAGGCAGAGGCAGGCGGATTTCTGAGTTCGAGGCCAGCCTGGTCTACAGAGTGAGTTCCAGGACAGCCAAGGCTATACAGCGAATCCCTGTCTCGAAAACAAACAAACAAACAAACAAAAGCAACATAAAATGAAGGTCGGGGAGATAACTTGGTACATAAAGTGCTTGCTATACAACATGAGGACTTCAGTTCAGACCCTACCCTACCCCACCCCTACCCCCAGCAAACTAAGGTGTGCTCCTATAAGCCCAGAGCTAGGGCAAAGGAGGTAAAGGGGAGGGGAAGACACAAAGAATATCCTTAGAGCTCACTGGTCAAACATTCTAATAGAAACCGCAAACCCTTGGTTGAGTTAAGAAAGACTCTAACTCCTGATTAAGATGGACAATCATAAAAGACACCTTTGCCCAGCACTTGGGAGGCAGAGACAGGCGGATTTCTGAGTTCCAGGCCAGCCTGGTCTACAGAGTGAGTTCCAGGACAGCCAGGGCTACACAGAGAAACCCTGTCTCGGGAAAAAAAAAAAGACACCTTTGTCGACCTCTGACCTTTGCCTCCACGCCCACATGTGCACGCACACAAATCCACCACACACACAGAAGGAATATTGAAAATGAAGGGGCCTAAGTAACTTCATTTTAACTGTCCATGTCTGAAACAGCTGTCCAAGTAGCATTTTTGTGGTGGGGCTTAATGGAATGATATTTTCAGAGCTTTCTGTCCTTGCCAGCTGTCGGGGTTAGAGGGAAAGTATCTGCAATTTGGAGACATGTCTAAACCAAAGCACCTATTTTATTCACATTTCTGAATCAGTTAGATTGCTGCCAGAAGTGCAGGGCATCCAGGAAAATTCCAACCAGGTACCCGAAACCTGCTAGGATGCTTTTGTTTCAGTAACTTTGTGGCTACAATGAGGGGAAATGAGACACTGTAACAACACCCGGAGTCATCCAAATGTATCGCTGCATGGTCAGCGTAATTGTCACAAGGTGATGACATCATTTTTAAAAATAGGTTGCAGCTTAAGGGCCAAATGAAGTTGGAAGTGACAGTTGCTACTGTCCCGAGGGGTGGCTCTCACTCACACTTGTCTCTGAACACCCTGGAAAGGTGTATTTGCTTGTTTTGCCGTGACCAGCTGACTTACTCCGTGGAGCAAAACCTCATCCCCCAAGACATAAAAACAAGAGAAGAAACCCTCAAAGCCCACAATTAACAGACCAGATGGCCTCCTGTTTGGCGGAAATCTCACTGAGGTGAACTCAAGTGACCTGGCCTCCAGCTGGTAGCTGTACATTAATCTGGTCCCCAGATCTCAGACCTTCAGTCTTGTCACTTCTTGAATGGGTCTAATTGTACCAGTCTCTTCTGATTCACAAAAGGGTATATCCATGCTTATGATTTTTCAACTAAATAAATAGGAGAGAAGAAGTAGTAATATTGAGGCCTGCCTGAATAAAGGAAATCTTCCAACTTCAACAACTGTGCCATAGATGGATACTTGGACATTATCTACAGGAAAATTCACTGTGCGCATGTATGTCTCTTTGTATATGTACACGTATGAATATTCTCATGTGTATGTGTGTTTCTGTGCGTGTGTGTGTGTGTGTGTGTGTGTGTGTGTGTGTGTGTGTAGGAGGTCAACTTCAGGTGTCCTTTATGAGCTACCCACCTGGTTTTTTAATACAGGGTCTTTCACTCAAACATGAGGCTGAAAGATTAGTCTATTGTGGTTGACCAGTAAGCCCTGGAGATCTACTTCTCTCTCCTTCTCTAGTGCCAGGATTATAAGCACAACATGTACCTAGGTTTTTACATGGGTTCTATGAGTTGAACTCAGGTTCTCATGCTAATGTAACAAGACTAAGCTCTCTCCTGAGCCCCTAGGAGAACTCTCTTGATTCCTAGTTTCCATATGAGAGATCGATTGATATTGGTTCTTCCCGTCTCCCTACCTTTCTCTGTCTCTGTCTCTGTCTCTCTCTCATACACACATACACAAATAAGAGAGAGAAAAGATGAGGAGGTGGAGATGATAGATAGATAGATAGATAGATAGATAGATAGATAGATAGATAGATAGATAATGTATGTTCCTCCTATGTAATTCCATCACAGTCCACCAAACACACTTGCAGCCCTTTAGAGAAAATTCAGCCATGTCACAATGGCGTCAATACACAGAAAACACAGCTGAGAATCATTTTATCCATCTAGTTTTGAGGTTCCTTACACTACCCATGCTAGGCACTCACAGGGGGCTGCCAGGGAACTGAGTAATTTCCATGAGTCATGTGAGCAAATGTTGCTCCAGCTGGCGGTTGGCACAGCGAACAAAACATCGAGTGCAGAGATACTAGGGTCTAGGAGACGTGACTCTCCAATTTCAAACTAGGCACTTGTGATCATTAATCTTGATTGTCAATTTAATTAGCTTGGGAGGCGCCTGGGACACTAGTTAAGGATTCCTCTGAGTGTGTCCTGGGAAGATGTTTTCAGAGGTGATTGGCAAGTGGGACAGCAACTGGGGTGGGAAGGACCACCTTCAATGTGGGTAACAGTATCCAATAAGCTGAGGACCTGATGGAAGGAAAGCAGGAAGAAGACAACTGCCACAGACGTGCTCTCCGTCTCTTGCTCTGCTTCCTGGCTCCCGTATGTGATCTGCTCTGCCCCACATGCCTTTCTGTCACGATGAGTTCAAACCTCAGAAACCGTGGGCCAAGATAAGTATTTCCTCCTTTAAACTGTGTCTTCCCAGGTATCTGTCATAGCAATGGAGAATCTGACAAACTTGAGAACTGATGTTTGTTTGTTTGTTGAGACAGGGTCTTCTCTATGTATCATTGGCTGTCCTGGAACTGGCTATGTAGACCAGGCTAGCTTGTTCAGAACTGATCTTAAATGTTACAGGGACACAGAAGCCATTTGCATTGTAAATTACTATGGTAGTCTATCAGGAGTAATATTTAATTCTCACTTGTCTTTTGGTTTTTAAACTCAGATGCCTTCAACAGTGGTTGAATTATTTGATTATTGCAGTTGGTCCTTTGAGAATATCAACTAGGAGAAGCTATAGTGAAATGACTGTGACTGGGCAGCAGCTGAGTGGAAGCTGTTTGCATTCAGATGCTTAGTGACCAAGTTGTCCCCAGGACACAGATGATTAGGGAGGTCACCATAAAGGATGCAGGGCTAAAGAGCCCAAACCCTACTGGGACAACCAACAGCCAAAGTGATGCAAAGGAGAGCAGAAAAGGCATTGAAATGAGTTTGCAATATATAAATAACAGTTCTCTGCATGCTAATACTTCCTACCTCAAGTCAGTCACCCAGCGCCTTCTCCCTGCCACTTCCTCTCATGACTGCTGCTTGGTGTAAACAAGATCTTACCAGGATAAGATGTTGTGGTGGTCTAAATAAAAATGGCCTCCACTGGGTCATATGTTTGAATACTCAGTCCAGTTGGTAGAACTCTTTGGGAAGGATTAGGGGGTGTGACCTTGTTAGGAGGTGTGTCATTGGGTGCCATTCCCTGTCTTTGTCTCTCTGTTTCTCTCTGTCTCTCTCTCTGTCTCTCTCTCTCTGTCTCTCTGTCTCTCTCTGTCTCTCTCTCTGTCTCTCTCTCTCTCTCTGCCTTGTGATTCTTGTCTCAAAATGTTCTTGTCTCAGCTACTGGTCCAGCACCATGCCCACCTGCCTGCTGCCATGCTCCCCACCCATGATAGTCAAGGTCTCTAACCCTTTGAAATCTTGAGCACAAATTCAATGTTTCTTTTCATAAGTTGCCTCAGTCTTGGTATCTTATCACAGCAACAGAAAGTAAGACAGATATCACAAGCAGAAACAAAGACTATCCCTCACAGTCTAATCAGGGGAGTACTTCCTGGACTCTCTCATGAAGACACTGTTTAGTAGGTGAAGAAAAGATTGATGCTTTCAAATCTGCTTTCTCATCTACCATCTAAATAGTCTTGGGCACTGGTTCACAAACAATATGGTCCATCTTAGAGGCGTGCACAAATATTAGATACCAAATGATGTGTAAGACCGGTGCTCAAGATGTGTTTGTTTTGCTTTTATACATAGCTTTTGTAGATACAGATTCTTCCGGGAAAAAAAATAAAGGGCTGGGAGAAAATCATGGTGCCAGAGGTTTTTGATTGATTTGTCTGTAAAGATTTTAAATGTGTATGAGTTCATTTAGCAAGAGCACCACCGTGTCCATGGTGGAGAAGAGATGATAATTCTTGGCGAGAGTCAGTTCTCTCCTTCTGCTATGTGGGTCTTGGGGATTGAACTCATATCCTCGGGCTTGGCAGCAAGTGTCTTTATTCATTGAGACATCTCAAGAGGACAAAATAAATAAATAAATAAAAAATCAATGTGAGCTTTGTCAAGAGATCCATGGATCTCAGCCAACTTCTGAAACAGCCCATGAAGTCCCGAAGAGTGTCTACCACAGGCTTCTCCCTGTGACTCTGCTAACTCGTTCGGGCTGTATCTGGCTGGCTTTAGAATGAGCTGCATTTGCTGGTCACTGACCTCTCTCTTTTGCAATCTAGGAGAAGGAAAAAACTTCTCTACTTGAAACTCCTCTCTGCTGGTTAGCCCCTCGTGGTCTGGATTTAATAATGAAGTACCATTCTTCTTGACAAACTTCTCACAAACTGAACACTGTTTCAAAATTTGCTTATTTACATTTCTTGTGGAACTTTCTGTGGTACACTCTGTTCCGTAGGGGATGTAAGCCTGTGGTTTTTTGTCACCAGGAGGTCACTTACTGCATGGCTCGGTATGCCTGGGTACAGAGATAATTGCCACAGAGAGTGACATACACACACACACACACACACACACCTGGCGTCTACAATCACACTGCAGGTGAATGTTCATGCACTCACTGGCAGAGAACATATGAAGGTATGCTCAAAGTGGGAATGTGCCCAGTATCCCTCCAGAAGTGTCCAGCCTGCCGCTGGGCTTGAATCTTCAATGCTCAGAAACACTATAACACTGAGTGCTTGGTCCTCTGGGAAGTTCTGCTTACTCTGTGAGTATTAACTTCCCAGGGACATTTTCATTTTCATGGGATGGTGGGGTGAGAATCGGATAATAGATGCTTCTGTTTCACTCCTGAAACCCTGGGCTTCCCATAGCCAATTTGCAAGGGAAATCCTACCCTGCCTTTGTTTGCACACTGGATTCCATAAGGCCGTTTGCTTGTGAGGCTATAATGTACCTTGAATGGATTCCCCTGTGCTCTCCCCCCTCCCCCCTTCCTGCTCATCCCTTTCTTCCCCCAGACAGAGTGGCTTCAAGCTTCATGCCATACACACATTCATGATTTTTATGTACTCATATAAAATGAGAACCACAAATGAGAGAAAACGTGTGGTTTTTCTTGTCTTTCCAGGACGAACTCAGTTTGCTTAATATAATTATCTCTACCTTTATAATTGTCCAGTAAACAACATAATTTCATTCTTCTTCATGGCTGAAAAAAATTCCAGATGTCTCCATTTTACATTCTGTCACACCTTACCAAGACCAAAGGGAAACTACAAACACATTCCCAAAGCCAGAAGTCAATTGCTTCTAAATATAGATTATCATTAGATTTTTCAATATCTATGTATGTCACTGGGTCTTGAGTAAGCTAATTGATCAAATATGAAATAGTCTCCAAACCAAATAACATATTGGAGCAATACTTGACAAGGAAGTCAAACGACCTCTCTCACTGTTAAAATGACGTTTCCAGCAGCGGCATGCTGGCGCTGGACCCTGCAGACTCTCATGGTCCAATGCCTTCATCCTACCGTGTGGTCTTAGTCTATTGGCAGCTTTAAACTAGGTGGGAAGATTTACTATATGGCACAAGCCACACACTGCATCTTGAGTTTTTCCCTCTGGACAAATGAGTACTGACCAATCACATCTCTCATGGTAGGCTTTCCTTCTAAACTTCCTTCACGGGAAGCATGTTGGCAGATGGTGGCTGTTTGACAGTCCAGATCTAGGCTGGGCCTTTGTTCCTCTTTGGAAGAGCAGTCTGTACAGAATCAGGGGCACCTGGGATGGGGGAGTCCCATGGATTGAAGTTGGATAGTCAAGTCTGCCTAATGGAGTAAAGTTACTACCTTAAGGGTGGGTCATTTCTTTTTGTCCTATATTCATGGGTAGCCTAAGCCTTGGCTTTCATCAGTTTTTCTCCTAGTTTTTAATTCTTTTTTTTTTTTTTTTTCCGAGACAGGGTTTCTCTGTGTAGCCCTGGCTGTCCTGGAACTCACTCTGTAGACCAGGCAGGCCTCGAACTCAGAAATCTGCCTGCCTCTGCCTCCCAAGTGCTGGGATTAAAGGCATGCGCCACCACTGTCCAGCTAGTTTGTAATTCTTAAATTGAATTTTTTATTGAATATATATATATATTTAGAGAGGGAGAGAGAGAGAGAGTTTCATGCAACTGATTATCTGTATAAGTTGATCAAACTATTTCTGGTGTCTTCCTGAAAGTCTTAGGAAGGATGCCACCAATACTTTCCTCTGGGTCACTGATACTGGGGATGAAAAGCACAGCACAGTGTATTGGTTTGACGAGTGGATGAATCTCTGAGTTCAAGGATAGCCTGGTGTATAAAGTGAGTTCCAGGACAGCCAAGGACACACAGTGAAACCATGTCTTGAAAAGAAGAGGAAGAAAAGGAAGAGGAGGAGGAGGAAGCAGCTCTGGGTTTGATTCCCAGCATCACATAAAACCAAGTGCCGTACCCCATGCCTTTAATTGTAGCACTTGAGAGATGGAAACAGAACGATTAGAAATTCAAGGTCATCCTTGGCTACACTGGATGCTGGAAGCCAAGCTGAGCTACAACAGACCCTGTCCTGAGAAGGAGAGAAAGGAGGAGATGGGGGGGAGGGGAGGAAGGTGGAAGCCAGGGATTCCAAGTGGATACAATGAGCTGGAAGGAGGGAAGGTCATAAAGAGTGGTCAGCACAGTCACTTAAGAAATTATTTATAAATTCAGTAAGTATTAAACATCAAGTCATCCAATATTTACTAAGTATATGTTAATTTCAGGCACTATAGCAAATGCTAAGAAAATAGCAGTAGAGCCCTCATGAGCTTGCATGCATTCTAATGGAAGAAGACAAATTAGAGAGAGAGAGAGAGAGAGAGAGAGAGAGAGAGAGAGAGAGAGAGAAGAGAGAAGAGAGAGAAGAGAGAGGGATTCTGTTCTGAAAGGGTTTTCATGAAAACAGCAACAACCAAGGTCTAGAAGCTGATGAGTCTGTGGTGATGCAAGGCCTGTGACTGTGGCTTTGGACAGCTCAGTTAAGGAGGGTCGCAGAAACAGAGCCACCCTATGATCAGACTCTCACAGGAGGCAACAAAGCAGGACTCAGGTCATATAGGTGGTGTGCAGGCTGGCTTTCTAGACAAAAGGAAAAAGATCACTCCAACAATGTGAAGTCAGGAAGACCCCTGCTGCGTTCCAGGGTCAGGGCCTGACCAAGAGCTGGGCACAGAGGTCCAGCAGTGAATGAGGGAGAAAGCTCTTTGCCTTTATAGAGCTTGATGTCTACTGAGAGAGGGCACAACTAACTTGATGAAGAAGCACGCACTGGATGGAGAGAAAGCTCAGGCAGTGAAGTGTCACTGCCCAAGCATAAGAACATGGTTTGAGTCCTAGGAGCCGTGTGAAGGGCCAGGCATGGTCCAATCCAATGTGTTTATAATCCCAGCACTAGGAAGGTAAAGACAGATGGATCCCTAGGGCTTACTGGCCAGCTGGCCTTGCCTCATTTGTTAACTCCAGGATAGCATTGTCTCAAGATAGAAGATACATGACTCCTAAGGAATGACACTTGACATTGATCTCTGAGCTCCACATACATGTTTATACAAATGCACATGTACCTGTGTATGCATGTGCGTACACACACACACACACACACACACACACACACACACAAACACACACACACACACACACACAATTTACTCAAGTTTAAAAGGATCATACAAATGACAGTAAATGTATGAGTTATGGAAAGGCACGCTTGTATTCGTGTGATCAGATGCTTGCTACACACTGTGAGGAGAACTGAGGAGGGTCCAGGCGCAGCTCCCTGCTCCCATGTGACATCACTCGATACTTTACACTTGACTTCGCACTGTCAAAACCCTACACGGCCTTGGCCAACTGCTCAGAAAGCTTCACGGCAATCTGCTCTCTGGCATGCTTTCTAGAAGCATGTTGATTTGGAAAAATTAGAGCCACCTGCACCGTATGTTCTAACCCTGCACAGAAAAGCTGAGGAGAGCTTTCCTGAAGCTTCTGTACAGTACTTATTCCCAGAGCTGTGCCCAAGAGCAAGAGCCAAAGTGAGAGTAAGGGGAAAACCTACTTGTGTACCTAAGTCCACCTGGGCCCATTCCAGCCTTTTTGTGTATGTTTTGTTGTTGTTGTTTTGTTTTGTTGAGACAGTTTCTCTGCATAGCCCTGGCTATCCTGGAACTCAGAGATCTGCCAGCCTATGAGTCCCAAGTACTGACTGGATTTAAAGGCATGTGCCAACGTCGCTTGACAATTTCAGCGATTATGATTGACATTTGGCCTTAAGGTAATTACTTCACTCCCTAACCTGATTTGTTCGAGGGGATAGTGATGGATTCCAAAGCTCTCTGAAGATTAAACAAGATCACACACACATGAAGACAGACTCATACGGACCAGGACGAGACCATTCACCTGGCAGAAACCCTGATTTGCACACTTTTCGTCTTAACAGAGGTATTAAAGTGGCCCATGCAATGTTGGAGCTAGGTATACAAATAAACTGAAAGGAGCTTGTGTAGACCTGACGAGCCAGTTTAGTCCAATTATCCCAAGATACATACTTAGTGGCCATGAGAAACTGCTGGGAGGATATAGCAGAAGGGAAAAGTCAGTCGGCTTCGAGTGGCTTCCCGTGTAGTACGTTCTTACGCTGTCCCATGTCGAGAGAAGTCAGACTGGTGATGTAATGTAGAGACTAAAGCCTCAAATGTAGAAGGAAGCTTCTCCAAAGTTGAATCCCAAAGCTGTGGGGTTGCGTGGGGAGATGTTTTTATGAACCACCAAATAAATGATTAGCCCAGGCGCACATGCCTGCCGTCCGGCAAGAAGGAAAGCTTAGCATCAGCAACACCCACACAGCAAACAGACCCCTAATCATCTTTTACTGGCCCATAGATCACAGGAGCAGGCATACCTTCCAAGCCCCAGGGAGTGAAGGTAAGTAATCCACAAGTATATGTAGGTGTCCTTCAGCTCGGCTGGTTTGAGACAGCTACACCAGGATTTCTCCCAACCCAGAGTCCTCGACTCAGAGAAGTCACCCCAGGCTGGCACTCCCACACTGATGGAGAGAAGCTGGGCATCTTATGGGTACTTCACTGTTTCTTGTGCACCAAACTAAATCCTACACAGACTAAACAGGAAGCAAGATGTTATTTCCAAAGGGCAATGGAAATTGGAAATAGTCAGGAAATCCAAAGTTTACTATGGCCCGATCAGAAAAAAACAACAAAACCCATACACCATTCAAATGTTGAAGCTGGTAAGGCATAGACTTCCTTCCCAGGTTTTGGAATCACTCAGCAGGCACTGGCCCTCTGCTTCTTATTATTTACCAAAGTACGATGCATAATTTGTGTGGGCTATATGACCTAGACTGCACCACGCATGACTTGTTACGGTTCTTATGGAAAAGCCATGGACAAGGTTATTAAAACCCTTCTTTTAAAGTTGAGGCCACAGAGCATCAGTGGGGGGAAAACACACACATTTAACCCAGGACTCACACAAAATAGACCCTAGGTCATGGCCCTGAACCCTGGACTTCTGACATCAAGGTTTATTTTGGGGTCTATGTGTTCCACAGAGTCAAACTCTTAGTGCCACAGTGGTATCCAGTCTCTGTGGGGAGCAGAACCAAGTGGCATTGGTCTGGGACCTTATGAGAGAGGTAGGCCAGTCAATCTGTCCTGACCAGGGGAGTGGGCACAAGCACAGAACTCAGGTTGTCAAATTTAAGGGCAGAGCGAGTGCCATCGGGCTAGAAACTGCTCAAAAGCTGAGGTGACTTCTACAGGCAAGCATGCTCTTGCCAGAGAGAAGACCGAAGGTTTCTCCCTAGCCCAGCAGAGCATGAAGTTGAATAGTGTCATTGAAAAAATCTCCTCAAACCTGATAGGCTGAAGCAGCCGGCCAAACTCTGCCTACGGTATAGTCTGAACTCTGTTTTTGCTTCTCCTCAAAGTAAAGTCTTGGAGTAAGACATTTTAATTAAAAGATTTCATGGAGGCTTTTGCTTCCTTCCATTTTCCACACACGAAGATTCTCATAAGCTGTTTCACACCCGTTAAGCATGTGTAGGATGTGGAAGAGCTCTGTCTTTACGGTCACGGCATGTGTGGACACTTCTGCTGCTGCCTTAGGTTTCTCTGCCATGAGTTCTGAAACACGGGCAAGCCCACGAGGGTAGGGATGTCTGTCTGGACCCCTCGTACGC
The DNA here is from genome assembly GCA_028551405.1 of Uromys caudimaculatus. Lineage (NCBI taxonomy): Eukaryota > Metazoa > Chordata > Mammalia > Rodentia > Muridae > Uromys > Uromys caudimaculatus. The sequence continues at coordinate 23,684,948 of CM052717.1, read as the reverse complement.
TCGTACATCCTCTATGCCTGCTGCACACTGGAAACTCAATGATTGATCTATGATGATGGTAGATAGTTTTTTGGGGGTTTTTGGTTTTTTTTTTTTTTTTTTTTTTTTTGGTTTTTCGAGACGGGGTAGATAGTTTTTTCACCCCCCCCACTCTCTCTCTCTCTCTCACTCTCTCTCTCTCACATATATGTGTCTACACACACTCATGCATGTACACGGGGAGTCTGGGGGAGTTTTTGGCTATCTTCCTCTCTATCTCTACCTAATTTCTTTTAAAAACAGGATCTCAGTTTGTCTAGGCTCAGCAAGCCTCAGTGAGCCACTCGTCTCTTCCCAGGAGATGCTGCCTTTTGTCAGCATTTTATATTGCCTTTTGTGTGTTTAGAGGTTAAATTAAAAATAGATTCAATTATTGTAAAGTATAATGATAGCATTGGCCAGGAAATAGCAAACATATCTCCCTTCCCCTGGTAACAGTAGCTGCAGCCACAACAGCACCAACTTCCTTCTTTTCCAACAGCCTGTAGCTTTCACAGCTGCCACATGGTTGATCATATGACAGACGAAATACATGGCCTGTGGAAGGCACTGATTACATAGACAGTGGTTTCAGTGAGGACCAACATCTTCACAACTACATCTCTATTTTTTATTTTTATTTTAATTTAATTTAATTTTATTTTTTTCATGACAGGGTTTCTCTGTATAGCCCTGGCTGTCCTGGAACTCACTCTGTAGACCAGGCTTGCCTCGAACTCAGAAATCTGCCTGTCTCTGCCTCCCGAGTGCTGGGATTAAAGGCGTGCGCCACCACTGCCCAGCATCTCTATTTTTTTTTTAAGATTTATTTATTTATTTATTTTATATGTAAGTACACTGTAGCTATCTTCAGACGTCCCAGAAGAGGGCATCAGATCTCATTACAGATGGTTGTGAGCCATCATGTGGTTGCTGGGATTTGAACTCACGACCTTCAGAAGAGCAGTCGGTGCTCTTAACCGCTGAGCCATCTCTCCAGCCCCCCAGCATCTCTATTTTAACTTCATTTAAATGCTTGTGGAATCCCCTTTGATGCAAATTGAGGGAAAATTGAGATCAGTATTGTCTTCAAATTTATGGAAAGCTACTGACCATTGAAGAAAACCACCATTAACATGTGTTTTTAGTGTACTGATAAGACAACTTACCCAGTCTGTTTTTGAAACTGTGATCTTTACACCAATAATACATAGACTCTCAACTGTACTTAGTGTGATGATTAGTCTTATTGTCAATTTGACACAACCTACAGTCACCAGGAAAGTCACCAGAAAAGAGGAAACCTCAATTGAGAGATTGCTCAGATCAGATTGACCCATGGACATGGGTCTGTAAGAGATTGTCCTGATTGATGATTGATATGGGAGGGCCAAGCCCACTGTGGGCAGCACCATCCCCGAGCAAGTAGGCCTGGACTGCATAAGAAAGCTAGCTGAGTATAAGCCAGACAGGAAGCCGGAAAGTCACATGAAAGATAATTCCCATAAGCTAATGACAGTGTTGAGCAATTCCTGTCACCAGATGCTATTGTAGTTGCTGTCACGGCTAGCACAGGCCATCATGTGCTTGTGGTGCAGCTATGGAGGCAAACCTACCACACAGCTAGGCCTGTGAGAGTACAGCCCATACCATTATGTACAGTGCCTAGTGTTTGATAGTGACAATAAATGCTGTGCTCTTGGCTTATGGGTTTACTTCCTACAGAGCTTGTCATTATTCTAGAGTACACTCGTGTGTGTGTGTGTGTGTGTGTGTGTGTGTGTGTGTGTGTGTGTGTAATGTGTGGATGTTTGTGTGTACATACATGTGTACTCACATACAAGCATACATACTCGTATATGTGTACATATGTGAATGTATATGTATGTATAGATATATGTACACACGTGCTAACTGTAGAACAACTTCAGGCAGGTCCTTCAGGAGGAATTCTCCAAGATGATATTGGTGTGACAAAAGAGGACAGCTACATGCATGTCATTGCCCTGAAGACCTCTCAGCATGACAAGGTGTGCAGGTGGAGGTGGGACACAGTGATGTGGACAATCCTGACTTTGTGCAGCCCAAGGCTAAAGTGAGTATAGTTTTAGGTTATGTCTTAGTCAGGGTTTCTATTCCTGCACAAACATCATGACCAAGAAGCAAGTTGGGGAGGAAAGGGTTTATTGAGCTTACACTTCCATGCTGCTGTTCATCACCAAAGGAAGTCAGGACTGGAACCCAAGCAGGTCGGGAAGCAGGAGCTGATGCAGAGGCCATGGAGGGATGCTGCTTACTGGCTTGCTTCTCCTGGCTTGCTCAGCCTGCTTTCTTATAGAGCCCAAGACTACCAGCCCACAGATGGTACCACCCACACACAAGGGGCCCTCCCCCCTTGATCACTAATTGAGAAATGCCTTACAGCTGGATCTCATGGAGGCGTTTTCTCAACTGAAACTCCTTTCTCTTGATAACTCCAGCTTGTGTCAAGTTGACACAAAACCAGCCAGTACAGGTTATTATCATTGCCTCTTTGTTTTGTTTTTGAGATAGGGACTCCTATGTGCCTCTGGCTGGCCTGAAGCTTACTACATAGCCCAAGGCTGGCTCTGAACTTGCTGTAATTCTCCCGAGTACTGAGATACACAGGTATGCACCACCACATTTGGCTGTGTCTGTTTTTAAACTAAGAAGCTTAATAATAATAATAATAATAATAATAATAATAATAATAATAATAGTAATCACATAGAAAAACATTGTAGAATAATGATATAAGTGAATAAAATATTTCTGTATAGCTCTGTAACATGTTTGGAACTTAAGCTAAGTGTTAATGGTACATTGCAAACACTTAAAACATTTTCAAGTTTCTAGAGTAAAATAATAAAAGTTAATTTATGTACATCTATTATTGAAGAATGAAGAAAAAATTGAGACAAGGTCTCAATGTAGCCCTGGATGTCCTAGAACTCACTGTGTAGACCAGGCTGGCCTCAAATTCACAGAGTTTGCATTATGCTGCCATAATCAGCAAGAAGAACATTTTACTTTACATGTAAGCTAAGTGTGTGGTGTTCACGAAGTCTATAGCTATTCCACAGTGATGCCCTGGGCCTCCATTAATCACCTCTCACTCAGCTTAAGCAACTTCCAGGCCTGGAAGCCTGCCACAGCCTATATCATCTCGGCATGCATGTATAGAGCACGCCTGTATTGTACAGGCGTGCATGTGATGGGCTACACCGACTGCATTTGTGTAAGGATCCTCTGTAGTGGTGACGTAAGGATAAATCACCCCGCCGGGCAGTGGTGGCGCACGCCTTTAATCCCAGCGCTCGGGAGGCAGAGGCAGGTGGATTTCTGAGTTCGAGGCCAGCCTGGTCTACAGAGTGAGTTCCAGGACACCCAGGGCTACACAGAGAAACCCTGTCTCGAAAAACCAGAAAGAAAGAGAGAGAGAGAGAGAGAGAGAGAGAGAGAGAGAGAGAGAGAGAGAGGAAGGAAGGAAGGAAGGAAAGATAGAAAGACCCACAATGCATTTTCCCTCCCTCCCACTCTGCTTTATTTTAATTAGTTTACATATGCGTGTGTGTATTTGTGAGCATGCATGGGGTGGGGGCAGAAGACAATGTTGGAGCCATCTTCTGAACTGCTGTCCGCCTCCTTCGACACAGGGTCTCTTGTTGCGACAGGAGATGTCCTCACCATCAGGATTTCCTTGTAGGGGCTTGTGGGAGGGGGAAGAAAATGAGGAGAAGGAAGGATAGAAATAAAAAAGGACGGGAGGGAGGAGGGGGGAGAGAGGGGGAGAGAACAAGGGAAAGAGGAAAGAGGGAGGCAGGGAAGGAAGGAGGGAGGGAGAGAGGGGGAGAGTGAGAGAGAGAGGGGGAGAGAGGGAGGGAGAGAGGGGGAGAGAGCAAGGGAGAGAGGGAAAGAGGGAGGCAGGGAAGGAAGGAGGGAGGGAGAGAGGGGGAGAGGAAGGGAGAGAGGGGGAAAGAGCGAGGGACAGAGGGATGAATAATAAGATCATGGCGTCATGCTCTGTAATTAGCCTGCTCAAGCACCTAAATAATCGGAAAGCGCATGCAGCCGAGCCATGGTGAGCCAAGGATCCACAGAGGCAGTTGGAAACTCCTCACAGCAGCGCCGTGTATTTCTAAGTCCAGAGCTGTCTTGCTTTGTCCAGATACTCATATGCGTTTTGAGTAATTGACCTGGAACATAGCCTGAATATTCTAGCCATCACAGACTCCACTGGCTATCTGCACGGAGCTAAAAATAAATGCACTCATGTGCACCTCGCGAAGAGAACAAACTGCCTCACATTCTTGCCTGCATTGAGAAACCCAGGGGTAGATTGATTTTCCCTTGCTTTTGGCTAAGTTTCCAGAGATGTTGTGGAAAGTGGTTCAAACCCTTTAAATCCTTGATTTCCCCCCCCTTCCTTTTTTTTCCCCCAGAGACAGGGTTTTTCTCTGTGTAGCCCTGGCTGTCCTGGATCTTTCTCTGTAGACCACCTGGCTGGGCTCAAATTCATAAGAGATCTGCCTGCCTCTGCCTCCTGAGTGAGTGCTAGGGTTAAAGGAATGTGCCACCACCACCCAGTTCTTTATATATATATAATATATACATATATGGGAAATGAATATATAATATATTTAATATAATATAAATTTAGTATATACATAATTTATAATATATACTCTTTTTCTATTCAGACATGTAATGATCACAGTATTTCAGAAGACCAAAAAAATATATATATATTCACACATTACTGATGGTTTTCTCTTTCAGTATTTCCAGACCCTCACCAGATGGGCTATGATATTCTTTGGTAAACGACATGCTATCCAAAACACTCTCAGTCAAGACAGCTTTTATTAAAAAGTAAATATAGATATCCATTAATGTGACATTTCCCATTCATTGTAGCATTTCCATTTTCACTGAAAATAAACCGTTAAATATATATTATACCTCAGTTTCGAGAAGACAGAGAACACAAAACAAACTGGGAGCTAAAAAATGAACCCATTTGTGTAGGGTCAACAAGGTGTGTGCTACACGTGTTGACGGCAGCACAGGCACACTTGGGGTCCACACATCTGCCTCTGTCTACCATGCCCACACACATTCCCTATAGAGGAAGGAGGGCAGAGGGGACCTGGAGAGCAGTCACACAAACAGGGTCACACCCGGCACAGCAGGGATCGTTTGCACACAGGCCTTTCCTGGAAATGTTTGGGTTCCTTGTTTTCTCAGGTTCACGTGCAGTTTCACTGGGTCCTGGAAACACCTACCCTGTGTCACCTGTATCAGCTCTGGGAGACCAGGCCACTTCACAGTGAGGAAGTAGACAGGGCTCATGTAGGCCACTGAGTCTGGGCCTGTCTTAAATGCACCTGCAATCTCCAGAAGGTGAGTTTAAAACCCCGTTAGAATACTCTAGAAGTACTGGCTTACTCTCAGATTGAGCTGTGACTTTTTTTTTTTTTTTTAAGAGAAGGAAGAGTAAAAACCTTCTTAGTGGCCACTGTACATCGCCCTGTGCTGGATTTCGGGACACACCCACGAACAACACTGTCATTACAGAAGGAAGTGGGTGACTTTTCTCAGAAAACACAATCTTCTACAGCAGTGGTTTTCAACCTTCCTAAGGCTGCAACCCTTTAATACAGTTCTCCATGTTGGGGTGACCCCCGACCATAAAATTATCTTTATTGCTACTCTATAACTGTAATTTTGCTACTGTTATGAATCATACTGTAGATATGTAATAGGCAGGATATCTGATATGTGACCCCTGTGAAAAGGTCATTCGACCCCCCAAAGGGGTTGAGACCCACAGATTGAGAACCACTGCGCTACAGTATTATGTGTTGGATAGACAATACTTTAGAGTCTGAGGTAATCATAAGTTGCATCAAGAAATGTAAGGGGTGGGACAAGACTCGTTAGCAGGTCCTGTGTTTGATCCCTAGCACTGAAAAATAAAAATGAACAGGAAATTCAATTTTTAAGTCAACGAGAAACCATTGATTTAGCCACTCACAAAGAGATGTTTATATATATATACACACACACATATATATATACATAATTATGACATAATAAAGTATAGACTAATAAACTCATACTTATCTTGAGAAGGTGTGCTGGTTAGATTTAACTGACAACTTGATACAAACTAGAATCACCTGGAAAGAGAGTCTCAATAAGGAATTATCTATATTATGTTAGCTTGTGGCCATGTCTGGGATGGGGGTTGTTAATTTATATAGAAAGACCAAGACCACTGTGGGCAACACCATTCCCTTGGCAGGGGTTCCCAAACAGTGTAAGAAAGGAGAAAGCTAGTTAAGAGCAAGCCAGCCAGAAAGCAAGATCTATCTATACATTTTTTTTTTTTTCTCTGCCTCTGACTATAGATGTGCTACTTTGAGTTCCTGCCTTGACTCTCTGGAACTGTAAGCCAAGTAAACCTATTACTCCAAATTGTTGCTCTTTCACAACAGAAATGAAATCAAGTCAAGAGACAAAGAGATGGAATCCAGCCTCCAATCTGCTTCATCCCAACCTCCTTCTCCTTTATCCTGCACCACACCTATAACACTGAAACCCATTGAGAACTTCAGTAGCACCTCTGAGATTATTACAAAGGGTTTGAGAAAATTTCACTTGTTCCAGGAACTGTGAGATAAATTACCGAACTGCATTTAATAAATACAAATCCCGGCTACATGCCTGTGGAAAATAAATAGGTGATGCTTTAAATTTTTAAGGAGCAAAGATGGCCAGCTGACACCAGAATCCAGGGGGCAGAACTGGGAAGAAGCTCTCAGAGAGCATCAGAAGGAAGTGGTGTATGGTCCCGTGCAGTCTCTCTATGCTGCTGTCCACTTGTGCGCTGAGTGGGGAACTTTTACTCTCAGTGGTTTCCGTCCTCTCTGGACACCCTGGAAGCACGTGCCAAAGTCTCAGGTCTCTAGGTCCTCTGATTCTAAGCCTTTACAGAAGACTCCAAATTGTTGTCTCACTGGCTTTGTTATTTGAATGTGTGTGTGTGTGTGTGTGTGTGTGTGTGTGTGTGTGTGTGTGTGTGTCTGTATACCTGTGTGTAGGTATGTATATATGTATGATTCTGTGTGTATGTGCATGTGTGTGTATATGTATGTGTGCCTGTTGGTGTGTGTGTGTGTGTGTGTGTGTGTGAATTCCAGAGGGCATGTGCAAGGATTCATCAACTGAGCCATCCCCTTTACCTATGTTTGTATTTTTAAGACAATATTTCACTCTGTAGACCAGGCTAGCCTCAAACTTACAGCAAATCTCCTGCCTCTGCCTCACAAGTGCTGACATTAGAGGTGTAAGCCACCACACCCAGTTGCATTGGCTTTATTGTTTAAAAAGAAAAACATTTCTGAAGTACAGTGTACGTGGAACAGGCTGCAAATAGCCCAAGTGTAAATTTAAACAGAGGCAGGCTCACACCTATGAAACCAGCTCAACAATGAAGATAATGGCCACACACCCACCACCCATTGACCTCAAGCTTCCTCTAGCACTTGGTCATTGATTACTTTCCTCCCCCCCCCCCCATCCCAAACCATCTTCTATTTTCCTTTAAAATAATTCAGAGGGCCAGGGAGATGGCTCTATTTGTAAAGAACTCGCCCTGCAAGTCTGAGGATTTGAATTCAGTCTCTCAGAATCCACAATAAAATGTCCCACAGGATGGCAGGCTCCTATGATCCCAGCTCTAAAGAGACAAAGACAGAAAGATTCACGGGGCTCCCTAACCAGGCAGTCTAACTTAATTGATGAGCCCCTGTCCCAAGAAGAAACTCTGTCCCCCAAAATAAGATGGCAAACAATTGAGGGAGATGTTTAACATAGACCTCTGGCTCCCACATTCACACACAAACACTATACATGCCCTGCATGTGCACGCATGCATACACTACACACACACACACACACACACACACACACACGCACGCACGCACGCACGCACAGAGAGAGAAAGAGAGAGAGAGAGAGAGAGAGAGAGAGAAAAATATCAGAGTGCTTTTTTTTTCCAAGTACTGTTTTTAGCTCGAAGGCATCTGCTAATCTGTGCGAAACGTGCATAGCAATCTGCTTAGTTGTCTGGCACATGTTTCACATAGGAAAAAAAGAAAAAGAAGAAGAAGAAAACGCAAGCAAATTCCAAGAGAGCAGAAAACATATTTGGCTTGCTTAAGAAGCATAAGGAGAAGAAGTATTTGCCTCAGCTTTAAGCCAGCAAAGCATTCTTCCCTGTGGGAAATGGGGGCGGGGTGGGTGCCAGGAACAGCTCACCACTCCAGTGGCCACGTGTTATTGAAAAGAAAGAGATGGCCTTGTTAAGGAAACGCCCACTCCGGGGACCACTTCAGCTCAGGGAAGCCCTCCTGTGTCTGTGGGGGGCTGCGATGGTGAGACAACGTCTCCTGGAATGAATGTTAATGGACTGACTGGAAGCTTTCTCGTGGAAAGCGATGTGCAGAGTTTAGTCTTTGAGCTGCATCTGCTCTGAGGGGCGACAATCCTCCACCTCTCCTTTTCTTTTTAATGGTGAGAAATTTAAGGAAGAGCATGGTTCTGAACATGTAGATTCTTCTATTAATTAACTATGTGAGCCTATATACATGCCATTTCTTCCTTTCTTTTCTTTTTTTAAAGATTTTATTTTATGTATGTGAGTACACTGTGGCTGTCTTCAGACACATCAGAAGAGGGCATAGGATCCCATTACAGATGGTTGTGAACCAGCCTGTGGTTGCTGGGAATTGAACTCAGGACCTCTGGAAGAGGAGTCAGTGCTCTTAACCACTGTGCCATCTCTCCAGCCCCCCTATACATGTCATTTCACTCTGACTTCTTAATGAAGTAATGAGAGAATTGAACTTAAAAACCACTACAAAGTCCCTTCAAGCTTGAAATTGTATAGAGTGGGACACTTTCGGGAATATTTTTGTTCCCCAAGGGCCTCAACCGGTTCAGATCTATCTCGGAGGAGCCGGAAGAAGGCAAGTGCCCTAGAAGGCAAGTGCCCTCTACTAACTGATGGTCCTTCCCACAGCTTGTCTCAGTTGCTACTATATATCCATTATGTAACTCTGAACTAAGAAGAAAACAAACCCATTAACATTTTAAACTGTTTCCAGGAAGGATGGAGAGCCATGCTCCAAAACTCTCCTTGTGAGAAATATTGCTAATTCTAGACACCCCTAGGTATCCAAAACAGCCGGCCAGGTGTCCTGTGTAGCAACTCCATGGTTTTGGAGAGACAGAGTTTCCCCAGGTGTCTGTCTGTATGTTAAGAGCACTTACTTCCCCACCTTTCTACCACTATGAAACTACAGATGATTGTATTATAAAAGTCTGTGAAGGTAAAAGGATGCTTGTGACCCAAAGTGACATGCATAGGAGATTTGGCCACCATAGGCCCTACCAGAACTTTCTCTGGGTTTCAGAGTCCTACATTCCAATCTTCCTTTAACCCATTTATTGGCTACCGTTTTGCCGTAGCTCTCTGGCTGAGCATCTCTGCCTGTGGGAGTAGTTATTTAGTGAAACCTGCCTCCTGCTTGTGATGTGTGGTGGCACACACCTTTAATCCCAGCACTCAGGAAGCAGAGGCTGGCAGAACTCTGAGTTCAAGGGATTGCCTGGTCTACAGAGTGAGTTCTAGGATGACCAGGGCTACACAGAGAAACCCTGTCTTGAAAACAAACAAACAAGCTGGGCAGTGCTGGCGCATGCCTTTAATCCCAGCACTTGGGAGGCAGAGGCAGGCGGATTTCTGAGTTCGAGGCTAGCCTGGTCTACAGAGTGAGTTCCAGGACAGCCAGGGCTACACAGAGAAACCCTGTCTCGAAAAAAAAAAAGAAAAAAGAAAACAAACAAACAAACAAAAACACCTAAATCCTCAGCCATACCTGCAAAGGAGGCTGGAAAACTGACTTTCACTTTTACTTATATGATATATAAGTTGGGGCAGGTTCCCATGTGGTAGGGTTTCCCCAAAGAGAAGCAAGTAACTGGAGGGTAACAGAGTCCAAGCGCTTCTTCCTGTATAGGTAGTCATTATAACAGACCTTGCCAAAACTATTTGATCTATAGGGCAGCAAGAATTCTGGGCATAGCAGCGTGATTCCAGCAAGCCTGAGATCTGCAGGATCTCGTAAGACCTGCCATGACACAGAGAAACCCTGTCTCAAAAAACCAAAAAAAAAAAAAAAAAAGACCTGCCATGATCTATCGGTCTCCCTATACCTACTCCAAAGAGCAGGGCTAGATTCCGTCATCACTCTCCATGGTGGTCATTCCACGTGTTGCCCACGGCTCTAGACACTGGAACCACCATCTTAGAAAGCCTTCTGTGGGCCCTTCTCTGTCCACACCCCATCTCACCCAGTAAAGCCGCAAGTTAACCCAAGGGACAACCCACCTCTAAGTTCATAACACAATGACTGCTCTGGTTATGCCGGATCCAGAATTAGCAAATAGGATGAACGGGGACCTTTCCCCAAGGGAGCAATGATTTGCCCTGTCTGGGGCGCTCAGAACTAAGCAATATCTACTGGGCTGTTGTTTCAAGAGACCGCATACGTGGCTTTGACTGTGCATGCAGAACAGTAGCATGAAGAGAAGGGAGTGGCGCATGTGCAGAACCTTCTCCTGGGTTCGAGTCTCAGGCCCTGTGTTTGAACGTTTTCTCCAGCGTCAGCATTTGCAGACCATCACCTGCCTTCCAAGCCTCTTCATCCGAGCATCCCTCTACATCCGGAAGTCATCTGGCTGTGCGCCTGAGTGAAACCCTGTGAGTCACGGTTGTACTGTGCACATCTCACCGTCAACTTCAAAATCCATCAGACACATCGTTTACATAAGTTCACCTTTTAAAAAATAAGCTGTCACTATGGAGTTCACAGAAGCAACAACACAGGGAACATGTCATTATCTGCCCTTGAAGGTCTTAATCGAACTGGGCAGGGAGTGAAATAGTCTACAAAGACTAATTCTCCAGAAAAGGCCCCCTGGAACAGCCCAAGTCAAGCAATCACGGAGATTTACTTTTTATCCCCTGATAAAGAAGATGAACACACAAAGTCCACTCTGTAGTGGTGGCCTCATCTGTGATGCCTCATCTCAGCTTATAAACCCCCTGCCCTTCCCGTCACAGAGTTGAACAGACTGGCTCCTAACACTGTTATCTCTCTGCTTTTCCACTGAGGTCCTCAGAAGCTGCCAGCCACGCTTATCTGGGTTTTCCAATTTTGCTACAGTGTGGTAACTACCAAAATGGGAGGGTGTCTTTTGCCAGACCCATGAAACAGAAACTCTTTGATGTTTTCAGCCACCACATACCTCCCACCCTCGTCTTTGTTCAATATTCAATCCTGCCATGTGGCTCCACCCTCGTCTCTTCCTACTGAAACCATGACACCTCTTCAAGGCCCAGCTCAAATTCCTCTCCATTTGGCAGTGACCTTTCCCACAGTTCTGAATTCTGATAGGAACTTCTCCTCAGGACACCACTTTATCATACACTATGTATTGTGTTATGTTGCTTTCTTATGAAGTCGATTTTTCTCTGTTTAATTTTCTTGGAAGTTCCCTTAGTACCTAACCTTTAAATTCAGCAACAATACTGATTAATAAGTTTATTTTCATTGACTTATAATGAGTATTTAAATGAAGTACCAGTTTCTAAATATATCAGATATTTTATGTAGATTCACTGTAATGTGTAGGAACAAATGTTTAAAGTGATGAAGACCAAGAACCTCAAATATGAAAGGTTCATATTTAACTAAAAATATTGTGTATGTGATTATCTATATGTATGTGTGTATGCAGATATAAAGTAAATGTATGTTTTAGAGATATTTTTGAGAAACAAGATTTGAAAACATTAAGTTTTCTCCAATTCTACTCTTGGGTTTGGGGGTGTCTCATTAAATGTTTATGAATTTAAATATCTCCAGTCTGGGACCTGTCTGACCATAGGAAGGAATTAACCTAAAGCAGACTAAATGCAGGAACAAGAAGACCTCTCAGTACGGTCCAGAAGAACTCAGTGTCTAAACACCAAGTTCTTGAAGATTAATCTAGAAAACAAAAAGGCCAAAGGGACTATAGAACAAGTCGAGACAAGTATTTCAGAATTAACATTGTAAACAGCTAGAAAGTTTTATGTGATGTTTGCAGCATGATTTAAGAGTGGAAAAAAAAAAAACCTTAAAGTAACCACACAAACTGGGCAGTGGTTCCTTTAAGAATTAGCACTGAGGGGGCTGGAGAGATGGCTCACTGGTTAAGAGCACTGACTGCTCTTCCGATGGTCGTGAGTTCAAATCCCAGCAACCACATGATAGCTCACAACCATCCATAATGAGATCTGATGCCCTCTTCTGGTGTGTCTGAAGACAGCTACAGTGTACTCACATACATAAAATAAATAAATAAAAAAAAAGAATTAGCACTGAAAGGACCAAAGTGTTTGCTCCTGCAGGCTCCGCATTCCCTCTGCCCCTCATGGTCCTTTCTTCATTTACTCCTGTACACATCATCGATGTCTGCATTAGCTAGTTTCTTTAAAACCATCTTCTGTTGTTGTAAGCTTCTGTAGACTATAAGTTTGCTGTGTGTAGAAGCTCCATCTCTCCTGGTAGATCCACAGATCGTGGCCAAGTGCCTGGAAGCCTGTAGAGGCTTCATAACAATGCCCAACTCGGACCTCTTGTTTAGATGACATTTCATACACTCCACACCAAAGCAGTTTCTGACTCGTTGTGGACCTGATAAATGACGAATGGACGGACAGATGGACAGATGGACGGACAGATGGATGTTTGACACTTGGTAGTTCCTCCCTAAATACTTACTGGGCTGCAGGAGTTTTCTCTCTAGTAGGCTCAGGGAATCAAAAGGCACTTGCAAAGGGCAGCCACTAAAGAGAGATGAGTGCCTGAGACCAAATGCCCCAGATGATCTAGAAATAGATCTATAGGCAGTTAAGCAAAAGGGTATCTAGTCACCAACCCACAGCAGACGTGGCCAGTCTAAGGCATCTTTGCTTAATCAAATTTGCAATAAAATTTACATCACAGACAACCTGGGTGCATTGTCATAGGTCACTCTCCAATATTTATGAGGAAAAAACACTTCTCCCAATATCAACCACATACCCTAGAGATAGGGTCACTGCCCCCACTCAGAGTCTTCCACTCAACCATAAAGACATATGCACCCCTTTATATATGTATTGCTGATAACAGTTAACTCTCCAATACAGCTTGCAGGACACAAGCAATCTTTGACCTCGTTAAGTTTCAGTGTTCAGCACACATATATGTGCACACGCCCATATGCACATACACATAGATGAAAACACACCTGGCGATAGTTTGGAAGATTCCTTTAAGGCGACTGAATTAGGAGTATCCTGGTTTTTTGTTTTTTTGTTTTTGCTGTTTGTTTTTTGGTTTTTTGGGGGGTTGTTTGTTTGGTTTTTTTTTTTTTTTTTTTGAAAGAAACAGTCTTGATTTATTTCAAACTATTACTATATTCATAAAGAAAGGTAAAAAACGAAGTGGAGAAGACGTCATCTGTCCTTGAGAGTCAAAAAACTTGCTGATGATATTCTTCAGTTTGTTAGACAACATTGGATATAGAGCAGGACTCAACTTGAGACCCACCAGGTCCTTAACACTGGTCTGTATCTGAAGCCCCACTTTCTCATGGTTACACACCATTAAGGACAGAAGCCGATCCATAAACCTGCTGACAGGTGAATCAACATTCCCTTCAGAAGACATTACAGAAATCAAAGACCCTTTGCGTTCACTGACAGGGCCCATAGCCACTAGGCCAGAGCTGCTTCTCTGTTGCAGGCACACCCCACCCAGGGCACAGAGGAAGCCAGTCATGTTGATCCATTCCTGCAGGGAGTCTGTGTCAGACAAGTCTATGGATCCTCCCCGACTGACATGGGACATCTGTCTCTTAACAATGGTCTTATGAAGACTTTCTGCAGCCTGGCCATCTTCCATTTTGGCTTTGGAGTAGTTAAGGATTAGTTTTGTAGCCTGTTCCCACTTGGCATGTGTATCTTCCCAGGCCTCAGCGCTTCTGGCAGTAGGGTGCTCAGTGCACCTTAGCAGGGCCATCACTCTTTTCTGAAGTGTCACTCTTCCTGTTGACATCATACTGCTGGCTGAGGCAAACTCCATGAACGTGTTATAGTTGGGCAAGAAGTTGTGTACTGACACTTCATCCACCCCGCATTGGATATCTGCTTCTTCACGGAGGTGGCGGAAACGGGACATAACAACCAGAACAGCTTCAGTGTTAGGACTCCACAGAAACATGTACAAGGCCACTTGGTCTGGGCTTGCTGGCATACAGGTGGGGTTCCACTGCACCCTGGTGTGCTATCCATGGAGGAATTCCCTTTTCCTTTCTGCAGAGATCCTCCGGAAGTACAGGCCGGAAGTACAGGCCGGAAGTACAGGCTGGTAGGAACTCACCATGATCAACTGACATCTGAGAGGCATTTCCATTAGCAGGCACCTCACATCCTACTCCATAAAGGTAGAGAGAATGGCAGGAACTTCTATCTGCCTGCTTTTTTAAAGAAGAAATTTATTTCTGCCGATCAGAATTTCCCGTAACCACTTGAGAATTTCTGTGCTGCTAAGCATTTGATGGCTGGTTAATTTCTTGCAGATGTAAAAAAGCACTTGTGAACTAATTTCCCCAAATGTTTCTACAGGAGCACCAGGATTCCATAAATCGATGCGATCTACCTGCTGAAGAGCCAGTAAAGTCTCCATAGCCTTCTGAGCGCCTCCGGCATGGGTGACTGAGGAACCAGTTGTGTGAGCGCTGTAGTTAGTTCTGCTGTACTGCCTTGAGTTCCTGTTTTCTTGGATTACAAAGCAAAAGCTTTGGGTCTGCATGAATCAGTTTCACCATGGACAAAAGAAGATACTTGTAGCTCTTTGTCTCTAGGTCTGTAGGCTTTTCTTTAAATTTAAGGCTTGTTACCTTCTCCACCCCCATCCCCCCACCCCCTGGGACAGGGTTTCTCTGTCTAGCCCTGGCTGTCCTGGAACTCACTCTGTAGTAGACCAGGCTGGCCTTGAACTCAGAACTCCACCTGTCTCTGCCTCCCAAGCGCTGGGATTAAAGGTGTGCGCCACCACTGCCCGGCTTGTTACCTTTTCTTAAAAGGTGAGACTTGGTGCCATTGGTACTGCTGGGTGTGCTCCACAGCCTTGCACTGCTTTATGAAGTGTTTTACCAAACATATTTCAAAGTTCAACTGAGTGACAATCTACAGCATCAATCTTAGGCCACTAATCTAATGCAGAATTGGTGATGATGCAGTGGAGTGAGTTTACCAACACAGAGTGAAATGTAGCAGGTGAATTCTGAGCCAGGCAGATCTTTTTTTTTTTTTTTTTTTAACTTTTTTGTTTGTTTGTTTTGTTTTTGTTTTTTTGTTTTTCCGAGACAGGGTTTCTCTGTGTAGCCCTGGCTGTCCTGGAACTCACTCTGTAGACCAGGCTGGCCTCGAACTCAGAAATCCACCTGCCTCTGCCTCCCAAGTGCTAGGATTAAAGGCGTGTGCCACCACTGCCCGGCTTGCCAGGCAGATCTTAAAGTGTTGGTTCTTGTGAGAGCTTATCTGAAAGCAAGAGACAAGACAGTCAATCATGAGGCCCACATCTGTAGGCTGACTGCCTCTAGAGAATGTTTTACTTGGATTAGAAAGCAGGTTCTTAAGATCAACCACCATGGACTGAACTAGTAGGAAGATGACAGAGTTATCCTCCCAGTTGATATAAGTACTTGCTTTACACAAATTGACACAAGCAATGGTAGCACTTTCGGTCTGTGTCTGCTTCCTCCATGGCCAGCAAGTGCTTTTTGTACACTGTCCAGAAACAGTTTCTTGTTGCTGTTCTCGTCCGCCACATCCTTGGATCTGTCCTGGATTATTTCTAGACACAAAATAAGGAGAATGATTTGTAGTGGCCAAACTGATGCTTTAGGCTTGGTGCTCTCTGCAGAACCATCCGCCGAGTCAAACAGCTTTTCTGCACACTCAGCCATATCTGTCTGCGGAATTTGGTATAGCTTTGTAAATTCATTCAGATAATTTTCTACCCAGTTCCAAAAAGCCTTTTCTAGGCTATTTATAACTGCCAACTGTGCGACCTTCTTCAGGGCTTTAAATTTAAATGCTGTTTCCTTCAGGAGTCGTCTTACATTTTGCACTATCCACACTGATATACTGTAACAATTCTATATCGTGAACATCAACATTGTCTTCTGAACAGACGGTCAACTCCTGTAACCTTTAATCCCAGGGTTCTGGAGACAGAAGCAAAGGCAGGAGAGATCCACGAGCTCCAAGCAAACCATAGCAAGGCCAGCCAAGCTACACAGCAAGTTCCAGGCCAGCGGAAGCTACACAGTGAGATCCTGCCTCCCTCGCCAAGGGGGAATGTTTTTACTTTTGTCATTTCCAATTAATAATGAATCCAAAGATTATCAAGTAGGTAAAAGTTGTATGGGAAATGTTGGATAGTCCAGATAATATCTATATCTAACAGTTGACTGGATGACATGAGACCCGTCTCTAAAAGAAAAAAAAGTCACCAAATTAAGTATTATCAAGTCTGTTATAAAAAAAAAAGCCAATTAATCTTCTGTGTAAGAAAGTACAATGAGGGCTGGAGAGATTGCTTAAAAGCACTTGCTGCTCTTCTAGAGGTCCCAAGTTCTGTTCCTAGCACCTATGGGGTAGCTCACAACCACCTGTAATCTCAGCTTCAGGGGATCCCTTGCCGGCTTCTGGCCACCACAGGCACTGACACACAAGTAACTTATATGAACACAAACATACAAAACAATATAAAAATAAAACTTTAAAGAGTGTAATAAACCTATAGCACCATACACTTCAGCAGAATAAAGCTATGTTATAATTTTTCAATTAATAAAACAAACAAACAAACAAAAACCTAAAGAAGTTGGTTTTGGTGTTTCAGGCCTGTAATTACAGCTTCTAAGGTAGCTGAGGAAGGACACTATCAAGGCTAGCCTTATCTACAAACTGAGTTCCTGGCCAGCCTGAACAACTTGATGAAGCCTTTTCTCAAAATAAAAAGAAGACTACAGCTGTAGCTCACTGGTAGAACATATGAAGCCCTGGGTTCAATCACCAATACTGCCCCTCCCCCCTGCCAGAAAGAACAACTCTTGACAAGGAGACTGGTAAAGTTCAACCAATTTTTAAGATCTTTATTATAAATGAAATGTAGTTGGGTGGTGGTGGTGCACGGCTTTAATCCGGCACTGGGGAGAAAGAAGCAAGAGGACCTCTGAGATGGAGGTCAGTCTGGTCTACAGAGAGAGCTAGCTGCAGGACAACTGGAGCTAAACAGAGAAAGTCTGTCTCTAAAATCAAAACAAGAAAAAAAGGCAAGAAGGAAGGGAGGGAGGGAGGGAGGGAGGGAGAGAGAAGAGAAGGAGGGAGGGAGGGAGAGAAGGAAAGAAGGAAGGAGTATCTTGTTAACTTCCATTCATTAACATACACATTCATTACTCTTTGGTAAAGACTTAGTGAGGCCTGATTCCTGCTAAGTCATTATTTTGCTAGGTAGTGTAGAAGATTCCAAATTAAATCAAGACACACTTCTTCAAGGGGTCTACCGCCCACTGACAAAAAAAAGAGACAGCTAAAAATCTCCATAGAGGGGCTTCTGTGCTAAAATAGAGAAACTCAGAAGACACTGACCACCTGGGGGCAAGATCACCCCTCTTAGCGCCTGCTCTGGCAGGAGGCTTGTCAGTGGGTGCCTTCATACCTGTAATAGTTCTGTGAAATGAGTGAAGGCAGAGACATTGTCTATATTTTGTATAATGGAGTCAGGGGGCTGTAGAGACGGCTTCACAAGCATGGGGACCTTTGTATCTCCAGAACCACCTGGGGGGTGAGCATCTATCACCCCAAAGCTGAGGGGCAGAGACAGGTAGATTCTCCAGAGTTCCCTGACCAACCTCTCACAGGTGAACACACACACACACACACACACACACACACACACACACACACACACACAGCAATTCTGCTGTCCTAGCACCCAGAGGGCTGAGGCAGGAGGATCATTTGATCCCAAGAGTTGGACACCAATCTGGGTGACATAGTGAGACCTTGTCTCTCATTGAATATGGAGTTTGCCATTTCAGATAAAGTGGCCAGGGCTCTTGGAGTTTGTTCTAAGCCACACAAGTAAAAAGTAGCAGAACCAAGACTTTAGGCCTACTTCTGTTCTCAGTGCCAGACCTCTGCTATGGGGCGTGACTTCAACAAGGAGATACTGAAGGAACCAGTCCCTCACCAGGTACAGGGAGTGTGTAGAGATACTGCTGACTATAGAGCCAGAGTATTCTGAGCATTTTGTGGCTTGTCAGAGGAGGTAGCAACAGCAACCAGAGCGGTATAGCTGAACAAGGAACAGAAACAAGACAGGTGACCTTACTTTGTGTGGCTCCTGTTTCCCGACTTCCCTTAGACCAGTGCTTCTCAACCTTCCTGCTGCTGTGGTTCTTTCATACAGCTCCTCATACCGTGGCGATCCCCAGCCATAAAATTGTTTTTGTTGCTGCTTTATGGCTGAAATTTTGCTACTGTTATGAATCATAATGTAAATATCTATGCTCTGATGGTGTAGGGGTCCCCTGTGAAGGGGTTGTTTGACCCCCAAAAAGGTTGCAACCTATAGGGCCACTGCTTGAGAGATGTCCTTCTGAGCCAGGTAGCCTAGCAGCTCCTCGATGACCAATCTGATTTTCTCGAACTGTGTCTCCTGCTAACCAGAAGGAGCCCGTCACCCTCCTTAGCTGTCAGCTGAGATGTTTTTATTTCGCCTCCTGCCTCCAACTCATTAATCCAGCTATGAGGAATTCAGGCCCATCAAAGCAGCATTACCAATATCTACGTCAGTTTTCAAACCCAATTTCTCGCTGTGGAGGAAAAACAATGCAGTGGCAGAATGTTTTTATTTCATGGGCACAGAATCTCTATAATTGCTTTTTTTCTGTGGTTTGAAGATGCCTCCCTATTTTTCCAGCCAAACAGTAAACACCTCCTTGGATTTCCCGGATATGAAGATAAATAATAAGGACTCTTACAAATTTCATTATAATGGGCTATGTTTTAAATTCCATTGTAAACATTGTGAAATACCTCCCAAGGGAAATAAGATGCAACTAAAGGAGTGGCCGTGTACCTGACACTGCAGTTCCGGGTCTCGTCCCCATGCCAAAGGTGGTCTGTGTCCAGCAGTAGCACACAGTAGATGCGGATGAGATCAGCTGGCCCGAGTCACCCCTGACATGTGTGTTCCAGCAAGTGTGTGGAGGCCAGGGGACAACTTGTGAGAGCCCGTTCTCCTCTTTTATCAGCATTGAAGTCACATTATCAAGCTTGGGTTCAACGTCAGATACCTGCTGAGTCAAAGCATCTATTACAAACCTCAGAATAGCCCATTTTCTGATGGGTCTGAAGAGACGCTATTGATTAAGCTAGCACTGTTATCCTTACCCTCGGGCCCTTTAGGCCACTGGATGTGGTAATTGGCTATGGATTGAACACACAACAAAGGTACAGGTTTCTAAGGCATCGTGATTCCTGTCAAAAATGGGTCCACCTGTCTTTCGATGAAGGAGACACTCCTGTTGGCCTGGAAAGTTGAACACGTGAGAGCTTTACCTCCAAAAGAAGTTATTGTCACATACCACTGTTGATACTCTTTAGGTTACAGCATTGTTATTCCAATCCAACTGGTCAACCCGAGGCTGACTGGCTCTAGAAATCAAATTGTATTGTTCTTTTCCGTGTCCTGTATCACTGATAATCAGAAAATAGCATACCTTTTATTGGAAAGCCCACCCAACAAGAAGTCAGTAGTCAAGCTATTCAAGGGACATTCTACACAACCTTCTATGTAGGCATAGAGATTTCAGAAATAGGCCCCCTCAAATATCAAAAGACTTCTAGAAGGCTCAAAAAGGGTGCCATAAGACGGCCCACAAAACTGGGGTGGTCGCTGAATGTATGTCACCTAAAACATTTCATTCCAGATAATGCACCGGATGGATGTGCTGAGGAGTTATGGAAACCCGTTCTGTATCTTCAGTAGTCTGCCTTCCCTATGCCTCAGGTTGATGACGGTTTCTCTCTTCTAACAGAATCCAGGCCAGCCTGGCTGGTACATTGCCCTGGTCAGTCAACAGGGAGTCTTCCATATTTGAACTGAGCTCAGCTTCTTGGATTCCTTCTTGGGTCTGAGATCATAACTGCAACTACTTGGCTGGGACATAGCTCTTCGCTCCCACGGAAGCCAGATGGATAATTTATCTCAATAAATGTATTTTAAAAAGAAGAGAGAGAAAGAAATAAAACCACTCTTTCCACTTGCCTTTTATCTTTCTAGACAAAATGTTTGGGTTTAATTAGGGAGTAACTAGGAAAAAATGTGCTGTATAATTACAGAAATGAGACACGCTAACTTCACGGCCACTGAGAGAAAGCAATAATCCTGATATATACCCCATGACTCAGGAAGAAGAGCAAGAATGGATGCTACAGCCTGCCAAAGAAATCATATGGTCAAACTGGCATGGATAGTACAGAATGCAGACCATCTGACCCCTTGCTGTGTTATTTATTCATATCCATAAACTATAAATAACAGACTCATGGTGACATGGCTGGTCTGATATCACAGGAAACAAATGCAACAGATTTCACACCTGGCCTGCAAACTTGTTTCCATCTGAATGATACAAACTTACCTTTATCTGCTTCTTGAAGGGCTGTGAGACTGCTCCATTAGCAGAGTGGGGTGTAACCATTCAACAATACTGCCCGTACAGCTTAGCCAAATCTAGACAATGCTGACGAACACCAAGTTTAGCAACAAATCCCGAACTAGAGTGGCCTGTGCTTTTTTATGATTATTATATTTATATGAGTGACTTACAGTATAGCATGGGACATCCCTCCACTGGGAATAAGGGTTGGTGACTTTTCTGATCCACATATGGCCACCTATAATTATTGTCAATGACCCCTATGATAGCTCATCTTAGCTGTCGACTTAGCATAGCTGGGAAGAGGGAACCTCAACTGAGGAATGGCCTCCATCAGACTGATCTGTAGGCAAGTTGGTGGCATTTTTCTTGACTAATGATTGGTGTGGGAGGGCCCAGCCCACTATGGGAGGCATGACTCCTGTGTAGGTGGTCTTGGTTGGTACAAGAAAGGCAGGTAAACATTAGCCTGAGTGCAAGCCAGTAAACAGTATCCCTCCACGGCCTCTGCTTCAGTTCTTGTCTCCGAGTTCCTGCCTGTACTGGCTGGTTTTGGAGTTATCACAGAGAAAGGAGTTTCAGTTGAGAAAATGCCTCCATGAGATCCAGGTGTAAGGCACTTTCTCAATTAGTGATCAAGGAGGGAGGGCCCCTTGTGGGTGGTGCCATCTGTGGGCTGGTAGTCTTGGGTTCTATAAGAAAGCAGGCTGAGCAAGCCAGGAGAAGCAAGCAAGCCAGTAAGCAACATCCCTCCATGGCCTCTGCATCAGCTCCTGCTTCCTGACCTGCTTGAGTTCCAGTCCTGACTTCCTTTGGTGATGAACAGCAGCATGGAAGTGTAAGCTCAATAAACCCTTTCTTCCCCAACTTGCTTCTTGGTCATGATGTTTGTGCAGGAATAGAAACCCTGACTAAGACACTGCCTTAGATTCTTCTTTCAATGCGCTGTGACATGGGAGTATAAGCTATAAAGAACCTTTCTTCTCCTAAGATGTTTCCAGTCATGGTGTTTATCACAGCAAAAGAAAAATCAAACTATTGCAACACCAAAGATCAGCAGATTAGTTTAAATTCCCATGTACAAATCAAAATGAATAATAGCAACCTTACACTGTATCTTGCCCAGATGGGAAAAAGTATCCATTGTTGTTCCCTGGTCTTGTTAGAGTTCTTAGAGTTGCCAAGAAGCTGAATGCACTTGGAGAAGCCCTAAAGTAACAGAAGCCTGTGTCTGCAGAAACTTAGTCCTGCATCAGATGAGACGGACCGGATAGAACCAGTTCCCCATCTGTCAATCCATCTAGTGAGCAGGGCAAATGGAGTGATGTTTCTGGGGCAAAATTTGACAGAAACTAAGGGATTGGCCACTGGGAAAGTTAGTCATGGGGATCTCTGAGATTCCCGAGGGTGCGCTAAATGCAAAGTGCTGTGTTCTCTCTGCCTAGACCATCTCTCCAGGTGCTACTTTCAAGGAGTATCTCTGAGGCCAGAAACCCCTCTGGGTAAGAGTAGTCTTTCTTACTATTTACTACAAAATGCTATCCTCAGGTATGTTGAGAGAATATCTTATGTATTGTATGGATGCATCACCTGTCCATTTAAAAAAACCCTACAGCCTATAGGAAAAGGTAAAATAGAAGGTGGGACATCTAGAAGGCAAAGAATTCTGGGATAGACCCAGGCTCAGGACATCTGCCCAGGAAGATGTGACAGACAGACACCCGGTACCTGAGCGCAGGTAATCAGCCACATGGGAGAATGTAGATGAGAAGAAATTGGATAATTTAAGTTATGGTCTAATAAGAAAAAAGACTAGCTGTGTGGCTAAGGTATTTGTAAATATATTTTGAGTCTGAGTGCTATTTCTGAGAACATGGAGCTGGGAGGAAGAAGCAAACATAACTTCTACACAGGTGGACACAAACCTAGTACCCGTGTAACAACCCTCTGGGTCCTCCACACCCAGACCTGAGCTCAGGAGACCAACAAGGCCTGTCAGTGTTTGTGGTGATTGCTCTGCTGTGAGTAACACAGACTTTATCTCTCAGCCTTCTGCCACTGTCCACAGAAATGCAAGAGGTCACCTGAACTGGCAGAAAGAGTAAAAACTTCAAAACAAGCACGAGTTGAGGGTAGCAGTGGGAAAGGACCGCTGTCACGTGACCATATTGGCATGTCCTCACCTTAGGAGATGTTTTGGGAAACTTTATAAATTTATCTGGGAATCAGCAGTTTGTTCTCATGCACACTGATGGCAGACTTGTCAAAGTGGTGGCAGACACACAGCTGGAACCAGGGCATGGAGTTCCCGGCATGGCTCTTCATCTTTGCTATACTCTTTAGATGACCTCATATGTAAGAGAACGTGATGCATCGAGGGACCCATGGCTCGGACCACATATGTGGCAGAAGAGGGCCTTGTTGGCCATCAGGGGGAGGAGAGGCCCTTGGGCCTGAGGGTGTTAGAGGCCCCAGTAAAGTGGAATGTCAAGGTGGGAAGATGGGAGTGGGTGGGCGGGTGGGGGGGGGGAATACCCTCATAGAGGCGGGGGAGGGGAAGAGGGATAAGGGGTTTCCAAAGTGGAGACCTGGAAAGGGGGAAACATAGGAAATGTAAATAACGTATCAAAAAAATTAAAAAAAAAAAAAAAAAAAAAAAAAAGAGAACGTGATGGCAGGTCATTGTTGTCAGCTTGACTGGATATAGCATAGCCATAGACACACATCTAGGTATGTCTATGATAGGGTTTCCAGAAATGTTTAACTAAAAAGAGAAGACCCACCCTGACTATCAAAAGCACCATGACCTGGGCTGGGAACAAGATTGAAAAGGTGAAGGTGAGCTGGACACAGCATTCATCTCTCTCTGCTTCCTGGCTGTGGGCACAGGACCAGCTGCTTCACACCCCGGGCTCCTTGCCTTCCCCACTATGGTGGGACTACACAAGCAAACTGAGTCCAAACAAACCCTTCATCTCTTAAGGTGTTCCTTGTCAGTCATTGGCCACAGTAATGCAAAAAGCAACTAAGGCAGGAACAGCCCTCAACCCTGTGAAGACATCTTTAAGGAATTAATGTTCCTGTCCGTGTTGGGAGCTCCCCATTCCTTCCGAGAAAACTCTCAGGCTCTTTGAGCAAACTTTAGATTTGTTTTGTTTTCTTTTGAGTGCCTGAGAGATATAGCATTCAAATGAGATGAATCAAGCCAGGTAAACCACCTGGCCCAAGCTAGATGCATAAGCTCTGAGTCCTCCCGCTCTGCTCCCTCACCCACCCCTCCTGGAGGGAACATGTGCCCTACCTCAGAGCCCTCAGAGCCTCCTTGAAAGGTATCATTTACACCCCCAGGTCTCCTACAGGCCCAAGGGGAACCAGCCCCTGCATCCACACAAAAGGTCTTTCTTTGCATGCCCACATCTGACAGAGCCGAGGCTAATGACAAACCCTGATGTGTCAGGGACTTTTCTGGTCGGAGGATGGCAGGCCTCTGCGGTCTCAGCCATGAAACTCCTGAGGCTAGCAGGCAGGGAGATCGAGAGGCCTCGCTGCCAACTAACTTGTGTGCTGGTGAAAGGGCCTGATTCACCTCTCTATTCCATCTCCTCCCCTATTTCTCTCTCTATTGCCAGTTGGGAAAATAGGCTGGATACAAGACTCCTCTCCTCTCTCTCCTCTGTTCTTCTTCCCCTCCCCTCCCCCTTCCTCCTCCCCTTCTGTCTCCCACTGACCTAGCTCACAGCCTCAGTTTTCAGGGAGAATGCTAACAGGCTCTTCCTTTGCCTTGTACAGCCCTTATCTCGCTGCTGCTTGCAATTACCGTTTGCTCTGTGTGTCTTTGCGCCCTGTCAAAGCCAAAAGTTTCAGGAACTATTTTCCTGGCCTCTCGCTCCTCAAGCACAGTTCTTGGCACGTCTTGGGCACTCTAAGAGTCTTTGACACTGGCTGCTCCACTTCCTCCCTGACTTTTACTGCTTTGGATCTGCTGCCTCAGGAAGCACAGGCTTGGACGAGAACCTCAGAGTTCTCCCGTGTCTCGCCTTTTAGAATAGGCAGCTAGAAAAATGCTTCAGCAGAGGCCACTGAGACCTGGCAAGGGCAAAGAACAGGCCCCCAGGGGCAGAGCTGCAACCGAAAGCAGGCGTGGAGGTGAGGGCTGGCATGGTGTGCCCTGTTCTTTGAGTTAGACTGGAATTTGCCTTGACAACTATTGAGTTTACAGGAGTAAATCTTCCTAGAAAACACTGAAAAGGACAGCCATTAAATACCATTTGCAAGAAATGAGCTAAGAGGCATTCATCAGTGAAAAGAGACTCCGGAAAAGAGACCAGGGAAGTCTGGTCAAAGTCTGGAAAGAGCGGTGATGGAAGAGAGTCCATTGCCTTTCCCCTAATATGAGACAAGAGACCACTGGCACCCCACCCTCCTTCCAGAGGCCTTCCTCCAGAGGCCTTGCTCCTTCAGGCCAATGACAAGCATGGTAGGAAGTAGAAAAGAAGGTTTGCACTCTTCTCTCTTAAATCT
Source organism: Uromys caudimaculatus (assembly GCA_028551405.1). Classification (NCBI taxonomy): domain Eukaryota; kingdom Metazoa; phylum Chordata; class Mammalia; order Rodentia; family Muridae; genus Uromys; species Uromys caudimaculatus. Next base: position 23,659,484 of record CM052717.1, on the reverse strand, counting down.
AACCAATGCTTTTACCCTCAGGTTTCCTCCACTTCACCCCTGTGCCCCACCATGACAGTAAGGAAGGTTCTCTCTGAACCAGAGCACCTCGATCTAGTGTTAGACTAAGTTCCAAACCATTTGCTTTGTTTTTAATCCCTGTCACTTTTTCCATAGGTAGTGGTTTCCATTAGCAGTCCCTTGCAGATGGCCTGGCGTTTTCTTCCTGGTTGTAAAATAGCTTATGCTACTTACCAAGTTAGCTTCATCCGCTCCATATTTTCACTGGGCATGTATATTTCAGCTCTGAGTCATAAGAAAATAACATAGCAGACCAAAAAAAATATACTCCCAGAGGCAAATGACAAGGGACGTTTTTATTGTTTTAACCGTTTGTGTTTATTATTTGTGTGTATGAGGGAGGAACGGGGTCTCATACAACCTGGCCTGGCCTTGGATTTGCCGTATCATCAAGGACGACCTTGATCCATCTGTCTCCACCACTGGAGTGCCAGGATTACAGTCAGAGGCCACAATGTCTGGTTTATGCGGTGCTGGGGATGGAACATGGGAATTCCCACAGGCTGGGGAGACACTACCAACTGAGCTACACCCTCAGCCCATAGAGGAGGTTTTAAACACAGACTTCATTACACTTGGCCAGGCCACTGCAGACCCTTTTGTCCACAAATTCAAACCAGTTCTTTTGAATAAACGATCTCACATCCAGAAAAAGTGTTGGAATTATTCTCCTTCCAGAATTTAATTTTCCAGAAGAGGAAATAGAAATCCGATGTGTAATTTCTCCCTGCAGCCCCTGTTCAGGGTAGTGTCTGAGGCAGGTGGGGCGTATGTCTTCATTTGTAACCAAGCAATATTGTTTAATAATAATATATTACTATTGACTTGTTTATAGAAAGCCCACAGTAAATGTTTGTTGATAAAACATGTGATTTGTGGTGATGATTTAAAAATAAACTAGAGTTAAATAAATAAATGGGAGAGAAAAGACAGATCTCCCATGAAGATTTCAAGTAATTTATATGGATATCCCCCCTGGAGGAGGTGAAGTATATCTCCTTGTTCTAAGAGGGAGCTTCCCATGATAACTTCATTTCCAATGAGTGTGGAGAGAGGAGTGAAAGAGCAATCTGTGGTGGAGAGACCTCTCCAACATGGTGGTCAAGGCGAGCATCAGTAGTTAAACCATGTGGATAGCATTACCCCTGAGAAGCAGGGTTCTGCACACCCGTGGTCTCCTGAAAATCCAATGATCCTTTCTACTTATGAAGAAAATATCACACAGATCTTCTGAGGACCATTCCACGATCTCCTTCCCCAGTGATACTCAAAACACACTCGTAAAGTCTGAGAAACTGTCAGAGTCAAGACACCTTTAAGAGATACAAAAAGTAAGTACAGGGGCTGGAGAGATGGCTTGGCAGTTAAGAGCACTGACTGCTCTTCCAGAGGTCCTGAGTTCAATTCCTAGCAACCACATGGTGGCTCACAACCATCTGTAATGTGACAAACTCAGCTACCACCCAGGCCCAGATCCAGGGCTTTGGTTTGGGCCACCCTGACATCTGCCCCAACTATGATCTGTAATGGGATCTGATGCCCTCTTCTGGTGTGTCTGAAGACAGTGACAGTGTACTCACATAAACAAGGCAAAACAAAACAGCAGTATGATGTGGTGACCTGGGTGGGACAGAAAATGGGTATTAAGAAAACTTCATGAGAACCCTGTCCCATTGGCCCTGAGCAGGCAGAAGACACCGAAGCGCCCACCATGGGTGCCACTACAAGCAGGAGAATGTGTGATGGAAAGGTGGAGGGAATGGAGCATGCGGCGGAGAGATGGGCGAGAAAGCCATGCTGAGTGGTTAGTATGCTGTGGAGAGAGGTGGGTCTGGAGACTCAACCGTGAGGAACAGGAGGAAATGTGGAGCTTGCACAACCACCTGAGGCCATGGTAATGTCCAGGCCTGGGCTGCCACCAAGGGCCATGTCTGGAGCCGCTCCGTGGTCCTGCTGCAGCTGTGGTCTGGGTCAATGTCTGTGGCCCGAGTTACCGCCAAAGGCCCTGCAGATGTCTGTGGTTTGGGCTGCCACCCGAAACCATGTGGATGTCTGAGGGCCAAGCTACTATTGGGAGACGTGCTGATCTGAGTGGCCTGTGCTACCACCTGAGGCTGTAGTGACGTCTGGACCCATGCTGCTATCAGAGACCATGTCTGAGTTGTGGTCGTATCACAGCCAGGATCTGTGTTGATGTCCAAGGCTCATGTTACCAGGGAAGACCATGCAGATGTCCCTGGTCTGGGCTACCACCAGAGGCCATGTTGATTTTCAAGCACTGTGCTGAGCTGACCCTGCCCCCCCTCTGTGGTGGGAGAGCTGTCCCTGCTGCTCATTCAGGGGAGCAGTTCTGTACCTCATCTGAACAGCACAGTAGAGCTGACCCTGGTGGCAGGAGAGCAGGGCATCCAGCCTTGAGCACATGAAAGCAGGCTATGCCCCTCATCTGTCATGGGGTGGTGTGGGCAAGGGAGAAAAGATGCCCCTCCCGACCACTGTGGCAGGCTGTCCATGCATCTCGCTGGGTAGCTGGCCCTAGTGGCATAGAGACTGGTGAGCTGGCCTCAGGGGTGTGAAAGCGGGAGAGTTAGCCCAGCCTGCAGCTGCACCGTTGGGTGAGCTAGCCAAGGCAGTGCTGGAGAGAGAGGGCGTTAGGGAGAACTGGCTGGCTGACAAACTCAGCTACCACCCAGGCCCAGATCCAGGGCTTTGGTTTGGGCCACCCTGACATCTGCCCCAACTATGAACTGCAGGAGCGTGTGAAAGGGCTGGTCCTGCAGATCCAAGGCTGCAGATCCCCATGACACAGGGCAACAACAGGATATCTGAGAAGAGTCCTGGTGAGGATCCAGTGTTGATAGTGTAACAGAAGCCAGAGGCCTCGGAACAGAGCAATGACCCGCAATGAACATTCGCAAGAAAGCTGCACAGACAGAGGGGCACGCTGTGTGACACACTGTGACACACTACAGCTTCCACAACAAGATAGGTCTTGTTGTTTATTTTATTTTGTTGGATGGTTGCCATGGCAGATACGAAGGGTCAGGAGGATGAATGAGATTGGGGTGTATGATGTAAAATTACAAAGGATCAACGGAAAGTTTATAAATAAATGAATGAATAAATAGATAAATAATAGGAATAAACTCACCAACAAATTTGCCAAATCATTTAAACCCAAGACTACAGGTACTTTTTTTTTTTTTTTTTATGTTACATTACCTTTTTCATGTTTTTCATGATTTCAAATTAAACTGTATTTTTCTTTAGCAACAAAAACAAAACTTTATGAAATTGAAATAAAGTGTGAACTTTAATTAATAGAATATCTAGATACTGTTTACATGATTTCGACCAATGCACCAGAATAGCATATTAATTATATGTCTTAGGGCATAAGGGAATTCACTAAACTGTCTTCTCAACACTTCTATAATTTCAGCCCAAGGTTGAGTTCAGGAAACTGAAATGTCTGAAAAATGAGCCCATGCGCAGGTGAGGACGGCTGCTCCCTGACCTCACACTTATTGTGAGGTGCTACGCTTGTGTACCTTGTCTCTTGATTCTCCATATTTGCCCACACGGTCTCAGAGGCGAAAAGGGGTCTCAGCTCTCGTCTCTGTACCCAAAGCCGCGTACACACAGAGCCGCCAATGCTGCCGGCTCAATGAGTCTCAGGTGCCCCGCATGGAACGCTGTAGACGTTCCTCTTTTTAACCTCGGCGGTGGCGGCGGATTTGAGTGCTTTGCGCATGAACATGAGATGGAGAAAATCAGAGCAGCTTCCTGCCTACAGGGATGAGCAAAGTGTGTAACTGGTGTGGACGATATGATTTTACAAATTGAAATGGCACCCAGTAGTGTCTTCATAGGTCTTGTCGGGGTAAGCAGATTCAAACAGCAATCACAGCACCTCATAAGTAAATCCACACCTCCTCAAAATGCTTACAGAAAACACAATCTGATTACTGCCAGGATTCATTCATTCATTCAACAAAATATTTTGTACTAAGCCTACCATAGTTTAGATTTGAATAAGACAAAGTTTACAGCCCTAAGAGGCATAAGGACCAATCAGGATTGATGTCACCAGGGTCAGACAGCAATTTGTAGCAAAGGTCTAAGCACTTGACTTAGGGCACAGATTCAGGAATTGTCCCCTTTCTTTGGACAGTGTTCCAGGTGACACAAAAGCCTGTTGCCTCTGAGTTGCTGCCCTAGACTGCTGTGCCCGGGCTGTAACACATGCAGCAAGTGGTGGGCTGAGGCCAGATGGCAGCAGCCTTTGAATGCTGCTCTGATGTATCGTTCTGTAATTTAAAAAAGAAGAGAGAGAGAAAAAGGCACAGCCATGAAGTCTTTGAGAGTTTCTGGACTCACGGAAACTAATAAGCTTTCTCTTCAGAAAGGTGACTCTGGCTCATCTGGAAGAGAAGCAGAAGGATCTGGGTAAGGGATGATGACGTAAGAGGAGAGGGAACCCCGAAAGGCAAGGCCATTCCCTGGGCCAGCAGTTCTCACACCTCTGCTCTTGGGACCCCTTCCTACTCTTAAGAACTATGGACGCTCATGGAGAGTTTCGTTCCTGTGGGTTATACCTAGCTGTTCCTATTGATTTACTACACGAAGGAAAATGGAGAAAATTAGGAACTGCTAGGTGCCTCTGCACACATTCCATCTGCCCAAAGACTGGTGGCATCACACATCTTAAAGCTTATGGAAAAACCCGCTTTCTAGTCCAGAGAGAGAGAGCAAGAGGAGAGAGAGGGAGGGAAGAGAGAGAGGGAGGAAGTAGAGGGAGGAAGGAGAGTGAGGAGGAGGGGGAGGGAGGGAAAGAGCATGGAGATGGCTCAGTGGGAAAAATCTCTTGCTATGAAAACCTGAGTTCAATCTCTGAAACCCATGGTTGAAGAAGGAACTCAGTTGCTCAGAGTTGTTGTCTATTCTCCATACGCACACTACACACACACACACACACACACACACACACACACATGTGAATGTGTACACAATTTTTAAAAAAAGGAAAGGAAAGAAAATACCTCTGCTTCGCAGGCACCCTGAAGGCAGGTTGTGAGCTCAGGGGTTTTGAATGCTCTTTGAGCACTACAGATCTAGGTGAGGCTCAGAGCAGAGATGGCTGGGAAGATCTGGCAAAAGACTAAGTTAGGATGGAGCTGAGTAGAGAGGACCAGAAGCCTGAGAAGAAGAGTAAAAAACCTATTATTTTCATTTTGAGGAAATATACTTTTTTCTAACCCCTCTAACATTAATGTATGTGATTGATACAGATTAAACTTGTAGATTCTCAGGTAATATTTCAAAGCCAGCACTCAGATGGTTCATCTTCTTTCTAGACTCTCCATCCTGCCCATGGGGATGTGTGTTCTCCTGCTGGCATAACACACAGACTAGTAAGGACTTGGCACTCCGGCACGATGAGCACATGCATGTTGACTAACTGAGCAGAGGCTACAAATAACCCTGGGATCCCTCAGATGAAAGGCAGAAAACTGCAAACTTCTCTTGAACAATGAATCACGCTTTAAACATGCATTAAGATTATTTTCCTAAGAGCGCATCTCTCACCCCCGCTACCAGTCCAAGAATGGTAGTACAGCCCTGCTCTGAGGAACGCCCATCACTTAACTGTGGCTTTCTTAAAGCAGGGTGTGTTCATTTAATTAGTTTTAATTGAAAGACCAATTAACAGTGTTTCAACATAGAACAACATGATAAAAGTTGACTATTTTACTTCCTGAGCTACTGAATCATCTCTGGTGACTCTGACAGAACCTGATTTTTAGAAGCCGATGTTATCCCAGAGTTTGTATGAAAGCCACACTAGACTAGTCCGTGCCCCCTGGTTTTCAGCTCATTAGCTTTATTGTCTCAACCTGCTGTGGTGTTCCTTCTCTGTCCTGTAACTCTAATGTTCCAACAAACCTAGATACATTCCCAGAATCCCAAACTGTGTCTCATCATGAGCTATAGTAACTCACATATTTTTTTTAATCAGACATAATATGCTCCGACCATGAAGAACCCTGATGGGGCCTTAGTTCCCACACAGCTCTGCCCGTCCTTTGGCTCCCTTTCTGTAGAGTTCTGTCCTTCCCACCGGCTTATGAACATTTTCATAGTCCAGTGCCTTCTGCCACCCATTCATCCACTGCTTGGTCCTGCCCCTCTCCTTCTTTGAGTATCTAGTTCACATGTCCCCTTTTATGTGCAGTTTCTGCAATCCCTCAGGCCTGGCTTATTCCCGTCTCTCGTCTCTAGAATCTCTATGCTCCTTTCCCTGTGACTCACTGGACCGTGGGCTGCTTCTAGTTCCAGTTTCCTGTTTATAACCAGCCACTCATAATTGATATGTGAGTGGAATTGCCACTCAACGGGGAGGGTAGGAGAGGCAAGTTCTAACATCCCAACTCCCATTTGTGCAGAACTTTTCCCAGTCCCTAGTGCCACATTTGATCTTGTCAATAAGAACACACCTCTCTGTAGCCCAGAGTCTATTACCAAACATGGACTCGCAACTCAAGAACCATTAAATCCAGCGCATCCCCTTGGAGTGGATGCTAAGGAAGCCTTTGACCGGGAGGTCAGCAAGGAGAATAGATGAAATTGAGACCCCCAAAGATGAAGCACGCATCTCAAAATCCTCCCCCCCACAGGCACACCTCCAGCCGTGCAGCTTATTTCATAGATGATGCAGCTCCATCACACAGTTTGTCTGAACTTACAGCTGAACCTGCTTCGGGGTTCTCAACCTATAGATCACAACCCCTTTGGGGTGAGGGTTAAACGTCCCTTTAACAGGGGTCGCATCAGGGGTTGATATCAGACATTCTGCACATCAAATATTTACATTGTGATTCATAACAGTAGCAAAATTACAGTTATGAAGTAGCAACCAAAATAATTTTACGGTTGGGGGGTCACCACGACATAAGGACGTATGAAAGGGTCACGGCACTAAAGGCATTTGAGAACCCTGGCTTAAAGTATCCTCCAATCTAGACTGTCCTTCCTCCGTTCCTTCACTTCTCCCAAGATCACGTCCTTGTGGCAATTCCTTTGCACCTTCCTTGACTGCTGTCAGAATTGTTACTGCGGAACTTCTATTTCAATTGCTGACCCCCTTGTGCAACAAAGGAGGGCTAAGACCAGTCAGGCTGCGTAACTTAAGACCACATAACCACCCCCCTAGAACCTATGATTTCCAGCCTGCTCCGTCTCACTGTCCGCTTCCATCCTTGCTCACCAAACTCTTTTATTTCACTCTCTAATTACAGCTGTTTCATGTAGAATAAACCTGCCATTCCTACTAACTGGCAAAGCTCGAGCAAGGGATTATGGGAGATTTCAAAGAGCAGCGAAGCACCAGCAAGGGATTATGGGAGTCTTCAATGAGCAGCACCGGCAAGGGATCATGGGAGTCTTCAAATGCAAAGGAAGCTGTATGGCTTTTGGAGTTAAACATAGGTTCAAGAGTGGGTTCTCCCAGTTTCTAGCAGGTCATATAAACTTCTGACTCTCACTTCTATGCGTTAGTGTAACAGGCTTCGATGTTGGTGGATCCAGCAAAGTACCAGGGGTCTGGATAAGCCATCAGAAGTCTGACGCTTGCCACAAAGTGCTGTATCAGTGAGTGTTGCCTTGTTCTCCCTGGCTTAGAGGAGTGGGCTGTCTTCGTCCTGGCCCCTTTCAGTTCCAAGCAGTCTTCTAACTCTGGGATTGAGGATAAAGTTCGCTTAAGGAAAGCACCAGCTTGTTTTCAAGAAGGGAGAAGTTTACACTTCCTCTGTAAGGGCTCATAGAGGAAAATGACAAATAGCTCAAAGCAAAAATTAAAATATCAGCTCTGCCAAACTGACTTCAAGATATTCAGGATCTGCAGTCATTCAAACTCTAGTAAACTCTGACAAGAGGTCAGGGACATGGACACCACAGTGTGACTGCTGTGCTTCTCACCCCGACCAAGGCCATGCTTCCTTCTGGACCAGATATGATATCCTGTGGTCTTAGCTCTGGGTCCTTAGACGTGGAAGTCAGCTCCCGCACCCCCAAATCCACAGTAAGCACAGAGTCGGCCCACAGGACGCTGGGCCACAGTGTGCTGAGCATGATCTACTCTGTCCGGCACGGTGCTCACAGCTGTAATCCCAGCACTTGAGATGAAGAGTGTCCTAAGACCAAGGCTAACCGGGGTGTAAAATAGAGTGAGATCTTGTCTCAAACAAAATAAAACAAAAAAACAGCATTCTCTTTTATTAAAACAAAAACAAAACAAAAATGAAAACTAAACAGAAGGTTAGAGAGTTGAGCCAGTGGGCAGGAGCACCAGGTCTTTGTGAGGAAGGAGGGAAGTTTGAATCCAGCATCCTAGTAAAAAGCTGATTGTGGCTGTGCATGCCACGTCTGCAGCACAGCAGCCTGGAGTCCCCCAGGCCCACTGGCCAGCCAGCCCAAACAGCAGGTTCCAGATCGGTTAGAGACAGAGGCAGAGGAAGACGCCTGACACCCTGCTCTCCCCTCATGCACCCACACAGTTATGTGCATGCAATACACACACACTCACACATACTCACACACACATACCTCTCACTCTCACACACATGCTCGCATGCACACGCATAAGCACACACACTTACACACATACATACACACACACGCAAACATATAAACACTCTCCCACACATACATACATACATACATACTCACACATATACACACATACACACATATATACACTTATGCACACACATATATACACACACTCACAACACTCACATATACACAGATTCACGTGCACACACACTCACACACACACACTCACACACATATACAGTTTGTTCTACATAGTGAGTTCCAGGCCTGTCAAGACTATATAGAGAAATCCTATTTTGAAGGAGGAGGAGGAGGAAGAGGAACAGGAACAGGAAGAGGAGGAGGAAGAGGAGCATAGTACCCCTGTTCAACTCTAGACAGTTGCAGGTGCCACTCACCAGAGAGGCCCCTGAGCTACCTCAAAACCCCAGCTTTGCCTCTTCCATGTACTTCCTCACTTTGTCAAACACACAAGTCAGTCACACTTGTGGAGGTAGGAGAGTGACTTCAATTCCCTTAATGAAGGTCTAACATTACGTTCATATATTATAGCTCAACTATACTTTAAAACGTAAATGAATGCCAAAACCCTGTCGCCATCTATCACATACACTGCAGATCTGAAGAAATTCATGTTGTTCCATTACCAGCAATGACTGACGCCAGGGCTGAGGAGATGGCTCAGTGGATAAAGCACTTGCAAGCATGAGGTCCAGAGTTCAGATCCCCAGAACCCAGATAAGACCCATTCCGGGGTGGCAGCCACCTAAAACCTCAGCACCCGGAAAGCAGAGCTGGATCCCTGGAGCAAGCTGCCAAGCTAAACCAGGTAGACTGTTCCAGGTTCAGCAAGAGACCCTGGCTCTATGAATAAGTGGAGTGTGATCAATGAAGACACCCACCATCAACTTCAGGCCTCGTCACACATGCATCTGCACACATGTGACACGCATGCACATGCATCTGCACACAGGTGGACATGCATACACACATACATCTGCACACATGTGGACATGCATACACACATACATCTGCACACAGGTGGACATGCATACACACATACATCTGCACACATGTGGACATGCATACACACATGCATCTGCACACATGTGGACATGCATCTGCACACATGTGACACTCATACACATGCATCTGCACACAGGTGGACATGCATACACACATACATCTGCACACATGTGGACATGCATCTGCACACATGTGGATATGCATCTGCACACATGTGGACATGCATCTGCACACATGTGGACATGCATCTGCACACATGTGACACGCATACACATGCATCTGCACACATTTGGACATGCATACACACATGCATCTGCACACAGATGGACTGCATCTGCACACATTTGGACATACATACACACATGCATCTGCACACAGATGGACTGCATCTGCACACATTTGGACATACATACACACATGCATCTGCACACAGGTGGACATGCATACACACATGCATTTGCACACATGTGGACATGCATACACACATGCATCTGCACACAGGTGGACATGCATCTGCACACATTTGGACATGCATACACACATGCATTTGCACACATGTGGACATGCATACACACATGTGGACATGCATGCACTCATGCATCTATACACAGGTGGACACGCATGCACACATGCATTAGTACATAGGTGGGCATGGATGCACACACACACACACACACACACACACACACACACATACACATACCACAAACACATAAGCATACACAACAGAAGGATGAATGTTCCAGGGCTGAGAACCAGGATCAAGTGCACTGATGGTGCCTGAACACATGGCATTTGCTCCACAAACATCTTACAGCTAAAAAGGTCTGTGCCAAATTTTACTTGCTTAGAAACAATGCTCAGTTTTAGACTGAGAGAGGTGATGGATGTTTTAACGTTCTCAAAACTTTGTGTAACTGTTTGGATCCTGGAATGTCACTGAGCGTGCAGGATTGACTTCGGTTTTAGGGATTAAAGAGAAGAGCTATTATGGCTACATGCCTGTCTCTGGCCAGTCTTTGTAGATATGACACCCGGTCTTGCTTCTTCTTCTTGCCCTGGAGCCTAGCTGGTGCACTGGACCTATACTGGCTACCAAAAAAATATTCGTGTCTCTAAATGAGCCAGGAAGTAAGGTTAAGAACTGTATGAAATAGTAACAGCAACAATACACACACACACACACACACACACACACACACACACCACACACACACACACACACACACACACACACACACAACACAAACACACACACACACACACACACACACACACACACAGCCATGATCATTTTGTAATCTGTTTGATCAATTAACAGATTAACAAACTGGCATAAGGAAAATAATGGCACGTTATCATTATCCCCTCTGATTTAATTCGTGGGATAAGCTGGAACTTCCTTTGCTTTCAGGAGACTCTATTTCACAACATGATCTTAATCCAGGATAATTGTACGTAAACAGAACTTTAGGGTCCCAAACCAAATGATATCCTTACCAACTGTGGGTTAAGATCCATCCTATTAAAACCAAAAGGAAAATACATTACGTCATCTCCTGTGAAGAATGTGAGCGAGCAACAGGAATGTTGTTGAATCATTTCTAAAGGGTACGGAGGTTAATCCTATTTTAAGTAATCAGTGCATTCTAACAGTAAAACGCACCATATTTAAAAATAAATATCCATGACACAAGCATCTGAGGAGCATTTGTGCGTTTAGAAGAGTCGTTCCGAGGGAACGTGTTTTTCAACAAGCTTTGTGTTGCTTAAACAACGAGGCACCCTTTCTTTGGCATCTCTCGCACAGACTGCAGCATGCTCTTTTGAAATATTTTCGGTGGAGAAAACTCTGTCATTTTCAGGTTGGATTGACTTGCAAAAAAACAGCCAACATGTCTTTTCAGAGGAGGCTGAGAATCATTGAATACCAGAGTTGGATAGGTAAAGCAGTCACACAGGTATAGAAGTTTACAAAAATATTCAGGCACAGGGTACGTTAAGATGACCGTGGCCACTGTACCCGGCCCTCATGCCCACACCTAGTCGTCTCTACACGCTGTCTTTGTGGAGATTTTCAATTGGGCAGTAAAGTCTGTTGGGTTTGTTTTGTTGCCCAGCTACAGCCCTCAGAACATTAGCTGAACTGTGTGGCTTTGGCAGAGTGGTGGCAATGGTGTTTGCTCGTGCTTGGGGTCTGACATTCAGCAGCTTCTGTGGCTCTCAATCACCCTTTCACCAGTCGTGTTGGTGGTGATGCAGATCAAGGGCATAGGTCTTAACCTCTCTGGAGTGCATCTCACCATCTCTTAAATGCGGATAATAACTGGACTTGCCTTTTCTTGTGTGGATTGAGCATCTGTGTACTGCAGGTGCTTACAACAGCACCTGCTACATTCAAAACTAAGCATGAGGTAGCCGGGTGGTGGTAGTGAACACCTTTAGTCCCAGCATTTAGGAGGCGGAAGCAGGTGGATCTTTGTGACTTCAAGGTCAAACTGGTCTACAGAGCGAGTTCTGGGACAGCCAGGGATACACAGAGAAACCCTATCTCAAAAAAACAAAGACAGGTGATAGATAGATGACAGATGATAGATAGATAGATAGATAGATAGATAGATAGATAGATAGATAGACAGATAGATAGACAGATAGACAGATAAGTATGAGGCACAGCTCTTCAAAAGCTGACAGGGGATGAGAGGCCAGCCTTCAAGCAAAACAAAACAAAAATAATAGTAGCCCGTGTCCATTACAACAGTAGAATGCCTTAATCCAAGTGGGTAGGGAGACTGGATGTCATGTGATGTGTCACAGGATTCTAAATATGGACAGACACAGCCTCGTTAAGACACTTTCAAACACTGGAGTCATAGATCCCAGTGAACCGTGGGTCCTGGGAGGTACAGCCTTCTTGTTGGCTGCACTAACTTTGTGTTTTATTAAGACATTGCACCTTGGAAGAAAAGCCTTCTTTGGAAATATAAACCCTGAAAAGAAAAACGGGCCTAAGAGCCAGTGACCTGTGATACCAGAAGGTACACACGCTTACTTGGGACGATGGAGGGAAGACACCTACATGCTCACCATGATGACAGGGGACGTCTACATGTCCTTATGTATGGACTCTTCTGCATCTAAGTGCAGGCTGGGCCCTGAAAGAAGAAACTTTCCCAAGGTCCAGAAACTGGGGTCTGAGTGTAGCCCAGTGAGAAGAGTCCCAAGACCACGTTTTGTGTGTGAAGTGCTGAATAAGCAGAAGGATCAGAACTCTTCGAGTGAGCACACATAAGCAGGTATTTTTAAATTTGGAAATCCAGAACTATCTTTTTGTGAAAAGAGTACACCGCTTTATCCAAAGAAATGATCAGGCAAAGAACTTCATCCAGATAGCCCCCAGGCCTCTCTTCTCATGCTCCCTTTGGGCTTCTGGGAGCTCCAGATTTGGACCCCAGTTATGGTTATCATCACCTGAGCTGGTTAGCCTGCATCCAATCATATCAGAGCCAAGACATCTGCAAATGCTGGCTGCAAGACTCGATTTGTAACCACTTGTTTTTATATTCCAACTTAGTAACTATCAGCCAAAGAACCTAGACTAGTATCTATGTATCCATGACCAGGTGCTGGGTGTTTTGACCAAGAGCTGAGAAAGAGGCTCAAATTTCTCATCCTCCGGGAATTCCATCCTATGCATAAAGATGCAGGAACCAGACAGAGGTCAAAGAGGGAGAGTGAAAGGACACACACACACACACACACGCACACGCACACGCACACGCACACGCAAGCACGCACGCACACATGCACACAGGGCAAGAAAGGCTTTCTTCTGTTTGCTTCTGTTTTATTTGAGACAGGGTCTCATTCTGTAGCCCAGGCTTGTGTGGAATCCACTGTGTAATCCTGGCTGGCCTTCGCTCCTGCCTCTGCTTCCCAAATGCTAGAATTACAGGCATGAGCCACCACACCTGGCTTACATTTGTAAATACAATCCATTTTGCTTAGTGTCTTAGATTGTTCTTTAAATAACAGTATCCAGCCTGCCTTTGATAAGCTGTTATAGTCCATCGAGTATAAACTTGAAAAGAACTGTGAAAAATTAGACCCAAGATTCATTGCCTGTCCCATATGCTTCGCCATGGCCAGACTACAAGCAAATATAAACACATGGATCCAAGTCCTCAGGGAGAATTAGAGATATTTCTATACAAAGTTTTAATTTTTTTAAATTCCCAAGTGAATCAACTGTATTAATTTGAATACAGGTATCATTTCTCAGCATAAACTGCAAAACAGGCCATATAACATGTGATTGTTTCTTTTTTTTTTTTAAGTATTTATTTATTTATTATATGTAAGTACACTGTAGCTGTCTTCAGACACCCCAGAAGAGAGCATCAGATCCCATTACGGATGGCTGTGAGCCACCATGTGGTTGCTGGGATTTGAACTCACAACCTTCAGAAGAGCAGCCGGTGCTCTTAACCGCTGAGCCATCTCTCCAGCCCCCATGTGATTGTTTCTTAATTAAGACAGAACAGGTTGGGTGGTGGTGGCTCACTCCTTTAATCCCAGCACTCAGGAGGCAGAGGCAGGTGAATCTCTGTGAGTTCAAGACCAGCCTGGTTAGCTACAAAGAGAAACCCTGTCTCAAAAAACAAGCAAGCAAACAAACAAAAGGACAGAACACGTATCCTGGTTTTTCTAGGATCTGGGGAGATGCTCAGTCAACGAACTGCTTGCTGTCCGGGCATGAGGACCTGAATTCTGAATCCTAGTACAAATAAACTGTTGATCACGATGACCTGTGGTTCTGGCCCTGGGAAGGCAGAGAGGGGAGAATCCCTGGAGCTTGCTGCCCAGCTAATTTTACTGTAGCCTCGAGCCCTGGGTTCAATCAGAGACGTTGCCTTACAAATAATGATGAGGAGCAACTGGGGAAGATACCTGACATGACCTTTGGCCTCCACACATAGGTGTGCGCTCGAGTGTAAACACACACACACATATACCATAAACAAATGAAAAGACAATAATAACAAGAAAAATAAATTCAGAAAAAAATCACTTGAGTGGTCTCAATATTTTTCAAGTTATTTTTGAGTATTTCAAGTGTCTACCAGTCTGATTTGAGTTTAATATGAGTTGGATAAGACCAGTGAACAGGGAGACTGTAAAAATCTTAATTTTCACAAAGATTTTTCAGTATTTGCATTTATTATGACTGGGATTGGTGGGTTTCAGTCAAAATTAAACTATCAGACTATCATTTAATTAACTTAAATTGTTATGGTGGTTTGAATATGCTTGGCCCACGGGAAGTGGCACTATTAGGAGGTGTGGCCTAGTTAGAGGAAGTGTGTCACTAGGGAGGCAGGACTTTGAGGTCATATATATGCTCAGGTCTGGTCAGTGTGACACAGAGCTCCTCCTGGCTGCCTGTGGCTCAAGATACAGAACTATCCAGCACCATGTTTGCCAGGACACTGCCAGGCTTCCCACCATGATGACAATGGACTGAACCTCTGACACTGTAAGCCGGCCCCAATTAAATGCTTTCCTTTATTAGAGTTGCCTTGGTCACGGTGTCTCTTCACAGCAATGAAACCCTAACCAAGACTATCGTTTTTGTTCTTTTCATTACATGTAATATTTTTAGGGAGTCCATGGCCTACACATGCACATAAAAGTCAGAGGTCACCTATGGGACTCAGTTCCCTCCTTCCACCATATGGCACCCAAGGAATGAAACCAAGATCAGGTTTGGACATGGGTGCCTTTAACTATTGAGCCGTCTCACCAGCCTCGTGTCATAGAATTTTAAAAAGCAACTGTTCAAACTGCTGGGTGTTCTCAAGTAGATAAGAGTATAAGTGTCTGTGAGTGTGTCTGTGTGTGTGTCTGTGTATATGTGTGCGCGCTCATGTACGAGTGCACACACACGCATGAATGCATGTGCCACAGCGTGTGTGTGTGTGTGTGTGTGTGTGTGTGTGTGTGTGTGTGTGTGTGTGTGTGTGGCTCAGAGAGCAACTCTATAGAGTGCATTCTCTCCTTCCACCTTTATGTGGGTTCCAGGGATGGGACTCTGGTCCTCAGGCAATGAACACCTTTAACTGAGGAGCCATCTTACTAGCCCATGGCTGTGTTTTACTGAATTTTCTGTGGCCTCTCTTATAACAAATTCATGAGTGAGAGTGCTAAAGCTTTTCTGTTGGGTTTTGCTTGTCGCAAAGTACATCAGTTACATGTTCACCATCTTGAAACCTTGAAACCTCTGGACAATGAATCTGGAATCTTCTGTCCTTCCACACTGGAGCTCCAGTGTCTATGACATTACATCTGTGTACCTAAAAAACAAACAAACAAAAACAGTAATGATAAGGCATGTGACATCATCTTAACTATGTTTTGACTTCTAAATTTTCCTTAAATATAAATCCTGACTCAGGCTGCCAGAAAGCCTGGCAAAGTTTCATTGGAATTGGGCAAACCCAGAATTCTGTGGCTTTCCAGATTCTCATGGTCTCCAGCAGCAGCCTCTCCGTCCTAAGATCAAGCCATCTCCGTGATTACTCAGTGTGTGAGCCTCACTGCTGCTTCCCTTAATGAAGTTGCAGATCCCTGCCAGGAGTCCCATTTGGATAATTTACTTTTTCTTTGTTGGTCAGCTCGAGCAAATCACTACAAATAATAATCTTGTAATAACAGAGTTCTTTCCAGGAAAAGTCATCTTGCTTGTGGCATCTGAGACTGGATATTATTAAAATCTGGCTTCCCACACACACCTCCAGTCTGCACTGCAACTTAACACCCCTTAAAGAGCCACAGCATGGAGAGATGTCCTGGCTTGTGGGCTGCATTTCAGGTTGGCGGTCAGATAAAGGCTCCTCTGGGAATATTTCCAAGGGTTTGCTGGGTATTCTCAAATTTCTTGTCCTGTGTTGACTCAATCTGTTTTGTGAAATACCTCTGTTAAAACAAAACAAAAACCAAACCAAACAGAAAAGCAGGCTATCAAGGCAGCTCAGATTAAATAGAAAAAAAAAGTTTCAATTTCTTTTTCACTTCCTGAATATATACAATATGTCTCTTTATTATCCCTCAATTAGTAAGACAATTGACTAATATAATGTGTGTGTATGTGTGCATACATGTTCATGTGTGTGCATGCATGTATACATGTTCATGTGTGTATGTGTGTATTCCCATTCTTGTGTGTGTACACATTCGTGTGGTTGCATGTGTATATGCTCATGTGCACCGGAGGCCAGAGTTGACACCTGGTGCCTTCTTTGGTCATTTTCTACCTTGCTGCTTGAAACAGTGTCTCACAGGATCTAGAACTTTCTGGTTGGTCCTGCTTCCACCTCCACTGGGGTGACAGGCACACATCACAACACTCAATTGTTATGGGTGTAATTAAGACTGCCCTGAGCTCCTCACACTCTTACAGGAAGCACTGTACCAACCTAGCAATGCCCCTTCCTCCTAAAAAAGGGTCTCCATCAGAAACTAAGTGCCTGCATCCTATATTTAATGTTTGGCACAGGAAGAGTCGCCTGAAATATTTAAGGAAATGGTTCTGGTATGGATGAGTCACACGAGTTTTTGTAGCTTCCTATTTGTTTCCAAGGAAACATTGCAGAGGACACAAATTACTTCTCAAAAAACGTGGCATAAGGGGGATCGGAGAGATGGCTCGGTGACTAAGGGCACTTCTTGCTCTTCCAGCAGATACTGACTTGGTTCCTAGTATCCACGTGGTAGATCACAGCCATCTGTAACTCTCGGTTTTGAGGAATCTGATGCCCTCTTCTGACCTCGGTGGGCATACATGTTGTACACAGACACAGACACAGGCAAAACACCCATACATGTAAAATGAAAGAATAAAAGAAAAAATGACAAAGAATATGTTTTTGGAGGTACTAAGTGAATAAAAGAAAGCCTACAAAGAGAACTCCTTGGGCAAATCTATAAGCTTAATGTTGATGCATTCGCTGTAATTGCAGAATACCCTATCAAAAATGACAACTGATGTAAAGATTAGTACCTCCCTTAACTGGAAGCAGGTTAAAACGTGGGTAAAGAGGCTGGAGAGATGGCTCAATGGTTCAGATCACTGGTTGCTCTTCCAAAGGACCCAGGTCTGGTTCTCACCACCAGTGTGGCAGCTCACAACCATCTGTAACTCCAGTCCCAGGGGATCTGATGCCTTTTTTTGGCCTTTGGAGACACACAAGTGGTGATCAGACATAAATGCAAGCAAAATACCCATACACATAAAATAAAAATCAATTTACAACGTTTAACTGGTAAAATGTCTGCAGTACAAGCTCCAAAATCTGAGGTGGATTCCTAGCACCCGCATAAAAGTTAGGTGTGCCAGTATATGTCTATAACCCCCAGTGTTAGCTAGAGAGACAGATCTCAGGGCCTTGCTGACCAATCAATCTAGTCCAAAATGTGAGAAAACCTGACAACCCCTCCCAAATAAATGAATAAATCATAGAATAATCAAGGAAGAAACCCAATAGTGATTTCTGACCACCAGTACACACATGTACATACATGTGCATATACCACACACACACACAAATAAAGAAGTAAATTGTCTTAGTTTGGGTTTTACTGCTGTGAAGAGACACCATGACCAAGGCAACTCTTATAAGGATGACATTTAATTGGGGCTGGCTTACAGGTTCAGAGGTTCAGTCCAGTATCATCAAGGCGGGAGCATGGCAGCATCCAGGCAGGCATGGTGCAGGAGGAGCTGAGAGTTCTACATCTTCATCTGAAGGCTGCTAGGAGAAGACTGACTTCCAGGCAGCTAGGAAGAGGGTCTTAAAGCCCATGCCCACAGTGACACACCTACTCCAACAAGACCACACCTCCAAATATGTGCCACTCCCTGGGCCAAGCATATTCAAACCACCACATTAATAAATAATAAACTATCTAAAAAGTTGCCTTGAGCTATTGAGATGACTCAGGAGATCTTATTGATAAGCCTGAAGGAGGAGCTAAGTTTGATACCTGGTACCCTCATGACAGAAGGAGAGAACTGACTCCTGCAAACTGTCTTGTGTCCATCACAAACATACGTGCACATGCTAATGATGACTTCAATGTTTAAGTAGGTTGTTGCATGGTTGATGGCATAATCAACAGTGGCAGCATTCTTAGGCAGAGGGTAGCCATCAAACACCTCATTATGCATTCATTCTTCATGTGGCATGCCCTGGATAACCCTGGAGGTCCCTCTTTAACTACCAGTGATAGAAGAGAGTGCAGCATGCCAGTCTGCGGCCTGGCGCAGTGCAAGTTACTGTGTAGATACAGAGAAAAAGTAAGATATGACCTTTGCTGTTGAGACGCTAATTCGCTTTTCATGGTGGGGTGTGCTTGATGAAGCCTACGTAAAACAGAGATAACGGTCAGCATCTGTGGTCAGCACAATGTCTTGTTAGGGACACAAAAGACAAACAAAGCAGAAAAGGAATTTTCTAGAAGGTTGCTGAATAACTCTCAAACCAGGCAGTTCAATGCAAAACAACAAAACCAAAGGAAGCCACAATCAAGGTCATGAAAAGGAACTAGTGGGTTACAAAGCCCCAGGGGATGTGGGGTAGGAGCCACACCTGACACCATGCATGTGCTCAGCTGTCCTTGTTGTTGCTGACTGGATTTAAAAGACCTTATGTATGCTATGAGATGAACACCTGTCAAACCATGTTCTAAGCCACACATATTGACTTCACTTTGTCAAACAAACCCTCTGAAGAAACTGTCCTACTTTATAGGTTAAAATGCCAAGGCTCCCAGACATGGCACGCCTTGCCTAAGTTTTGCAGAGAGAGCTGTTAACTGACTGTGCTGGTACCCAGAAGTCTCTATCATGTGACCCGTGTCTCACAGTCTAGGTAGAAGCTATGCCTGTATCCCCTGCTTCCTTGAACCAGGAAGAGCACACATGTGGTTCTTTTGGCTTCCAAGCCTCAAATGCAGACAACTGGCAGAAAAAAAATTTCCAGCGCAGGGATAGACAGATAAAAAAGAAAACAAAAGACTCACACTATAGAGTAAATGAATGCAGTGGACACAAGACATAAGAAGGTCTCAGCCAAGAAGAGGGGGAGATCCTAGGGACGCAGCTCAGAGGGTCCTACCCCTCTTTTCTTTTCCATATTTTTCTGCATCTGTTGTCCTCAGTTTCCTAAAATGCCATTGCTCTCCATGTCATAAACACATGATGCCTTAGTTTGGGTTTTGTTGCTATGAAGAGATAGCATGACCACAGCAACTTTGCCCAATTAAAGGCAAAGATTTAATTGGGGCTGGCTTACAGTTTCAGAGGTTCACTCCGTTATCATCATGGTGGGAAGCACAGCATTATACAAGCTGATTTGTTTTACATCTTGATCCGAAGGCAACCGGGAGGAGACTGTCTTCCTGCAGGCAGCCAGAAGAGACTGTTTCACATTGGCCAGACTTGGGCAGCTATATGAGACCTCAAAGTCCCACCTCCACAGTGACATACTTTCTCTAACAAGGTCACATCTCCTCCAATAAGGCCACAACTCCAAATAGAGCCACTTACCATGGGCCAAGGAGATTCAAACCACCACACGTGATAAGAAAGCCCAAGTTATGAATTCAGTATTGAGGTTTGTGGGTCACATTTAATCTGTCAGTTAGGTCTGAGGACCTTGTTGGTTCTTTAGATCCATGGAGTCAATGACTTTGAAGGGACTTCCTGCTTTGTGGTTGCTGCTGCTGTGGCTGATGATGGTAGCTTTGGTTTTTTGTTTTTTGTTTTTGTTTTTATTTTGAGACAAGGTGGCCTGTAGGGTGGCCTAGAACTCACTATGTAGCCATGGATGACCTTGAACTTCTGATTCTTCTACCTCTATCTCTCAAACACAGGAGTTAAAAGTGTGTGCCACCACACCCAGTTTTTGAGGGGCTGGGCATTATGCTTAGGAGGCAAACTCTCTATCAACTGAGCCCGTCCTCAACCCTCCATTTTGTTTTGTTTTAAAGAATAAAAGTTGTCTGTACAAATGGCAAGATGTCAAATCATGAACATGAAGCTGTTTTGCACTTAATCTTCTCCCACATTCTGGTCCTCAGTGGAGGACCCTGACTCTCAAAACATGATTTCTTTTGTAAATGAACTGTTCTGCTTCTGCTTGTAGACAACGTAGTAGTAGTCTAAATAGGCAACTGACTAATGCCGCCAGAAGTTTAGGGAAAGAATCTCCCTCATCTCTGATCCATTGTGTGCTTTTATTTCCAAAGATTAATTTTCTGAAGGTAAGTTTATGGGACGTGATGTCCTTTCAATTTAAAGTGACTCTTCTCAATAAGAAAACTCACTTTACCAGTAAGCTCCTTCTCCTATATCTCAAAATAACTGTTAGGGTTTTAAGGTTGACTACATTATTTTTAATTTTGAAACTTTATCTCAAGCGTATTTGTGAGTATGTATACATGTGCTATATGTACTTGTTCCTATAGTTGTATTGTCCTGAAGGTGTAACTGCACATGCATGTACTAGTCTGAAGGCCAGAGGTCAATGCTGATATCTTCCTTGGCAGATAGATGGATGGATAGATAGTGTATTAGTCAGGGTTCTCTAGAGTTACAGAACTTATGGAATGCCTATGTATATTAAGGGAATTTATTGTAATGACTTACAGTCTGTGGTCCAACAAACTCAACAATGGGTAGTGTGAATGGGAAGTCCAAGAATCTAGTAGTTGCTCAGTCCCACAAGGCTAGTTATTTCAGCTGGTCTTCTATATAATCTAGAATCCTGAATAAGTAGGTTCCAACAGATGTGCTGGCAAGTAAGTGCAAGCAGTTGAAGAAAAGTGAGTCTTCCATTGTCCTTACATAGGCCTCCAGCAGAAGGTGTGACCCAGATTAAAGGTGTGTTCCACCACGCCTGGATTTGGAACTTGCTCTGACCCAGGCTGGCCCTGAACTCAGAGATCTACATGCCTCAGTATCCTGGGATCAAAGTATGTACTACCTTGCCTAGGCCTAAGATTTTCATGGCCACTATGACTCAAGATCTGGATCAAAAGCATGTGTCATCCCACATCAGCTTGTGTCTTCCAGTCACAAGATCTGGATCACAGGTGTGCTCTTTCTGGATTGTAGTTCATTCCAGGTGTAGTCAAGTTGACAACAGGAATAGCCATCAAAGATAGATAGATAGATAGATAGATAGATAGATAGATAGATAGATAGACAGAGATAGAGATAGGGAGATAGAGATAGATTATATATACACATATGTGTGTGTGTGTGTGTGTGTGTGTATATATATATATATATATATATATATATATATATATAGAGAGAGAGAGAGAGAGAGAGAGAGAGAGAGAGAGACTCCCATTGAACTGGAACTCATGGATTTAGTCAGGCTAGCCAGTCACCTTTATGGAGTCACATGACTCCTGACATTGTCAAGTGCACCCTTTAATAAGATAACACATCTTGCCTTCTCTGCTCTCTGTATTTCTATATGCTTTAATAAATCCATAAACGCTTCATTTAAAGAACCTTGTTAATTAAGTCTATGGACATGTCATCTGATCGTCTGTTCTGTCTCGCTTATTTGATTGCCTGATCTCACTCTCCACCCCATCTCTATTTATTTCAACGGGGTCTCATGAAGCCCAGGGAGTTTCATGTAGCCCAGGCTGGTATCAGACTCACTAAGTATCCAAGGATGATCTTGGATGTCTGATCTTCCTGCCTCTTGTCCCAAATACTGAGATTATAGGCATACTTAGTTCGTCCATTTGTTTGTTTGATTTTGAGACAAGGTCTCACTGTACAGCCTATCCTGGAAATTATAATTCTGCCTCAGCTTACCCAGCACTGGGAATACATGTGGGCACCACACACTCAGTGCCCCGTGACCTTCTTAACCGACAAAATGAAGATTTCAAAGATGATCTAGGCTAACTTCCTGCAGTTAACCTGAACTCTCAATAAAAATTCTCTTTCATAAATCTCCACCTCGTTCTGCCCCCATGTGCTCCCATCACACATATAAAGAAGAACACAGTAAATTCCAAGACTGTTTTTTCAGGGTCATGAACTCGAAAATGTTCATTCCATCTAATGAATCTAGGTTTCCTTAAATTTTGCTTAAACTGGGTAAAAGTTATCAAAATACCAGAGAAAATTGCTATTTTCTTTCTTCCGTGTTTGGCCCTGAGGTGTGTGTGTTGAGTTTTTCTATGCTCCCTCTGTGAAATCCTTCCACGTTACCATATTGGTGGAACTCAATGATACAAAAAGCTTCTTTGTAGCCTGAACTCAGGAAAAACAACTTCTGTCACATGGAAAGTCCTCCTGAAGTAGGCTAATAATCCTCTCACTATTTGATATATTAGACACTGAGTGTTTTGCAAAAACTATTTACTTTGGAAAGGTGTAGTCAAGTTCAGCTTCAAATTACGTAAAACAAAATTTTCAAGAGACAATACAAAGATTTCTTTTAATGAGATAGTGAAGACCTTGTATTATGTAAAACATTTACAGCTAACAATCTGAAGTTGTATTGTCAGTGTTTTTTGTTGCTGGTGTTTTGTTTTTGTGACCTTTCTGGGCTGTTTTGTTTCTGTTTAGATCCCATCTCTTTCCCTTCAGGAATCATCGATAATTCTATCCACCCCACTTAGATATGCGGCCACTAGCTCATGACATGGGCAACCGACAAGACAATCACAATAAATAATAAATAATCTCAATAAAGCAGAGAGGTGCTCGAGAAAGGCCATTTTGAAATCACGAAGGAGAAGGACTTTTCATTTTTAATATTTTATTCCATATATATTACTATTGTGGTTTTTAAAATATTTTTAAATTTTTATGTATGTGCATGTATCTGTGCATCTGTGTATATGTCATATGTATGCATGTGCCCTCAGAGGTCAGAAGTGGACATCGGATCCCTTGGAGCTGGAGTTACAGATGATAGCGAGCCGTGGATGTAAGTTCTCTGGTCCTCTGGGAGAGCAGTAGGTGCCCCTAACCACTGTATTGTCTCCGCCTCCCTCCCCTCCCTGATGTTTTGGTACACACAATTAAATGACTGCTAAGAGATGGGCAGACATGTCTGTCATCTCAGTAGTGGTTTGTTTATTTGGAAGGAGCGCCTAAAGTTTGCTTTCAAGGCAGTGCACCGGTTAGAAGATGGTAGAGCCCATGATAGAGCAATGGCAACACAGTAGCTTCCTTGTAGCTATAAGCCTACTACTACCCTGCTGGACCCAGCAGCCTCATAGAAGTGTGTGGTAGGTTCAAGGCTCCTAAGACTCCAGTTAGATTCATTGGAATGAGCACCACAGGGAGTCAAATGGAGAAAGAGTTAATTAACATAACTTCCAGTCATTGAGATATGCTCCAGAGGCCTGCAAAGAGGTTTTAAAAGGCTCATAAGTTGGCCATGTCTTCGTGGCAGACGCAGCTTTAAAAGCTTTTGGAATGGTCTACCATGCTGGCCCACCAGCATCAAGACAATAGACAAGTACCTGGACCGAATGCTATCCTAAAACAGAGCAAACAGAGGTATTGTTGACTCTGCAGTTTCAAAAGAATTACCCAAAACTTTGAAAATGAGAGGAGATGTCATGGGAGCCCATGTCCCTGGCTGTGCCAGAGCTGGCCGTTGCCACTTCTTAAGACTTTGGGGTATCGGTTCCACTGTGGGGAAGTGAGGATGTCTGGGGACTGGGGAGGCTTCCAAGGCCTGCAACAACGTGCTACTAGTTCTAAATATGACCAGAACTACTGGGGCAATGCTATGGTTTGTATATGCTCCGTCCATGGAATGGCACTATTAGAAGGTGTGGCCTTGTTGAAGTAGGTGTGGTCTTGTTAGAATAGATGGGTCAC
>CM052717.1:23586071-23634756 GCA_028551405.1 Uromys caudimaculatus | reverse complement strand
TTTCTCTGTGTAGCCCTGGCTGTCCTGGAACTCACTCTGTAGACCAGGCTGGCCTCGAAGTCAGAAATCTGCCTGCCTCTGCCTCCCAAGTGCTGGAATTAAAGGCATGTGCCACCACTGCCCAGCTTTCTCAGCTCCTCCTGCACCATGCCTGCCTGGATGCTGCCATGCTCCTGCCTTGATGATAATGAACTAGACCTCTGAACCTGTAAGCCAGCCCCAACTAAATGTTGTCCTTATAAGAGTTGCCTTGGTCATGGTGTCTGTTCACAGCAGTAAAACCCTAAGACAGGCAATGAATGTGGAATCAGGTTAGTGCCAAACACAAAGCTATTGCCTGTGATGCTCTGTGTGCACTCAGGATGGTGTGGCTCACGGGTTCTTAGGGTCTTCTGAGATGATAGATGAAGCAGCTCTCTAACTAATAGCTATCCTTGGGACTCATAGCTAAGGACCTAAGGCTGCCAGGGGACTACCACAGGGAGCCTGATTCATCTGGACAGGCTGGCCCATCTGATCTGCAGGATGCTGTGGAGAAGGACCCCTGGCAATGCTCCAGTTTCAGTAAGAGCTGCCCTCAGAAGCTGTCCTTTGACATACTGTTGAGAACAAACTCTTAAAGCCCCTTAGGTCATTCTGCAAGTATTAATGGGTTTAATGGAGTCTTCTGCTGAGCTCTGTTCAGCTGGTCATAGTAACCAGACAATTTCCCCACAGAATTTGAAATGCTTATTCTTTTCATATGTTTCACAAGCATGTTATCATAAAAAAAAGAAAAGAAACATTTAATAGTCTGCTAACTAGCTGAGCTGACCTGTTTTAAATTTCTGAGACATATGTAGTGGGACATCACTCAGGAGGTAGAAACAGGAGGATCCTGAGTTCAGGACCAGACAGGGTGTCTTAGTTAGGATTTTACTGTTGTGAACAGACACCATGACCAAGGCAACTCTTATAAAGGACAACATTTAATTGGGGCTGGCTTACAGGTTCAGAGGTTCAGTCCACTATCATCAAGGCAGGAACATGGCCGCATCCAGGCAGGCATGGTGCAGGAGGAGCTGAGAGTTCTACATCTTTATTTGAAGGCTGCTAACAGAATACTGACTTCCAGGCAGCTAGGATAAAGGTCTTAAAGCCCACACCCACAGTGACATACCTACTCCAACAAGGCCACACCTCCAAATAGTGCCCCTCCCTGGACCAAGCATATACAAACCATGACACAGGGCTACACGGCAAATGCAAGGCTTAGACTACTGAGATTCATAACAAGACCCAATTGAGGGTGAAGGTCACTGGTAGAATGCTTGCCTGACACACACGGACTAGGGTTAGATCTCCTGAAGAAGAAAAAAAATATGTTTTTTTTAAATCCCTGAGCATCTTCATTTGAATACTTTGATCACAATATTTATTTGCTTTATTTTATAAATAAAATGAACTCTTGCCAATTGGTTAAAACCCACCCAAAGGAAAGAAAAAAAAATGGTGTGAGACACTAGGAAAAGAAAATAAACTACCACCTGCATCAGTCAAGGGATTTCCCCTACTAACCACGTGATAGGGGCTGTAGATGGTATTCATGGGGCCATTGGCTTTTTCCCAAAGGGTGATGAAGCAAGACAACTGTCAGTTGCCTGTTCAAAACTTCTGACAACTACAGTATCCAAGTGTGAGTCTCTTGTCAGCTTCCAGGCCTCCAGTGACTTCTTCATTGTACAGTCTCACTCTATACTTTTTTACTTCAAAAGAATGACATTTTAATGAAACATAATATTTTATACAATTAATATATGCTAATACTTTTTAAGAATACTGACTTATACAGACCATCCATGATGATATTGACTTTATATAATTACTATTCTAAATACAACCTATTGTTTTGAATATGAATAAATTTCCATGCCATTACTAAAACAATTTAGTCTCTCAGCAAATTTCTAGTGTGTATACCACAATTCCAGTGCTTGTGCTTTATGTTTGAACTTTAAATAAAAAGGTCCTTAGTTTATAAATCTAAAATCTACACAAAAATTGATAAACTTGGTGGGTGTGGTAGCCCATTTATTATCCCAGCACTTGGGAGATAGAAGCAGGAAGATAAGAAGTTCAAAGTCACTTATAACTAGGTAGAGAGGTTGAGACTAGCCTGGGCTATATGAGATCTATTTTCCAAAATTAAACAACAACAAAACATTCAAATTGCTAAACTTAAACTTAACATGAAGTGGGGAGCTGTTGCTAAGAAGACACCAAATTTTATTAAGATGTTTAATTCTGGAGCTCTCCTGCTTGGCCTTATGGTTCTAATTAATAATAATGTATTGTATACTTGAAACTCCCTAAACCCATGTCCACCTCATAGGTATCTGTATGAAGCGAGCGGTATGGCACACTTACCATTGGGCACCATTAAATAGCTACTTACACAGCAAAGCAGCGTGTTGTACACCTTAGGTGGTAAACTTGAAAAGCATGGTGGTCCATAGGCGTAATCCCGAAATCGGTAGGTATGCGCGGGGAGCAGGATCGCCAAGTGAGATTAAGTTTCAGGCTGGAGTAGCTAAATCACGTTATATCAGGCTAGAGGACAGACTACAGGAGCAGTTTTGACTTTATTTTTCTTTTTTATTACATTTTTTAATTAGTTCTGTTTTTCAAGAAAGGGTTTCTTTGTGTAGCTCTGGCTGTCCTGGAACTCTCTCTGTAGACCAGGCTGGCCTCAAACTCACAGAGATCCACCTGCCTCTGCTCCCTGAGTGCTGGAATTAAAGGCATACACCACTGCCTGGCTTATATTTTTTATTATTTACAATTTTTTATTTTAAATATATTTTGATAATATTTTTCTGCTCGCCCAAGTCCTTTTAGATATTCATTCTCAAAAAACAAACAAAAAAAAAATCAATACAACAATAAAATCCCCCAAATCAACAGAACGAAATAAAACAACACCCCCAAAACAAAACAAAACCAAGCCCCCACCAATAACCAAATGAAAGCACACGCACGTGCACACACACAGGCATGCACACACACACACACACACACACACACACACACACACACACACACACACACACACACAAAAACCCTGCAGATTTCATTATATGTTGGTCAACTATTCCTGAACATGAAGCCTTCCCTAGAGTGGTTGATATACCCAGTTTTACTCCATTAAAGAAAATCGATCTTCCCTCTCTCCACAGGTATAAATAACAGTTTGGTTATTAACCTTTATCCTAATGGGTTTACATTTATTCATTTTTTAATATAATAAAATAAATATAAGATAAAAGAAAAACTATCACACTGAAGTTGGACAAGACAAACCAACGGAAGGAAAAGAGCCCAAGAAAAAGCATGAGGATCAGAGAGCCACTCTTTCGAGCAGTCAGGAATCCCACAAAAATACTAAACCGGAAGCCATGATATGTATGTACACAGAGGACCTGGTGCAGACTTTCAACTGTGGGTTCTGGGGACCGAACTCAGGACATCAGCCTTGTGCAGTAAACAACTTTCCCACTGAGCCATTCTACTAGGCCTGATATCACACCGAGAACCCTACACAGTGGGCACGGACTGCTTGACACATACACTGATACCAAACTGATCACGAGGCAAATACTAAGAAGAACGTATCCATATCTAATAATATCAAAATAGCCTCTATAATCATGGAAGTACAATAGGCCTCTCAGTCTCTCATAAGCTATTATCGGCAAGTGTAATCACAAATGTTGTAAGCCAAGGGCTATGGTTGTCAGTTGCTTTCCTCATGGCTGTGATCAAACCCCTGGCAAGATGCAGCTAAGGGAGGTCCGACCCCACAGCGACTCACTCACTACCTCCAATTAGGCCATACCTCAAGGTTTACTCCCAACGGGGGACCACGCAGTCAAACCCACAAGCTTATGGCAGGACATTCCACTCTTCAACCATAACAGCTATTGTAAATGAAAAATTAAATCAGAATGTATGTAAACCGAAATGCACAGCTCATATACAGAGCCCTAAGAGCAGCAGAATCAAAGCTTTAGAGTCTCTGGCCCTGGCTCAGCAGCGTAGCTCAGCCTAGCCTTCCAGGTGCACCCACAGCTTGCCCCCCCCCCTCGCCCCCATGCCTTTGGCAAGAAAGAACACAGGAACCAAAGTGGCTCTTTAAAATAATCGGAGCCAAGATAAACCCACTTATCCAGAGAAACAATAGGAACAAAAAAGGTTTGCCGGGACCAAACTCACCGCAGCTGATTAAATTTCTTCCAGGCTGCGTAGCTGGCCTGGGTGGGACTAGGGATGAGAGGCTGTTCACGGTTTTAACTGCCGTGAGCGCTCCCCAGAGCAATCAGCTCAGACTTTAACTTCCCATGCCCTTTCTCCTACGGACGATCAGTGTTTAGAATCCTCTCTCCGGCCACATCTTTGTTTGGTTTTCACATTTTTTCCGATGTTAACAGTAAAGGACTCCATTTTGCAATTAACAAGCTAGACCACCCATGACTGCTGTAAATCCTTGGGTGACTTTTGGTATACTCTATGTTGTTTTCGAGCCATCTTCAGTAGCAACTCTGTCTTTGTCTGAAAAGAACTACGTTTTCAATATGAACTCTATGTGGACCAGAGCAGGCATCTTAGAAGATACAATATTTCCCTTGGAAGGGATAGCTAACCTCACTCAGGCATCCAGCACTACACAATTAAAGTCTCTGCCTCCTTTTCTATAGGTTCAGAGTTCAAAACAGGTTCAAGTGCAATTATCACATTCTGTTCTCAAATTTATTGTAAGCAGACTCATGCTGTCTGCAGGCATGAGGTGACATTGCTTGTGAACATATTTGGTTCAGCCTTTTCTTTCTTTCTTTCTTTCTTTCTTTCTTTCTTTCTTTCTTTCTTTCTTTCTTTCTTTCTTTCTTTCTTCCTTCCTTCCTTCCTTCCTTCCTTCCTTCCTTTCTTTTTTCTTTCTTTCTTTTTTTCTTTCCTCCTCCTCCTCCTCCTTCTTTTTGAGACAGGATTTCTCTGTGTAGCCCTGGCCATCCTAGAACTAAAGACCAGGATGGCCTCACACTTGGAGATCCACCTGCCTCTGCCTCCCAAGTGCTGAGATTAACGTGTGCACCACCACCATTTGGCTATGCTTGCTCCGTCTTGGGTGTCTCTTCTCTTTTCTCTCCCTTGTTAACATGCTCATATTTATTCATTCTCTCTCTCTCTCTCTCTCTCTCTCTCTCTCTCTCTCTCTCTCTCCCCCCTCCTCCTCCTCTGGTATACATGTACACAATATACATATTTGTATGCATATTCCCATATGTGAGTGTGCACACGTGGGAGCTGTGTGCATGTATGTGCTCGTGCGTGTGGAGACCCAATGCTGACATCAAGAGTCTTCCTAGAAGAGTCTTTACCTTATTTGTTGAAGTAGAGTCTGTCATTGAACTCAGAGCTTATCTGTTTGCCTGCTCTGGCTATCCAGCTTGCCCCAAGGATCCTCTGAGTGGAGATTTGAATGAGAATGGCCCCCATTGAATAATTGGCCTTCAGTTGTTGGAATTGTTAGGAGTGTGGCTTTGTTGGAGGAGGTGTGTCACTGGGGTTAGGCTTTGAAGTTTCCCGATGACTGCTCTGCTTCTTGCTTTTGGATCAAGACATGAATTCTCAACTGTCTCTGTCATCATAGACTCTAACACTCTGAAGACAAGCCAAATTAAACTTTTCTTTATAAATTGCCTTGGTCATGCTACTTTGTCACAGCAACTGAACAAGAACTAAGACACCTTGTCTTTGCCTTCCAAGAACTGGGTTTGCATGTGGGTAGCAGTTATTGTGAGTGTGGGGATCCAGGCTCCAGTCCTCATAATTGAGCTGTAAGCACTTTAGTGACTGAACCCCCTCTCCAGCATGAAGCCTCGGGGGTCAGTGGGGACTTTGCTTCATCACCCTCCCCTTCACGACTTTAATTCTGTGTCACCTTATGCTCCCTGCTCACAGTTTTGTTGCTCAGATCTCAAACTTCTGACTTAAAAGCTCGGCTCACAGTCCTTCAACAGGCTCCCTCAGCTCACCGTCTATGAATTTCTGAATGTACTACAGGTCTTTAGGTCTGTGATTTCCCGGACTCTTTCTAACACCACACATACTTAGGGTTTTACTGCTGTGAGGAGATACCATGACCTTGGCAACTCTTATGAAGGAAAGCATTTAATTGGGGCTGGCTTACAAATTCAGAGGTTCAGTCCATTATCATCATGGCAGGAAACATGGTGGCAAGCAGGCAAACATGGCACTGGAGAAGCTGAGAGTTCCATATATTGATCTGCAGGCAGCAGAAGGGACTGTGTGCCACACAGGGCATAGCTTGAACATATAAGACCTCAAAGCCCACAATGACACACTTCCTCCTAACAATGTGACTCCCTGTGGGCCAAGCATTCAAACACAAATGTCT
The DNA here is from genome assembly GCA_028551405.1 of Uromys caudimaculatus. Classification (NCBI taxonomy): domain Eukaryota; kingdom Metazoa; phylum Chordata; class Mammalia; order Rodentia; family Muridae; genus Uromys; species Uromys caudimaculatus. Next base: position 23,628,305 of record CM052717.1, on the reverse strand, counting down.
ATGAGGAGCCATTCCTTCTCAAACCCCCACATTATACGTTTTCTTGAGTTTTGATGCTCACCACAACCTCCAGTAAGATTATCCTGGGATTGTTTCTCATTTTCGGAAGAGAGTCAGGAAATACCCATCTTGAAAGCCAGAAAGAAAACTTGAAGCCTGACTCCAAACACCTCCACGTGTCATCATGTCTATTTCGTCAATGAAGCCTATCATCATGCATAATTAATATATTCTCATTTTTAAATTAAAAACACTACCCCCAAAAAAGACACAATAACAAACTGCAATCTCTAACTAAAAAGAAGGTCTTCCCCAGTCCCAACCATGCTGACACCCTGATCTCAGATTCCCCAGTCTCTGACACTGTGGGGGGAAAAATCAATCTCTATGGTGTGTGCAAGTCACCCAGACTGTCCTTTGTCACTGACAACAGAACTAAGACAGACTGCCTTATTAGTCACGATTTTCTTCATACAGGTCTTGCTCCCCCCACCCCCCTCGGGTACCAACCCAAGTCACTGCAAGTCTAGGCACATCCTCTCTCACTGAGGTCAAACAAGGCACCCCAGTTAGGGGAAGAGGATCCACAGGCAGGCAACAGAGTCAGGGTAAGCCCCTGCTCCAGTTGTTGGGGGACCCACACGAAGACCAAGCTGCACCTCTGCTACCTATACAGGGGAGTCACTGGAATGTCTACTGAGGACAGTCGGCAGCCGATTAAACGCTGAAGCTGAAATCACCACCAAGCATGTTTCTGCAATCTGTGAAGCATGTTCAGACAATGCAGGACACAGTTCCTGAAAAGTTGTTCTCAACTTTCCACAGACTTCAAACTGGACTCAACCCTCAACTGGAGAGTGTGAAGAAAACCACTCTTCAATTGAAAAAAAAAAGAGAAGAAAAGAAAAGAAAAAAGTTAGGGTCTGTGGGAAGGGAAAAGTGTGTTTGATAATACTTCATGTCTCTTTCAGACAGACACCAAAACATTCTACACAGAATTCTTAGTATTTGCTGCAGTTTGTAAGTAAGCCATTATTTATCAAAGTACACCACGCTTCTGGATATCAGGAAAGGATGAAGACCGTGAGTGAACAGTCAGATAGACTGGTTCTTGAGACAGTGTCTCGTGTATCCCAGGCTGGCCTCAAACTCACTGTGCAGCTGAAGGTGATCTTAAACTTACCCTTCTGCTTCCTTCCACCTCCCAAGTGCTGGGTTAAAAGCACGAGCCACATGTTCCATGGTGTTGAGGACAGAACCCAGCAGTATGTGCGTGCTAGCCAGACACCCCACCAACTGAGCTGCATCCCCAGCCCTTGATAGACCGTTGTAGAATGTCTGTGTCAGTGTGACCAGCCCCCAATGAAGGCGTGCAACATTTTCTGCACTACCAAAACCTCCATTCCTTCCTCCTGGTCGCTTCCATGTCCCAGCCAAGACCACAGTCTCGACAACTGTAGGTGCACGGTTTAATTGCTTATTTTTCCAACTCTATAATAGAGGAATCACACATGCGTGCTCTAAGATATCTACGTGATGCTACTTCATATTACATTTGAGAGATTCATCCACGTCACCATGTATAGTCAAGTATTAGCTCCTTCGTTCTCCTTTTTGTTTGGTATTCCTCTGTGTGGACATCCTTTGCGCCTCTGTGTGGACATCATTTGCCCCTCTGTGTGGACATCATTTGTTCATGCTATGGTTGATGGATAGTTGAAGCTTTTCCGGCCTGGTGTGAGCTGCAGCATGCATCCAGTGTGTATATTTGTGTGCACACTGATGCACACTCCTGTTGAGAATCTTCCAAAGCATCAGTTTCATGTCACTAAATCTGTGGTAACTTGTTATGGTACCAGAAAGAAATGTACATAATGTGTGTGTGTGTGTGTGTGTGTGTGTGTGTGTGTGTGTGTGTGTGTGTGTGTGTGTGTGTTTATTGGCGGTCCAGACATTTCTTTTGTGAAATGTTTGCATGGTTAAACTTTTTGCTCATATTACAAAGTTATAGTAGTGTTCTCTTATTTTTGGCTTTAGTTTATATTTGCGAGAGACAGAGAGTCGGAGAAAGAGAGAGAGATGGCATGGTATATATCTAGAGGTCAGAGGACATCTTTGTGGAGTGGGTTTTCTCTTTCCATAGTCACATGGGTTCGAGAGACCAAGTTCAGGTGGCAGAGCCTACAGGAAGCACACTATCGCTGAGCCTTCTGCCAGTTTCATCTTTTTTTATCTTTGATTTGCAGGAATTTCTTACGTATTGTGCATTCACCTACTGTGCAGAGGCCTTTATCTATCATATCTTTCCCATCACTTTATTTAGATTTATTAATAAAGTCAACTTCCTGATTTTAGTCAACTCCCTGATTTTAATCATATCTGATATATCCATCTTTTCCCGACGGTTAGTGCTTTTTCTGCATGTTTAAGAAAACCCTGACTCTATGGCTGTAAAGACATTCCACACTGTTCTCATTTATTGGTTGTTGATTGTGATTATTGTGTTTTGATTTGTTACTTTGTTTTTCGTTCCTTGACAATTTCATAAATGTTCATAATGTGTTTTGTTTGTCTCCACTCTCCATCCCTGCACTGAACCACTTCTCCTTCTTTTCCTCTTCTTCCTCCTCCTTTTCCTCCTCCTCCTCTTCCTTCCTCCTCCTCCTCCTCCTCTTCCTCCTTCCTCCTCCTCCTTCCTCCTCCTCCTCTTCCTCCTCCTCCTCCTCCTCCTCCTCCTCCTCCTCCTCCTCCTCCTCCTCTTCTCAATAACTCTCCCTGCTATTTCCTGGGTTTTTGATCTGGTTAGTCTTTTGTGAGCCCGATTTAATGAGGAATGCTCGCATGAACATGGGCGGAGAGTTTTCACGGGATACGGGTACCAGCCTCTATACCACTGAAGAAAATAGCTGGTTACTTACTGCAGGCTTAATTATTTCCACCCATTTGGAACTGATATTTGGGCATCACATAAAATAAGTGCCAGAATTATTTTCCCACATGGATACAGCAAATGATCGGTACCATTGATTTAAAATTGTTAAAGATATCATCTTTCCCCTGCTCCATCACAATGGTGGCTTTGTCCTTCCTCAGATGGCCACGCAGATACAGGACTGTTTCTGCACTAGTCTCTTGTATTTCCCCGTCTGTGCACCTGTTTGTAACGCTGTTAACAAAGGAGGCTTGCCTATGCTACCCTTTAATAGGCCTGCATATAAGATTAACCCTTGGCTGACATCTGGGAAATTAGATTGGGGAAGAGTTCCCATCATTTTTAAAATGGATAAGAATAGCTCACTGTGCCTAAAACGCTTATATAAATGTATAATTTCTGTTTAAGATTTGCTTTCCTTCTAGGAGCCTGGGTTGTAGGCCCATGCCTGCAGAGGGCCTCCGTGAGAAACCCTCCCCAGACATAAGTCTCTGGTGAGTGTCTCTGAGGGACATTTCACATGAATTGCTGTAACTCACAGAGAGAAATAAACACACACACACACACACACACACACACACACACACACACACACACACACACACCCGTGGCCCAGCAGGGAGCTGTGGACAAGGACTCCTGGAGCCACACCTGACTCTGTTCAGCTTCACCCTGCACACAATTCTCTTTCTGATCTCACTTTATGTATTATTCTTCTGTCCCCTTTCACCACAACAGAAAACTTATATCCTCTTGTAATACAGTACAGTCATAAGCACAACCCCCCTGGGCCCACTAGTCAATTATCTGTCCAGTCTGAGACACCCTGGCTGTGCTCTTAGGGAATATTAACAGAGTACCGTGTTGTCTTGATGATAATAGACAGACACAGACAGACAGACAGACAGACAGACGCGCGCACTACGTACATACGTACGTATGTATATGTAAGACCCGGCAGTGGAAGTTTGCCTAGCCAAGCACGGGGCTAACTAGGCTTTAAACACTGTCTTTAATGCTTCACAATATCCAAAAAGAATTGTGTTATTGTCTTAATGATAAACAAGATCTTGAGAACTTTTTAAAAATGTGCTGAAGTTATATAGACCCGTATCAGGACTAGGAAATGGTTCCGTCAGTTATGTGCCCACTGCACAAGCCTGAGAACCTGAATTCAGATCCCCAGAATCCCCATAAAACCTGGGCACTGTGGCATGAGCCAGTAATCCAAGCCCTGGGGAGATGCTCCCTGGAGCTTCCTGGCGAGCTAATGTAGCCAAATTGGTGGTCTTCAGACTCAGTGAGCAAACCGGTCGCTACTGCTTTCCGTTCCATCTCCTTAGAATTCTTAAGACACAATTATCTGACTTCTACCAATTGGTTTTTAGTTGAAAAAATATTTTTTCTGTGTTGAGGAAAAGATACACAGAGTCATGCGCTACATAATGGTGTTTGCTCAGTGATGGATGTGAGAACGGCTCCGTGAGACTCGGCCGCCCGGTGACCTCACAGCCGCTTCAGTTTATGTAAGTGCAGTCTGTGGTGTTCGAGTGCTGAAGTCATCTAACGACACAGTGGCCAGGATCCCTAACTGGCCAGTGGATCATGGCTGCATATGTACGGGTATGTGTGTCCATAGCGTGTGCATGGTGTCTGTCTGTCTGTCTGTGCGTCTGTCTGTCTGTCAACCTCTGTATCCATGAGCTCCACATCTGGGATTGAATTGTCAACTGGTTCCCACCTTGGTGCTTAACAGGAAGGCTTCAAGGTACCATCTTGAAGGAGATGAAGACCATTGTGGGATAGGATCTGAAGTCTCTTCCACACCTCCCCCCACGCCTTCACCCTACCGTATTTCTCTGCTACCTCACCCCCACCCCCATGCCTTCACCCTACCGTATTTCTCTGCTATGACCCAAATCAACGGAGCCCGCCAATCACAGAATGAAAATCTCTACAATCATGAGCCAAATAAAACCTACTTCTCTTTATACGTTGTTTGTCTCAGGCATTTCTGAAGTCATGGGGGCTGATGAGTACTGATATTATACTAGACTTTAGATGAGTTGTCACAGTATGTATTGCAGGTCACATGCAAATACTACGTCAGTTTATGTAAGGGACTCAGAACCTATAGATTTGGGGTATTCTAGAATAGAATAGTACCTGAAACCCATTGTCCAAGACAGCAATAATACATGCTGAAAACCTACCTGGCCCAGACCTATTACCCAGACCTATCTCAAGATATAGTAGATATGCCAGAGTGAAGTTTCAAACACTATGTAAATTTCTTAGGATTCCCCAGACAATAAGCTTAAAGCTCTCGAGTGTCTCCCCTCACTGAGGTTTGTACGTGGTAAGAGAGATACAGATATTTTAGATGGGGAATTCCATGTATACCCCCACCTCCTCTCCTGCCATTAGAGAGCTTTGTCTCTTTCATGAAGCCGACTAAGGAGAGCCTCAGTTGGGTCTGTGAACTTGGGGTGACAGTGAACTCTTTGTCATAGTCTCAGTTGAGAAATCTACAACGAGACAGATGATAATCAGTAATCAATGAGTGGGCTAAGGAGTGGTCAGCCATTGTCCTGGATCACTAGTAGCTGTAGAATATGGGAAAGGTAAGGGAGCTCTTCTTGAGGGCCAGGTGTGTGTGCCCTCACATTAAGGGCTTACTTTAGGTTCTATTCATAAGGACAAACTCTCCAGCACCCCAGCAAAGAAAAGCAGAAACGGCCATCAGAGGTCATCTATTGGCTATGGGAGCCAATTAGGCTGAAAATGCATTTTCTGCATAGATAAAGAGCTAAGATGGACAGTAAGTAAGATAGAGTCCTCCATCTGAGAAAAAGTCCTGAAAATGCAAGGCCACTTTAGGATAGAGCCAGATAAGAAGGCGCTTTGCCTGCTCCCCTGCCTCTTCCCTATCTCAGCAAATAAAAGGGGGAGAACAGGAAGAGGAAGAAAACCATCTATACCTTTCAATCAACCACAGGATGACCCCAGCTTCAGACCTTAGCTGCATGTGCCGGGCCAGGAAAAGAAAGAGAGGGTGGGTCGGGGTTAGATCGGTTTGGAAGGGTTTGTTGTTGTTGTTGTTGTTGTTGTTGTTGTTTGTTTTTGTTTGTTTTTTTTTTTAAAAGATTTATTTATTTATTTCATGTATGTGGTTACACCGTAGTTGTCTTCAGCCACACCAGAAGAGGGCAACAAATCCCCATTTCAGATGGTTGTGAGCCACCTTGTGGTTGCTGGAAATTGAACGCAGGACCTCTGGAAGAGCAGCCCCGGCTCTTAACCGCTAACTGACACATGGGAATGAATGTGTAGATTCCCAAATCAAGAGCCTTTGCAATCAGAAATTCTTCTGGAGCTTTCTGGGACATAGTGGTGGCTGCAGTCCGACCCTGTTCCATCTGCTCCCATCCAGACTCACTGCAAATTGCGCCCGCCAAGGTACAAGTCGCCCAGAAAGCCACACCACAGCTGTGGGTTTTAATGACACCAGAAAGACGTCCACGGAACCCGAATTCGAATCACACTCACCAGCCGCAATAAAGTCACTGGAGAAGGTGCCTGCTGACTTGATTAGAGGCACAAAGAAAGGAATTTGAAAGGGAAAGAACCAGTTCACGTGCCCAAGACACTGAGCCTCACTACAGAAAAACCCTCTCTGGTGACGGTCCCAAGATATGGGCTCGTTTCCAGATGAGAACCCACAAGCGACTCATCAATTGATGGTCTCATTCCCAGGAGCACTTTCTCTTAATAAATGGTTGCAGGGCGATGGTGGCGCGTGCCTTTAACCCTAGTCCTAACTAGGGAGACAGAAGCAGGCCAGCCTGATCTACATACAGAGGGAATTCTGGGACAGCCAGGGCTACATAAAGAAACCCTGTCTCAAAAAAAAAAAAAAAAAAAAAAAGAAGAAAGAAAGAAAGAAAGAAAAGAAAAGAAAAGAAAAGAAAAGAAAAGAAAAGAAAAGAAAGAAAGAAAAAAAGAAAAGAAAAAGAATAAAGTGTCTCTGTATCTACTTCTCAATAAAGTAAAGGAGACATTATGCATCCATTAGAACCCAGTTACCTAAAAGGACAGTTGATACCAAATGATGGGGCTGAGGTGGAGAAAAAAGAAGGCCGTGCCTCGCTGGTGGACTACAAGACGGAATAGCCCTTAGAATGCCATCAGACAGTTTCTTAGAGAGAAAAATGTACTTTTACTAGACAATCTGGCAATTGTAGCAAGTGGGACCTACCCAAGACAGGAGGAAAATCGTGTTCACACTAAATTATGTATGACTAGTCACTGAAGTATGCTACAGAGTGCATTGGCCCAAAACTGGAAACAACCCTAGTGTTGGCGGTAATGAGAACATAAGGCATCCCGGTCATGAAATAGAAGTCAGCAGGGGAAAGGTGTGAGTTATTACACGGGATGAGTTATTACATGAACGAATGGCATATCAAAAATGTTGTGCTAAGTAATACAGAGAAGGGGAAGAGCTTGGCTGGCAAAGTGTTTGCCTTACACACGTGACGGCCTGAGTTCTAGACCCACATTTCACATTTTAAAAAGGGGGCTGGAGCCGGGCAGTGGTGGCGCACGCCTTTAATCCCAGCACTTGGGAGGCAGAGGCAGGCAGATTTCTGAGTTCGAGGCCAGCCTGGTCTACAGAGTGAGTTCCAGGACAGCCAGGGCTACACAGAGAAACCCTCTCTCAAAAAAAAAAAAAAAAAAAAAAAAAAGGAGGGGGGCTGGAGAGATGGCGCAACAGGTAAGCACACTGGCTGCACTTGCAGAGGACCTGGGTTTGAGTCCCACCCATGGCAGCTCACAATTGTCTGTAACTCCATTTCCCTCTTCTGACTTCTGTGAGCAGAAGGTGTGCATGTAGTGCATGCAAGCAAGAGACCCACACAGGAAATGCAAAATGGTAAATTTTTTTAAAGAAAAAAAACTAGAAATGCTGATGCACTGAGCAGGGGACCCCTGAGGCCTGCAGGTCAGCTAGCCTAGCCTTCTTAGTGAGCTCCAGGCCAAGGAGAGACCCTGACTCAAAATACAGTAGATAACACAATGGAGCCACAGCACTGGAGGTGAGCATCTGTCCTACTCACGCACACACACACACACACACACACACACACACACACACACACACCAGATGCAGATTACATACTACGTGGCTACACTTATATGAAATGTCCAAAAATGAAAATCCTTAGGTTTGCAGATTTGTGGCTTCTTGGAACTGGATCTGAGAAAACAGTATTTCCTGCCAACAGGTGCAGGGGAATTATTTGGATGACTGGAAATCTTCTAATACTAGATTGTGTTAGCTGTTTCATAGCTGTATGAATTGACATAAAGTTGAATTGGATTGTATCCTTACAATGAGTGAAATTTATAGAGTGTAAAATTTTATCTCAATAAAGTTTTGGTAGAACACCATACACAGGATAAAAAGTAAAAAGATGGAGATAAATACATTGATAATATCTTACTAATTATCAAAGCTGATGCTAAGTATTGGGGTTTTATTATACAAATCCTTCTCATTTTTATATATGTTTATATATTTCATAGCAAAATATTTTTAAAGGAGAGATTAAATTTTTGCCTTGTAAAGAGATAGCTGATAAACAGTTGATGTTAATTGTTATGCTTACATTTAGTGGCTGAGCCATTCTACACATGTGACAGTCTTCAACAGAAACATGGCCACAGAGATGCAAATGACTGATGGGCTTAGCTGCAGCTTTGCAAATGGGTTATGTTCAACCTGTAGGCTCAACAGTTGTAATAACGGGCGCCAAGTAATCAGAAAAATAAATGGAGCTTAGAGGGAACACTTTATTTCTGCTTCTGAACGATCCCTCCAACTTCCAAGCCTCCCTTCCATTTTTAAATACTTAGAGCAGTGCATCTGAAAGCTATTTTCAGTCCCTGTGGTATCCAGTCAAGAGGCTCCAGCTATTAATGTCTCCCTCTGAGAAGTAAGAAGGTAGCCAGAGAGGAGGCTCAGTGGGTGAAGGAGCTTGCTGCCAAGCCTGATGGTCTGAGTTCGATCCCAAGGACCCATGGACTTAAAAGTGAGACTCAACTTGCACAAGCTGTACTCTGAGTTCTGAATGTGTGCCGTGGCACACACATAAATACATAAACCAGCAAATGGCATGCATATAGATAGATAGATGGATAGATAGATAGACAGACAGATAGATGGATATGAATGAACAGATGATAGATAGATAGATAGATAGATAGATAGATAGATAGATAGATAGATAGATAGTAAATAGATAAAATGTAATTCTTTTTCAAGAAGGCAGAAGTTAGGGTTCGAGACATGGCTCAGCAGTTAATAGTAACTATTGCTCCTGCAGAGGACCTGATTTATCAGAGCATGGCAGCTGGCCACCATCTGAGTCTAGTTCCAGGGAATTCGACACTCTCTTCTCAGCCCTGCCGGCCATGGCGTACATACATGCACACAGGCAACCCTTCATACATATAAAACCAAAACAAATAATTAAAAAGGAGGCAGAAACAAGTTATAAATCCACTATATATCTGACTTTTCATGACTTAGAAACTTCAAGAAGTTACTAAGAAAGAAAAATAGTTTAAAAAGTAAGTGTATATATTGTTAGAGATTTTTGAGAAGTGTAGTTTAAAGTTTCTCAGTGTCTCACTGTGCCAGATGGATAACTACAAAAAGGGATGGGTCTGTGGGGTCTGCCATGAACCCAGTAAGGCAGCACCATCCACTGGGGAAAGACATATGCCAATTACTGTATATATTTCTGATACAGGGCATGGGGAGAGGTAAATCCTTCTGAAGAACTTGGCAAAGAATCTTGTTAGTGACGGCCACAAGTTCTGTGGAATACCATGTCACATCACCTGTATAGACAACCTATTTATGCAGGCTTCTGGGGAAGGCCTCATACATGAGCAGAAGAGCAAATTGTTGTGTGCAAAAGAGCCTATTACTTGAAACAAAGTGAACTAATCCACTGCCAGACTGGCCTTAACCCACCCAGGAAGGTAAGGCCCCCATGAGCAGGTCACCTCTCGCAGCCCCCGCCTCCTAAGGTCACTACTGTATTGGAAATCTAACTTCCAATGCATGGATTTTAAAGGTCAAATATCCCAACCTAGTGGGCTGCAAGATGAGGGTCTGGTATCATTCTGCACAGGAGTCTCCAGTGACCCCAGCACAGGATCTGTCTCTCCTGTCCAGTGCAGTCCTGGTACCTTTCTTGAAAAACCAACTGACTACCATTTAGACTATAAATGTTAATCGCTGTATCTTCATTTTGAGACACTCTCCACTTCTAAAAGGGGCGTGGATCTGAAGTGATTAAACATTAATGACACCATGAGAGTATCATGGGTTGCGCAAGCAGCCAACATGGACCGTGCTGTCTTGAATTTTTTTAAGGCAAATTATTTCTCCTATTACTCTATGGTTTGGGTTCTAATTTTATTTCTTCTTCCTATTCTTTTTTAATGTCTTTTTGTAAAACCCGAAATTCTAGTTAATACCGCAGAGAGAAGAGTCCAGACTAATGCAGAATCACCAACTCCGTCTCTCACCCTGGATCCCCCCCTTCCTCTGGGAGCCTTCTTTGTCTTTGATTCAACCCAAAGTGTCTGCATCGCCCTGAGCTTGTAGCCAGAGGACATGGCATTCTGTGTTTAGCAGCCTGCCAGTCAACTGACCTAATAAAGAACATAAGAAAAGCGTGGTCTGTTTCCTGTGGTGGCCTTCTGTCCCTTACACAGAATCACTGAAGAGAAGGTGAAGGCTTTGGACAAGATTCATATGTGGTAGAAAGTGAATTCATCATGGCCCACCAGCAGGAGACGGGAGGGAGTGACTGGCTGATGGGGGAGGGGGATGGAAAGCTAGCCCAGAGCTGGGATAGAGTAGGGATGAGTCTCCTCCATGCCAGCTCCTGACAGAAGCAAAGTGCGCACAGCCTTGGCAACTCCACCTGGAAGAGAAGCACTGCCTCTCCGGACTCCGTTGGGTTCCATCCTTTTGTTCTCTCCTAGTTGAAGAACTCATCTTTGATGTCTGTCACCCAAGGCAGCTTTGGTGTGTGTGGTGGGGGAGGGAGTAATGATGGTATCTGAGTTTCTCACTCACTCACCAGGTGCTCTGTGAGTTAGGGGGAGCTGACGGGTTAGCTAGGCATTTCTTGTTTGGGGTGTACTGAGTAATCTTTACCTTGTTTGTAACTGTGTGGAAAACAAGACTTTGTTCTGGGAGGGGGTACATCCAGGGAAGAGCCATCAAAGCCGGGCTGGAAACTCCCCAATGTTCTAGCAGGGGAGTGGCTGAGGCACCAAGGGAGGCCTTCCTGTACAGCCTGTGCCTCTCTGTTGTCACAGCAGACCTTTCCTGTCAGTGTCAACAGGCCAGGCCAGGCAGAGCCAAAGGGGTGCATCCGGCCCCTCAGGAACGACAACTTAGTCATGGAACGGTGCTTTGTAACTTCTGACTGCTTGTTACTTCTTATCCTCCAGCAAAACACAATCTGTGTTCATCTCCTGTTTAATCCACCATTGCTACTCACGCGGCCCTAACAAAGCCTGAGACAAGGAAATCCAGGTTATAGCTTATTCCCAGCTGGTTGATTTCTTAGGAACCTTCAGGACTAGGTCTACTGAAGAGCCAACATTTCCTGACTTAGTAAGGACTCAAATGTGGCTCCAGACCTTACCAGGAGCATTGCCTTCCATCTTCTGCTTTCTCCTCTGAAAAAGGATAGCTCATCTGTGGAAGGCTGGGGGTGAGGGGTGGGGGAAACTATCCACTCAGGCAGGATTAGAATTCTTGGACCTTGGCTTGAAGAAGAGCCAGCGATGAGCCCCAGAAGTTATGAATGAGAGAGAAACGTGTGTTGTGTGAAGGGACCAGAACCCAGAATGGACTCCACTCCACAGCATCTTCTGTGGAATCCTGCCTCCTACCACCTGGTGTAGAAGGTAGCATGATGATCAGAGCGAGGAATTACAGAGAAGAAGATTCTAACAAAAGGACTGGAGAGATGGCTCTGTGGTTAAGAGCACCAGCAGTTCTTCCAACAGACCCGGGTTCAATTCCCAGCACCCACATGTCAGCTCACAACTGCCTGTAACTCCAGTTCTAGACCATCTGACACCCTCACACAGACATACATGCAGGAAAACCACCAATGCACACAAAAATAAATAAATAAATCATTAAAAAATTCTACAAGCGGCTGGAGTGTCTTTGTGGAGGCGCACCTTTACCTCAGCACTCAGGAGACAGATACTTATGAGTTCAAGACCAGCTTGGCTCTATATGCGAGTTCTAGAATAGCCAGAGATACATGGTAAGACCATGTCTCAATAAAGCAAACAACAAAGGAGATATGACCATAAAGTCATAAAGATTTGGGTCTGGATTCTTGGCAGACACACAAAACCCAGGCAAGGTCACATATGCCTAGAATCCCTACACTGGAGGGAGGGCCAGAAATAAGAGGATCCTGGGACTCACTAGACAAGCAACCAAGGAGAAAAATGACAAGATCAAGCTCGATGAGAGAATCTGTCTCAAAAAATAAAATGAAGAGCAACAGAGGAAGACATGCACACACAGATAGACAGACAGACACACACACACATATACACACACATGGAGACACACACACACACAGATACACACAGAGACATATATACACACACATGGAGACACACACATACACAAACACAGACACACACATAGATACGCATACAGACATATATACACACACGGAGACATACACAAACACAAACACAGAGACACACACAGACACACAGAGACACATACACACACATATAGACATGCACACATACACACAGAGAGAGACACATACACACACATATAGACACGCACACCAACACACACACAGACACACACAAACTCAGAGACACACACACAGAGACATACACATAGAGAAACATACTCACACACAGACATACAGAGACACACATCCACAGAGATACAACAGAAAGACACACAGAGATACACATAGACACACGCACAGACACACACAGATACACAAAGACACACACACAGAGACAGACAGACAGACAGACAGACACACACACGCATGCGAAAATAAAAAAAACATTTCTTAAAAAGCCTGAGTGAGCTATTGACTCCTAAGCATGATACTAAACAACTGTCCCCCCCACCTGACAGTGTAGGTAGGAAGGCACTGGTAATAAATCCTTCCTGAAACATGGAAGGAAACGACAGCGTTACTGGGCTTCTGAGAAGACACGTGGACAAAGCCATCAAGCACCTCTATAAACGGCATCACTGGATTCTGCATAAATGCCTGATGTGACCTTTTGTGCTTCTGATCTTCAATTACAGTAAAGTCAGAGAAAGTGGCCAAAACTGGGTTCTATAAATTCTGTTGTCTTCCTACGACTGTGAACCACTGCAGGAAAATCAGTGCACGCCTCCTGCTCGGACTCTCTGGGACAGGCACAGTGGGAGTAAACTCAACTGCACTTGCTTTACTGAGAGGTACATTACAACAGCACTAACAACTGTGCATCGGCCCTGGAAGCCTTCGGTGATGTGCAAATTCCCAAATGAGCAGTACTCGGTCATACAAAATCCAGTGGCTTCACCAAGGTTCATCTAGCCAACTAACACACCAAACCATTTTTCCTTAAGAACTGAGAGTTCTGTGATGTTAAATAATCATCACTATTGCCGGGTGGTGGTGGCGCACGTCTTTAATCCCAACACTCGGGAGGCAGAGGCAGGCGGATTTCTGAGTTCGAGGCCAGCCTGGTCTACAGAGGGAGTTCCAGGACAGCCAGGGCTACACAGAGAAACCCTCTCTCGAAAAATCAAAAAAAAATAAAAAATAAAACAAAACAAACAAAAAAATAAAACAAAAGTCACGCACCTCAGGTGGACAGTGTGGCACAGAGGTGTGATCTCAGCTCTTAGGAGGCTGAGGCTGAGGATTGTGAGTTTGAAGCCACCTTGCGCTATACTGCAAATCCTTGCATATACATAAAATAACATTCAAAACAAAAGCAAAGCACAGCTGACAGAAACAAAGCACACACAGCATATATACACACATACACACACACACATATATATACATATATAAAATTCATGAGCTCCTCAGGATATTTTTATGAATATTTGAAATTTTTTATTAATTATTTTATTTATTTACATTTATTTACTTATTTATTATTACATTTCAAATGTTGTTCCCCCTTCCCAGTCCCCACTCCACGAACTTCCCCATCCCATCCTCCCTTCTCCTCTAAGAGGGTGCTCTCCCACTCCCACCTCACCCCTCCAGCACCCCCTTCTCTGGGGGCATCAAACCTCCACAGGATCAAGCACCTCCCCTCCTACTGAGGCCAGACAAAGCCTTCCTCTGCTACATATGTTAGCTGGGGGCCACAGACCAGCCCATGTATACTCTTTGGTTGGTGGTTTAGTCCCTAGGAGCTGAGGGGTCCAGTTAGTTGATATTGTTCTTCCTATAAGGTTGCAATCCCCTTCAGCTCCTTCAGTCCTTCCCCTAACTCTTCCACAGGGGTCACCAGGCTCAGTCCAATAGTTGGCTGTAAGTATCTGCATCTGTCTCAGTCAGGTGCTGGTAGAGCCTCTCAGAGGACAGCCACGCCAGGCTCCTATCTGCAAGCACAACATGGCATCAGTAATAGAGTCTGGGTTTGGTGACTGAGCATGGGATGGATCCCAAGTTGGGGCAGTCTCTGGATGGCTTTTCCTTCAATCTCTGCTCCATTTTTGTCCCTGCATTTCCTTTAGACAGGGACAATTCAGGGTTAATATTTTTGAGATGGGTGTATGGCCCCATCTCTCAACTGGTGGCCATGTCTATCTACTGGAGGTGGTCTCTTCAGGTTCCATCTTCCCACTGTTGGGTCTTCCTTTACATCGTCGCCGTTGGGTCCTGGGAGCCTCTCACACCCCTGGTGGTAAATTCTAAATTGTTCAGCTCTTACAGGAAGTACTATTCTTTCCTGCCTTCTCAAAGACTTCTTTCTACTGGATCACTTGGGTCATCTGGTTGCTATCAAGGAAAGTAATTTCCTTTAAAAGTTTATTCTGCTGCTAAAAGCTTTTCCTACGCCTTGTGTAGAACATGCAGCCTGTCGTTGCCTTAAGAGCCATCCAGGAATGACTGCCAACCATGACCCTGTCAAGAGAGCAGAGACAGAAAGGAACACCAGTCTAAATGACGCAGACACACATCACAGAAACATAAAAAGCTATTTCTAAAGATCTATCTTTGGTCCATCCTCTGAGATCAAATTCATACAGATTATATTAGCAGCCATCTGTCTCTTTTCACCGTGTCTGCCAGAATGCTGGGGCTAGGTTAGAAGTCCACCCCGCTCCAGAGCACCCTAGCAGATGGTCAAAGCGTGGGTTGTGTGTGTAATCTACTCCTGGCCTCACCTGAGTGCCACACTTGGGCTCCATCTGTGTTCTTATTTTGTCTTGATTAACCATATGCTCCGAAGCAGGCTTGGGTTCTCTTCTATGGGAGGGTTGTAGGCGATCAGTAAATCGTAATGGAAGGTGGAGATTCTGAAATAGTACATCCTTTCTGTGACTTTTCCCTCTCCTTCAGAATTCAGGGCTGTGCCTCTTTCAGCTCCTGTCAGCCGTCCTTGCTGGAGATAATCTTGTGAATGTCACTGACACTCAGAACACACTTTAATCTACCAACTACTACTTCCCAAGGCACTTGGCCCTATGTCCCCTCCCCTCCCCTCCCCTCTTCTCCTCCTCTTTCCCCTCCCCCCTTTCTCTCCATGCCTTCTAAATAGAAACTACTTACCTTGCTTACTATAAAGGAAAAGAACAAAAGAAAGAGAAAGAGATGGGGAGAAAGAGGAGGAAGAAAGGAAGAGGGAGCTTAGGGAGAGACCTTTTGTAGGGACAGTGGTTTGCTTTGGGGCAGTCAAGCCTCTGGCCTAAGACAATGTTAATAATTAGTTATGAGACGTGAATAGTATATGCATGTTTAAGTCTACATAGGCTGGGGATGTGGCTCAATGACAGAGTGATTGCCTATCATGTGAGGGACCTAGGTTCCATTTCCAGTACTGGAAAAAAAAATCTATATTATTTTGTTATTCGATAAGATGGAATTGTTTTAAGCCACAATCTTTTATTTTGGTTTTCTTCTTTGTCTCTTTTGTAGATACATAATTTTGTTCATTTGGACTAAATAGAATGTCTATGGTAGTTAAGGCAGAAATCTGATAAAGGTCAACAGAAGGAAATAGAAAGACATGAAGGAAAGAGAACGGTTAACAAACCTGCAAAAGAAGAGAACAAGATTTATGTGTATTGTTGAACGCAGTATTTTAAAAATGAAGGATTTGTTCATGGGAGTATTAACATGGCCATTTTATTAAACTTCGAAAGATTTTTTTTTTTTTAGTCTACAAATTTTTTTAATTTTATTTTTTTATAGTTTATTTACATTTCCAATGTTTCCCCCTTTCTAGGTCTCCTCTTTGGAAACCCCGTATCCCCTCCCCTTCCCCCACTTCTATGAGGAAATTCCACCTCCCACCCACCCGCCCACCCACTCCCATATTCCCACCTTGACATTCCCCTTTACTGGGGCCTCTAACACCCTCAGGCCCAAGGGACTCTCCTCTCCCTGATGGCCAACAAGGCCCTCCTCTGCCACATATGTGGTCCGAACCATGGATCCCTCCATGTGTATTCTTTGGTTGGTGGTCCACCTCCAGGAGGACCAGGGGGGTCAGGCCAGTTGACACTGTTGCTCCCTCCATGGTGCTACAAACTCCCTCAGCTCTTTCAGTCCCTTCTCCAACTCCTCCATCTGGGACCTCACACTCAGTCCAACAGTTACTATAAAGTGAAACTTGGGCATTCTGAACATTTGGGCTAATATCCACTTATCAGTGAGTACATACCATGTTCCTTCTTTTGTGATTGAGTTACCTCACTCAGGATGATATTTTCAAGTTCCATCCATTTGCCTGCAAATTTCATGAAGTCATTGTTTTTAATAGCTATGTATACTCCATTGTGTAAATGTACCACATTTTCTGTATCCATTCCTCTGCTGAGGGACATCTGGGTTGTTTCCAGCGTCTGGCTATTATAAATATGGCTGCTATGAACATAGTGGAGCATGTGTCTTTATTACATGTTGGAGCATATTCTGGGTATATGGGTCCTCAGGTGGTATTATGTCCATTTTTCTGAGGGTCCGCCAAACTGACTTCTAGAGTGGTTGTACCAGCTTGCAATCCCACCAACAATGGAGGAGTGTTCCTCTTTCTCCACATCCTCACCAGCATCTGCTGTCACCTGAGTTTTTGATCTTAGCCATTCTGACTGGTGTGAGGTGGAATCTCAGACTTGTTTTGATTTGCATTTCTCTGAAGGATTTGTTCATGGGAGTATTAACATGGCCATTTTATTAAACTTCAGAAAGATTTAAGCTCTAAAGAAACTGCCTTCCATTTTCACTATCAAACACCACCCCTCAACTGCTAACAGTGAGCTGCCCCTGAAACACAGCGTGGGTGCTGGGGGGTTGGGGGGGAGTTATGGTGGGAATTCCAACTCTTTCCCAAGGGACATGACATTTCTCAGCTTTAGAGGTTTATGCCCCCCAAACTTTTAACACTGGAACAAAAAAATCCTCACCAAAGAGTACAGCTTGCATTACTTGACCAAAACAAACAAACAAACAAACAGACAAACACCAGACTGGCTAGCAATAGATAAAATATTACCACCTATAAAAATCAAGAGATACACTTCAAAATGACCAATGGCTCAAAGATAAAAATAGCAAAAAAGCCGGGCAGTGGTGGTGCACGCCTTTAATCCCAGCACTTGGGAGGCGGAGGCAGGCGGACGGATTTCTGAGTTCAAGGCCAGCCTGGTCTACAGAGTGAGTTCCAGGACAGCCAGGGCTATACAGAGAAACCCTGTCTCGAAAAAAAACAAAAGTAAAAAAATAGCAAAAAAAAATTTTTTTTTGAAATATTCTATATGGTAACAAGACGTATAACAAAATTGTGTTGTATTTAGAGAATACTTATAGTCATTACATATTAGGGGGAAAACCCAGTTGAAAGCCATGAGCTGAGCACATAGCTCAAGAAAGGTTTAAAACATAGAAAATAAACTCAAAGCTTTTCACAAGTTAGTAGTAAGACAAAAGCGTAGGGTTAGGGAAACAGCTGAGTGTATGGAGAGTTTGCTGCACACACATGAGGGCCTGAGTGCGGATTCCCAGCACCCACATACAAAGCAGGGCTCAGTGGCCATGCCTGCAACCTCAGCATTAAGTAAGCCAAGACAGGTAGATACCAGAGCTTTCTTAGCCAGCTGTATTAGTCAGGGTTCTCTAGAGTCACAGTACTTGTGGAATGTCTCTATATATTAAGGGAAACTATTGGAATGACTTACAGTCTGCGGTCCAACAAACTCAACAATGGGTAGTGTGAATGGGAAGTCCAAGAATCTAGTAGTTGCTCAGTCCCACGAGGCTAGATGTTTCCGCTGGTCTTCTTTTTTTTGTTTGTTTTTGTTTTTGTTTTTCGAGACAGGGTTTCTCTGTATAGCCCTGGCTGTCCTAGCTCTGTAGACCAGGCTGGCCTCGAACTCAGAAATCTGCCTGTCTCTGCCTCCCAAGTGCTGGGATTAAAGGCGTGCGCCACCAATGCCAGGCTTTCAGCTGGTCTTCTGTGTGAGCTGGAATCCTGAAGAAGTAGGTTCCAACAGATGTGCTGGCAAGCAAGCGCAAGCAGGCAGAGAACGAACACTTCCTTTTTCCATTGTCCTTATGTAGGCCTCCAGCGGAAGGTATGGCCCAGATTAAAGATGTGTACCACCATGCCTGAATTTGGGACATGCTCTGTCTCGGGCTGAACTTGAACTCAGATCTGATTGCTTCTGTCTCCTGGGATTAAAGGTATGTACTACCTTGCCTGGACCTAAGATTTTCATGGCCACTATGCCCTAAGATCTGCATCACAGGTGTGCCCTCCATTCCTGGATGGTAATTCATTCCAGATGTAGTCAAATTGACAACCAGGAATAGCCATCACACCAGCCTAGTACAAAGAGCCAGTACCAGGTTCAGTGAGAGAGACGTCTCAGGAAATAAGGTGAGAAGAATGACTGAGGAAGATACCAGAGGCCAACCTCTGTTTCCCACGTGTGTACACATGTGACACACACATAGGCATACACCAGACTTTGTGTGTGTGCTCGCACACGTGCGCGCATGCACATGCACACATATGAACTAGCTATTTTTTGTCAACTTGACACAAGCTGGAGTCATCTCACAGAAAGAAACCAGATTTGACAAATTCCCTCTGTAAATGGAGCCGTAGGAAAGCATGTATAGAATTTTCTTAATGTGATCAGTGTGGAAGGACCCAGCCCATTGTGGGTGGTATCATCCTTGGACTGGTGGTCCTGGGCGCTACAAGAAATCAGGCTGAGCAAGCCATGAGGAGCAAGCCAGTCAGCAGTATTCCTCCATGGCCGCTGCATCAGCTCCTGTTTCCAGGTAGTGCGCAGGCATAATGTTTCTGTGCACTGTATAAAGTTTACCCCTGTGTTATTCAAATGCTTATTTCTCTGCCCTCATATCTTATTCCAATCTGGACATGACACTGTAATGCTTATAACAAGAATCTCCTGTCTCATGTTTATATAAACAATTCTTACCATTTATTCTCTGCCTTGTTAATAGACACTGACCACCCAGTGGGTGGGCAGAATAGAGAATAGGGTGGGACATTCACCAACCAGAGGAAGGGGAGAGAGAGAGGGGCATTCAGATCATTGAGAAGAATGGAGGATTGGAAACCATAAGAAGGGTTCCAGAGAGAGATCACAGAAACACATCTGAAGCCCAAAGAGCCAGACCCATAACAGTATGTAAGTATCCTGGGACAGGCTTGGGAGATAGCCCGATTAGCATAGGAGGTAAAGGCAGATCATTTAACTGAACAGCTACTGAGGCACAGTTTTAAGTAAATATTGTATTTTCTCTGAGATTATTGAGGACAAACATAAAGTAAAGAAATACAGCTGACTGATTAATTCACCGTTAACATTTATATTGCAAATAATTTACTTACACATGGTGCCCCACATAAGGTGCCATATGTAGAAGTCAGAGCTCAGTTCTTCCTCCCAGGCCCAGGCTCCCAGAAATAAGACACAGACTCAAAATATAGTTACAAATACCTTGGCCATATAACTAAGCTCTACTCTGACTAGATCGTAACTTAGCTAACCCGGTTGTTTTAGCCCACATTCTGCCACGCGGCTGGTTACCTCTGCTCAAGTACCATGTGTCCTTCTAATCACATTTTCCTGGGTGGATCTCTTACTCCCAGCTCTATCCCAGAATCCTTTCTGCTTCATGGATGTCCCACCTTCTATTTCCTACCTAAGTCATTGGTCACAGGCTTTTTAATTGACAGGTGATGCATCCATACAATACACAAGATATTCTCTTTACAGTAGTGCCTGGTTTAAGTTCCTATCTTGGATTCCCTCAATGGACTTTGATTCAGAATATGTAACCCAAATAAATCCTTTCCTCTCCAAGGGGCTTTTGGTCATGGTGTTTCATCACAGCCACAGTAACCCTAACTAAGACAATTATATATGTGCACAATGAATATTTT
Organism: Uromys caudimaculatus; assembly: GCA_028551405.1. Lineage (NCBI taxonomy): Eukaryota > Metazoa > Chordata > Mammalia > Rodentia > Muridae > Uromys > Uromys caudimaculatus. Next base: position 23,607,622 of record CM052717.1, on the reverse strand, counting down.
CGAAAAGGTTTAAAAATTGATAAAACCAAGCATTCTAGTTTCTTTCTCTTCATGTGTTGAAAACACTGACCAAAAGCAAATTAGGAGAAGGATAGATTTATTTGGTTTACATACAACTACGGGTCACAGCCTGCCATTAAGGAAACCCAAGGCAGGAACCTGAAGGCAGGAACTTAAGCACAGGAATTTGAAGGCAGTTTGCTGGCTATTCCACACAACATTACCTCTGATCAAGGAGCTCACTTAAAGCTATAGTGTGGTCAGAACCATGGATGTTGCTGCCTGCTAGCTGGCTGGCAGGATTATGATCAGCTGGCTTTTTATATAGTTTGGGAACACCTGCACAGGGCATGGTGTCGCTCAGAGTGGGCGAGGCCCTCCCACATCAATAACAATCAGGCAGTTCTCCACACACCAAGCCAATCTAAGCAACTCCCTCCATTGATGCTCTCCTTTCAGACAACTCCAGGTTGTGTCAAGTTGAAAGTTACAGCTAGAGGCTGGAGAGATGGCTCAGTGGTTAAGAGCACTGACTGCTCTTCCGAAGATCCTGAGTTCAAATCCCAGCAACCACAAGGTGGCTCACAACCATCTGTAATGAGATCTGATGCCCTCTTCTGGGGTGTCTGAAGACAGCTTCAGTGTACTTACATATAATAAATAAATCTTAAAAATAAAAAAAGGAAAGAAAGAAAGTTACAGCTAGCCATGTCACCAAGAAAGATAAAAGAAACTAGGTAATAAACAATCAATGCAGGGGGCTGGACAGACAAATCAGCATTTAAGTGTACTGACTAGTCTTTCAGAGGACCCATGTTTGATTCTGAGCACCCACATGGCAGCTTACAACCATCTGATCTTGTTCCAGGAGATCCAATGACCGCTAATCTTCAGACTACAAACATGCTAGTGGTACACAGAGATACATATAGGCTACAGGCAAAACACCCATACAGCATAATATTATAACGGTTTTTTTTTTTAAAGAAAAAAATCAACACAAAGATGAAAAGAAGACCTAACTACCGATCTTATCAACATTTAAAAATGTAATACTGTTCTTGTGAGATGGCTCAGCAAGTAAAGGCACTTGATGTGCAAGGCCGAGGGTCTGAACTCAACCCTCAGAACACACATAAAAGCAGAAGAGAGAACCCACTCTGCTGCAGTTCCTCTGACTTCCACACACGTGTCTTGGCATGCTTGTACCCCCAGAACACCACATACGATAAGCACACACAATTTTATATATACATAACACAAAAGGATATTATATACATTACACCAATAATATCAATAAGTTCAATGCAACCTCAATCAAAAATCTTCAAACTGACTTATAGTCTGTGGCAGTTTGAGTATGCTTGGCCCAGGGAATGGCACTGTTAGGAGGTACGGCTTGTCGGAGAAGGTGTGTCACTGTGGGTGTGGGCTTTAAGACCCTCATCCTAGCTGCCTACATGTCAGTCTTACAACAACCTTCAGAGGAAGATATAGAACTCTTAGCTCTGCCTGTGCCATGCCTACCTGGATGCTGCCATGCTCCCGCCTTGATGATACTGGACTGAACCTCTGAACCTGTAAGCCAGCCCCAGTTAAATGTTGTCTTTATAAGAGTTGCCTCGGTCATGGTGTCTGTTCACAGCAGTAAAACCCTAACTAAGACACAGTCTCAATTTAAGTTTAAAAAAAAAAAAAAGTCTTGGGCTGGAGAAATGGCTCAGAGGTTAAGAGCACTGACTGCTCTTCCAGAGGTCCTGGGTTCAATTCCCAGTAGCCACATGGTGGCTCACAACCATCTGTAATGGGATCCAATGCCCTCTTCTGGTGTGTCTGAAGACAATGACAGTGTACTCATACATCAAAAAAAGAAATCTAAAATCAAAAACAAAAAAAAACAGCTCTTTCCAGGTAATAGATTTATTTTATGGTTTCCATTATTGTTAGTATTGATTGGTGGAAATAATTAACAAGGTTATTCTCACATATAAATATGTAAATACAGGTCATCCCATTGATGGAGCAATACTGGAGGAGGAGGAAGAAAAGGAAGCAGAGAAAGGGTAGAAAGAAAGCAAAAGGAGCTGAAGGAGATGACCTCAGAAGCCACAAATCCAAGCCCGACCGAGTGTGGTTTTGGAGCAAATGAATTTCTCTGTGACTTTATGATAGAAGAATACTTTTTCAGACAGAGCTCTCTCGTAAAGCTGTAAATTGGTACACCATTCTGGGGAAAGTTTTGTAAACTTTTCTAAACCTAAACCTACATGTTTCCAGTTACCTAACAATTCGACTTCCAGGTGTACAGCGAGGAAAAGGGTACCCTGTCCATCAAAGAACTCTGCAGGAATGCTCATGCAGGCTTTGAGTACGCAAGATACTCAAAATGTGTAAGTGACCCAAATGTGGAACAAATTGTAGAAGATTAATAGTCAGAGTCCACGGCACATTCTGCACAGTCAGTATTGGTGTTTGCAGCATGAACGAGTCTTAGACCTAAAGATGGACAAAAGAGGCCACATGATTCCATTATATCCCATATATATACACACACACACACACACACACATACACACACACACACCATATATTTACCATATATAGTTTTTTCAAGACAGAGCTTCTTTATGTAGCCCTGACTGTCCTGGAACTCACTCTGTAGACCAGGCTGGCCACAAACTCTAAGAGATCTGTAAATGTAACTTTTATTCTCTAGATGTAATTGTCATCTTGGAGACTTACTGCTGAATAAGCTCACCCTTTCTAGTTCTTTCTGAACTCTGGCTGGCTGGTTCAACTCAGCTGTTCTGGCTCAAAGTCCTCTCCAAGCTGACTGATTCAAACTGGCTTCTTTCAGCTTCTGACTGAATTTCTCTGCTTGCTCTTATACTATCTCTGTCCATATGTTCTAATCTTCTAGCACTTTCTCATTCTCTGACTCATTCTGTCATCACCTGTGTCTAGCTTGTTCTCTCTGAAACCTGCCTCTATAGAACTGCACTGGTAAAACTCCCTACCACCCTCCTCCATCTCTCTATGTGCTCTCTTAAGTAGCCTCTCTTTCCTGTATGTTCTTGAGAGAGTTGGACATATCCTATCTGACTCATTCTGTCAAATCTTTCTCTGATTCATCACTTTGCCTGCCCCTCAATTAGACATCACTTTCAGTCATGGGTGCTTTCCTCTACAAACTAACCTTACCTATATTGTTTGAGATTAAAGATGTGTGCTAAGGATGTGTCTGAATTCCATACAGATGTGTGTCATTTCACCTGGATCACACAGACCTAGATCTTTGCATGTGACCCATTGCCAGAGCGGCCATGTTTCTAGATTAGTTGTCTGCCTCTGCTTTTCCAGTGATAAGTTATTTCTCCGTCAGTAAAATGCCAGTTCAAGCCAGAGTCAAGCATATATAAACGCAGATTTATTGGGAAACTGCTCTTGGGTGAGTTCACTGGCCCCAAGGACTGAGGCCAGGGAAGTCACCATGGGGAGGGAGAGAGAGGAAAGGGGAGAGAAAGAGAGAAAGCAGCAGTGCAGAGAAAGGAGGAAAAGAAGAAGAAAAGGAAGAAGAGGAGGAGAAAGAGGGAGAGGAGGAGGAGGAGAGAGTGAAAGGTGGGGGAGACTAAAATGTCTGGACTATATAGGGAAGAGTCTCTAGGGTAAGGGCAGTCCAGACCCTGGGCTGGAAAATTCAGGGCTGGGGGATGCTAGGTGAATCTGTTATATTTAACAATTAGTAAAAGGAACTCAAGGTAGCAAACATGAGATTAATGACTCTCCATGAAGTAGCTGACAAGAAGGGGCAGTGGCAGAGCCCTGCTGAGGTCCTGGATTCCTTTTGTGGCTTAACCTTCATGTAGCTTAGGAAGGTGAAGGTTTGTGCAGTCAGAAATTTCCATTATGCATAAAGTTCATAGTCACTACCTACCTGCCTTTTCTTGCTCAGTTTCTCCACCTCTCTAACTCTGTTCTGTGTAAGAACCCCCAGATGGCTGAGCATGGTGGTGCACACTTTTTTTTTTTTCGAGACAGGGTTTCTCTGTGTAGCCATGGCTGTCCTGGAACTCACTCTGTAGACCAGGCTGGCCTCGAACTCAGAAATCCACCTGTCTCTGCCTCCCAAGTGCTGGGATTAAAGGCATGTGCCACCACTGCCCTGCTGGTGGTGCACACTTTTAATCACGGCACTCTGGAAGCAGAGGCAGGCAGATCTCTGTCATTGGAGGCTAGCCTGGTCTACATAGGGAATTCCAGGCCATAGTGAGACCCTGTCAAACAACAAACGAAAAATATCAAATGTCTTGAGAAGAAACCTGGTGTCCAGCATTGGGCTTACTTCCCTGAATTCTGTTTCCTCGGAATCCTTCTGAATATGAACAAATTATTCTTCCTCGGCTTTCTCACAGCCACAACGAAAGAGATGGTCCAGAGACCATGTCATCTCAGGACCGCATAACCAACAATATTCTGTCTACTTTAGTATTCAGTTAACAAGAGCAGGTAACCGTGGTATATCCCTTCAATGGCATATGTACAACTACCCCCATTTTAAGTAAACTGGGACACACAGCAGTCAAGTAACCTGCTCCATACAAAACATTAGTAGGAGCAAAGTCTGTGTTGTGACCCATCTATGACTCTAGAGCTCTTTATTTTCTCAAGATTTATTTTCTTTTTATCTGTATGTTTGTGATCATGAGAAGTGCAATGCCCTTAGAGCCCAGAGAAGGGCGCCAGATCCCCTATAACTTGAGTTACAGGTAGCTGTGAGCTGACCAGTGTGGGAGCTGGGAACCAAATTTGACTCCCATTCTTAACAATACACATTCTTAACTGCTGAGCCACCTCTTCAGTCCTGAGGCTAGTGTTCTTAATAAGTTATAAAACAACACATGAATGGAAGAAAATACAGCCATAAAGTGGGCTAGCACCATCAGTCTAGGCTGCCACCATCAGTCTAGTTCTCTTACAGGGTTAGGATATTTTCTTAGCGTGAAAGGAGTTAGACATAGCTAATAGTTTTGGAGGTGTTTTGTTGTTTGGTTTGAGTTGTTTTTTTTGTTTTGTTTTGTTTTATTTTTTTGTTTTGGGTTTGTGGTTGTTGTTTTGATTTTATTTTGTTTTGTTGTTTTGTTTGTTTGTTTCCAGACAGGGTATCTCTGTGTAGCTCTGGCTGTCCTTGAACTTCCTCTGTAGACCAGGCTGGCCTCGAACTCAAAGATCCACCTTCCTCTGCCTCTCAAATGCTGGGAGTAAAGGTGTGAACCACCATGCCCAGCTCATAGCTAGCAGTTTTGATGTGATCGAAATACTTTTGATTTTTGCCCCCTAAATGTGAGTTGCCCAAATGGCATCCTGAACTGTTAAATTCCATTAACAGGGAAAATGTCAAGGTCTGTGCACTAGAGGTCGCCTTCCTTCCTAATGGCGGGCTTATGGCTGGTTTACCTTTTGGCAAAGTTGGCCAGGTCTCAATGTGCAGACATCAATGTGACCAGCAGATGGCACCAGAATGCCAAAGATACAGAGGTTGCTGCCGTAGCTGACCAGTTCGTTAACAATAGAGTTCATTCCTCAGGGCAGATTGTGCTAAGTGCACTATTTTAATGAATGTTTAAATACGATGTTATTTGGTTGCCAATAGACTCTATGTAAACACGCACGTGCGCGCGCGCGCGCGCGCACACACACACCACTTGTCTTCTGAAAGCAAACAAACAAAAACAAGATAGTTTGCTTGAAATAACAAGCTAAAGGGGATGTGAAAGAGACCTAGCTGGCAAGAATGACAGCTCAGACTGAGTTTTCACCCTCTTTCCTGTATGACATTCACCAAAACTCACAGACACAACCTGAGATCAGGAAAGTGACGAGCCCACAGGGTTCCAGCTTTTTTCTCTCTGGGAAACTGGCTTGTTTCTCTCCTCCCAATTCAGGTAAGTCGTCCAAGCAGGACAGGTTAAATGGAGATCTGGGTGTGTCAAGGGGACCCGGACTCCGTGGCTATATCACGTGAGCTCCAGGAGGCTCTCTCTCCCGCTAACCATTCATCCTATTGCTTAACAGCTATTAACAGCGATTCCTGACGTTCCGGCTGCTTATCCCTGCATATCCGAGGCCTGCAGCCTGACTGACTTTTTTTTTTTAAAGATTTATTTATTTATTTATTTATTTATTTATTTATTTATTTATTTATTTATTTATTATATGTAAGAACACTGTAGCTGTCTTCGGACACTTTTTCTTCTTTCTCTGGCCCCCGCTCGCACCAGGTCCGCTCACCCCAGAAGAGGGCGTCAGATCTCATTACAGATGGTTGTGAGCCACCATGTGGTTGCTGGGAATTGATTTTTTTGTTTGTTTGTTTGTTTTTGTTTTTGTTTTTCGAGACAGGGTTTCTCTGTGTAGCCCTGGCTGTCCTGGAACTCACTCTGTAGACCAGGCTGGCCTGGAACTCAGAAATCCGCCTGCCTCTGCCTCCCAAGTGCTGGGATTAAAGGCGTGCGCCACCACTGCCCGGCTGGTTGCTGGGAATTGAACTCAGGACCTTTGGAAGAGCAGTCAGTGCTCTTAACCTCTGAGCCATCTCTCCAGCTCCCTGGCTGACTTCTTGTCTCAGGATCTTCACTTGACTCATCCATGTGGAGCTGAGACCTACAGGAGACATGCACTAAGGTCTCTCATCTAAATCCAGAGTCCGTTGCTCATCATGACTCTGCTCACTGATCATTTAATTCTGTGACACTCCGGGAGCAAATTCCCACCCATGAAGAATGAGCATGAAGAAAATGGCAGCATTTCGCCATGGTGAGGGCTGGTATAGTTAGGACTTACAGATCCCGTTAGGAAGACGAATTTACCTCCTGTGAAACCTTGTTACATCAATGCTGTTTGTAAGGAGCATGGAGAAGTGACTCTTCCTTAGAATAAACATGTACTGGGGACGTATCAGTAGTCAGGTATTCGATGAACCCCAACACTCGGGAGGCAGAGGCAGTCAGATCTCTAAGTTCAAGGCCAGCCTGGTCTACAAAGCAAGTTCTTGGACAGCCAGGTCTACACAGAAAAGCCTTGTCTCGAAAAAGCAAAACAACAAACAAAAACGACACCCACCTGTATTTGTGTGTATTGTGGGTGAAGTATGCGTATCTGCGTGAATGTGTGGAGCCAGGGGACAAACTTCAACTGTTATTCTCAGGAGTGGTCTACTTTGGTTTTTGAGATAGGGCCTCATTGGCCTGGATATCACCAATCAGCTCAGGGTTGTGGGCTGGCTCACGACCCCAGGAATCATCCTATTGGACAAGATAAAGTTAACCTGTAAGCACCACTTGCCCAAGGACTTCCTGGAATGTTGGGGGCTGTGATTCTTGAGGAATAACAAGCCACATATTTTCGATCCCTTAAACAAGTTTGTTTGCACCAGATATGCTTGACTGGATGTGGGCGGGAATTGTGTAGGCAGGAAATATGTCAGGATATATCCTTGCTCCTGATTGGTCCTGATGGAAAAATGGTGGCCGTAAAATTTTGCGTTTCTAATTATCTACAAAACGTAACTCAATGGCCATTTCCTGGGAACCCAAGAGTGGACCTGGCCAGAGTCCATCATTATGGCTGATATTTAATTGAAACTTGCTTCAAATTTGGCTCAAAATTGTGAGATTGGTCTTTCTCCCGTGATGTTCAGGATTAACGCTCTCTCTGCCTCCTGAACTCTGGGATCACAGGTGTGCACCAAAACACCCAGGTTTTCGTGTGGGAGCAGAAAGTCAATCAGATGTCTGTAAATGAACTAAGCAAGAAGTTATTCCTTAAACAATGGCATAAAATTATCACACGATTCAGCTAATTGTCAAAAATGAAATAAAAACTTAAGACCTATGAGAGCCAGCACCCCTAAGCCTCAGGAACTCCCCCAAAACTCCTCTACCACACCCCATAGTTCTATGTCGTATTAACAATTTTATTTTATGGTGCCAGGGACTGGCTCCTGCCCCTCATGCCATCCTTCCTCTCTGTCTCCTCAGCTACACCCCCATCGTGTCACAGAGTTCATCTTTCTCTTCCCCCTCACCAGTTTGTGGCAGAGGACAAAAAATCAAAAGCAGCAGGTGAAGCTCTGGATGCTCTCAGTCTCTGGAGCTTGCCACCCATCTAAAGAAAAGCTCCTGGAATCTGTATGTCCGAGGATACAACGCCAATTTAGTCATCACGAGAAGGAATTTTGTGCCTAAAGACTTGGCCTTTCTGTGATCTTCATACCAAAGAGAATGGCTTAAAGAGAATTCTTTATTTTTCTCATGCATACTGGCTGGTTTTGTGTGGCAACTTGATACAAGTTAGTCATCAGAGAGGAAGGACTCTCAGTTGAGGAGATGCCTCCATGAGACCCGGCAGTAAGGCGTTTTCTCTATTAGTGATCAGTGGGGGAGGGCCCAGTCCATGGTGGGTGGGGCCATCTCTGGGCTGGTGGTCCTGGGTTCTATAAGAAAGCAGACAGCACTATATGGGGAACAAGAAAGCAGCACCTCTCTCCAGGTTCGAGTCCTGCTTGAGTTCCTGTCCTGACTTCCTCCAGTGATGGGCTGTGATCTGGAGATGTAGGCCAGATAAACCTTTTCTTCCCCATTTGCTTTTTGGCCATGGTCTTTTCTCACAGCAATAGAAACCCTAACTAAGACATCATGGTTTCAGAGATGGTTTCAGTCTGTAGTCCTTGAAGTCACTGAATCTGAGCCTGTAGTAAGACAATTCTGTGGCTACAGGTACCTGTGGCAGAGGAAGCTGCTCACAGCACCGTAACCTAGAAGCAGAGAGGAAAGCAAGCCTCAGTAATTCACTTTCTCTGGCTATGTATGTACCCATCTCCTAGTTTCTGCCACCTCCCATAATATCACCACCAACTGGGAAAGAAGCATTCCACATATAACACTATAGGGTACAGTTTATATTCAAATCCCAATAGCGATGCCCAGTGCATCCACATAGCAATGAATCAACGTATCAATTCACCGTTCTCATTGCTGCCCTGCCTAGCTTTAGTAACTTCCAACATGTTCTAGATGTATAGGTTCTTCATTCAGTTCTAAATTACACTTAAATTGCTGTCGCAAAGACCCTATCAATGAAGACATGGCACGCTTTGGCTTTAGGATATAAAGAAATTAATATCAAACTGATTAGGAAGGTCCTCCCTCCTCCTAGCTTTCACAGGGCAAAAAGGTGCTGGCCCCTGCCTGCTGGAGGGGAAAAGACACTGATCCCTGCAGGCTCCAATGCCAGCCTGATGATGGTAAGTTATGTTTGCTGAGTAACTGTTATGGGGTAACTAACCACTTTCCAATTGGATTTGAGACATAGGGAGTGGGACCCACCAAGACATTAGCGACTTAAAAAGAAATCTTCAGTTAGATTCAACTCTGCATCGAGAAGCTATCTACAAAGTTGTTTTATATGGTTTTGGAAGTTGATTTTGTGCTGTTTGTTTTGTTTTGTTTTAGGTTCTTTTAAGACAGGGTTTCTCTGTGTAGCCCTGGCTGTGCTGGAACTCACTCTGTAGACTAGGCTAGCCTCGAACTCAGAGAGCCACCTGACTCTGCCTCCCGAGTGCTGGAATCAAAGGATTGCGTCACTGCTGCCCAGCTGCCTTTGTGGTTTTTTGTTTTGTTTTGTTTTGTTTTTAAAGGGAGGAGCTCCCACAAGAGGTTTCAGTTCACCTCAGGATTTACTGCTCCCCGCTGACTAGTTTCTACAGGGCTGCAACACTTTCACTGATCACGTATCCCTCGACAAAGTCAACTGTTCTAGGTACTTACTCAAAGGAGATCCGAAAACAAAGCAATTTGCATATTTTTGACCCGAAATTGTTTACAAATGGAGAAACAAGATTCTAGGGATACACAGCTGCTGTGTGACACAACTGGAGCCGTGCAGGAGGGAGCTCTTGCCTTTAATTAGATAAGAAAAATGATTGTAGAAACAATTGTGTTTGAGCCTGCACTTGGAAGAACAGGGGGTTTGCAAACCAGTCAAGCTGGGCAGGGAATTCCACATGGTATTTTTTTTTTAAGTGCATTGCTGTTTTGCCTTCGTGTGTGTGTGTGTGTGTGTGTGTGTGTGCACGCACCAGCCAGATTCCCCTGAAACTGGAAGTACAGATTGTTGTGTCTGTCATGTAGTGTAGGTGCTGGGGATTGAACCTAGGACCTCTGGAAAAGCAGTCAGTACTCTTAACCACCACGCCATCTCTCCAGCCCCTTCACACAGTATTTGCAAAGCAAAAAGAATTCAGCAAGCATGGTGCATGTGGGAACTCACAAATAGCCTGGTATTTTTGGTTTTGATTTTTACGGGCTTTTTTTGTTTTGTTTTGGTTGTTTTGTTTTTTTTTTAATGTAAAGTGTCACAAGAAAAAAACCCTAAGCTGATACCACACACAGCAAATGCAAATCAATGTGCTGTGGACCATCACTGACGTGGAGCTATTTATGAAGAAGGCTGTGACTAGTATGCAAAACCCTTGAAAAACACCGTAGAAACCCGCAAGTTTCCTTCCAAGGCAAACTCTTATGATGGCTCCTTTCAACTCCGGTTAGATACTATCTCAGTTTCTTTAACAAATTAGGGTTAGGGTTTCTTCCTTCAGAAACTGAGTCACCTCCTTCTCTTAGAAAAGAGGAGAAAACCAGCCTGCCTGTCACATACCTGTTCTTTGCCAAGTCATCATGGTTTTTTATAAAACCCCTAAACAGCCACTAATTTTGTCTTTTCCATCAGATCCCTGGACTATGGTGTGGGTCAAAGACAGACCTTTGTTCTATTTCAAGTTGGAAGGCAGCAGGCATAGTGGTACAAGCCTGTAAAATTAACTTATTCTCCTGATGTAATTGTTGTCACTAAGGCTTACTGCCTCTGTCTGATAGCCTAGGCCTAGTTCTGGAAGCTTCTACTCTCCATACAATCTTATCTAGGCCTAGGATGTTTTCAGTCTCTGAGACTTACTGCTGAATAAGCTCACCCCTTCCTAGTTCTTTCTGATATCTGGCTAGCTGATTCAACTCAGCTGTTCTGGCTCAAACTCTCCTAACTAACTTGTTCAATCTGGCTTTTCTCTTAGCCTCTAAATTGCTCTGCCTGGCCTCAAACTAGCTCTAGCAATCTTTTTTCTAATCTGGCTCCTTCTTATTCTCTTGATCATTCTGTCTTTACCTGTGTCTAGCTTGTTCTCTCTTTAATCTGCCTCTGTAAAACTCTCCCTGTAAAACTGCCCCCTTCTCCCTCTCTGTGCTGCTCCAATGAGAGGCTACTGAGAGCTACATAGTAAGATCCTGTTTCAAAAAAAGGGGGGGGGGGGGCTGGAGAGCTGGCTCAGCAAGAACACTGGCTGCTCTTCCAAAGGACCCAGGTTCCATTCCCAGCATCCACATGGCAACTGACAACTGTCTATCACTCCAGTTCTAGCAGATTCTACTCCCACACAGACACACATGCAGGCAAAACATCAGTGCACATAAAAAGTAAAACAAAATCAAACCAAGTTAGAAAACAGGAGTTATTTGCCAGGCAGTGGTGGGGCACACCTTTAATCCCAGCACTTGGGAGGCAGAGGCAGGTGGATTTCTGAGTTCGAGGCTAGCCTGGTCTACAGAGTGAGTTCCAGGACAGCCAGGGCTACACAGAGAAACCCTGTCTCGAAAAAAATTTTTTTTAAATAAGACAGTGAGCAGAGCACAAGCATGTGTGCACACATCCTTTCCTGTTCTTGGCTCATAGCTGTGGCTGACTGCCTCAAGGCCCTGCTGCCTTGGCTTCCCCACAATGATGGACTAGGTCTAGAGTTATGAGCCAAATAAAACTCTTTCTTATCGAGTGTCTTAGATAGGGTTTCCATTCCTGTGAACAGACACCATGACCAAGGCAGCTTTTTATAAAGGACAACATTTCATTGGGGCTGGCTTACAGTTTCAGAGGTTCAGTCCATTATCTTCATGGTGGGAAGCATAGCAGCATCCAGGCAGACTTAGTATTAGAAGAGCAGAGAACTCTACCTCTTGATCCAAAGGCAGCCAGAAGACTGACTCTCCTCCACCCTGGATGGAGCTTGAGCATAGGCCCTCAAAGCACTCCCCTACACTGACACACCCTCCAACAAGCCCATACCTCTTCTAACACAGACACACCTCCTAACACTGTCACTCTTTGTGGACCAAGCATGAGTGTATATGGGGACCAAACCTATTCAAACCACTATGTCAATCCTCCTCAAAACCAGAAAAAGAAAAGAAACCCCAGGCCTGTATCTTTGTTATGTAAGAGGAAGATGGATCTTCCAAGGTTATTTATCAAATCCATTTAACAACACATGATGATACTTCCAAGACAGAACTGAAACAGCCCTAGAGCTCAGGCTGAAGACGTGCTGGTGTTAATCCAGGTCCTGTCCTGTCTGCTAGACATAAGACAGTCATTCATATATATATATACACACACACACACACACACACACATACATACATACACACACATACATACATATATGTATGTATATATGTATACATATGTGTGTGTGTAGTGTATATATGTGTATATATATATATATATATATACACATATATACATATATATATATCAGGAATTTTAAAGCATCTATTACCATGTGTCTTAGTTAGGGTTTCTATTGCTGTAAAGAGACACCGTGACCAAGGCAACTCATATAAGAATAACATTTAATTGGGGCTGGCTTACAGTCTCAGAAGTTTAATCCAACATCATGGCAGGACATTGTGGGAACAGGACCAAAGATGGGGGTGAAAGGGGACAGAGTCACCTGATGAATCCTGGGAAATCGGACTCTAGAGACCAGCCTCCGGGTGAAGATCGGAGTTTATTGTGCAGCTTGTATATAGCGTTTGAGACAATCCCAAGCTCCTAAGTCCATGCTCAGTTTTACACTGCTACACCATCATGGTGCTTCAGTGAAAGCCCTGCCTGATGGAGGAACTCAGAAGGATTGGGGGGAAGCATCCTCACCCATAAGGACGTCCATGAAGACAGAGAAATAGCCACCACTCTGGCCTTGGTTCCTTTTGGTGTGTCACTGGTGTTCTGGGAGTCATCTTAGACCTAATACCACGTATGGCAGATCAGGACTCTTCAGTTGTTGCAGGAACCGTGGGCACCTCATCCTCCATTCTGCTTTTTCCTTCACAAGGTTAACCTCCACGTCCCCCACAGGACATGACAATGTGCAGGCAGACATGGTGCTGGAGAAGGAGGTGAGACGTCTACATCTTGATGTACAGGCAGCAGGAGACTGTGCCACACTGGGCATAGCTTGAGCATATGCAACCTCAAAGCCCACCCTCATAGTGACACATTTCCTCCAGCAAGGCCACATCTACTCCAACAAGGCCACGTCTCCTAATAGTGCCACTCCCTATGGGCCTATGGAAGCCAATTACATTCAAACTACCACACCGTGTTAGGGACAGAGAAGCAAACAATGAAGGTTGACAGAGTCCACCAGGAATATATTATCCTATGAAGAGAAAACAGGGATACAGACAGTGAAAATATAAGGCTGACAATCATTTTTTAAAAAGGGGGTGGAGGTGGGTTTCTGTTTGTCTTTGTAGTTGATTTCCTGTTCTTTTCTATTCCATGTGAAGAAGGTTTCATTTTTCTGGAGAATTTATTGGCATGATCTGGTGGAGGCAGGGAGGGGGATGAGTCAGGAAGCCAGGTGTTGGGCTATTACTATGATAAATATAAATTCAAAGTGAGCTGAATATGCCCAAGGAATATCTCATTAAAGGAAAGAGCTATCAGCTGCACCTAATTATTTGGATTTATTTGGTTTTCTGAGGCACGGAGAGGTGGTGGGCATGTATTTGAGGTGTTGACGTGTTTGAACAGTGCATCAATTTATGTTGTCAATAGCAAGAGGTAAAGGGGAAGCAAATGAATATGTTCACAGTTCATTGTATGTGGCTATGAGATTCCCAGAAAACCAAATTGAAAATACTATAAAAGCAAGAGTTTATAATGATTTCATTCAGGGGTCGGGAAACAACTCAGTAAGTAAAAGCACTTGCCATTCAAACTTGTTGACTTGAGTTTGAATCCTCAAAATCTAGGTAAAAGCTCTATGAGTGGGGGAGAGAGACAAGGGGATCCTCAGAAGGTCAACTAGCCAGATAATGCTGCAGGAAAGGGACCCTGTCTCAAACACGATGGAAAGACGTACACACACACACACACACACACACACACACACACACACTAACACACACACACACACAGAGTGTGTGTATAGGGTGGGAGGCAGAGGCATAAACCTTTTACTACAGTGCAAATATATTTTAACTGAGGGGTGGTGTGGTGAAATCAGCCTGTTAGCAACATTAACCAGAGGAGGCATTTAGCTAAACCCATGGTGGGCTGGTGAGTTGGTTCGGTTGATTAAAGGCGCTTGCCACGAAAGCATGATACCCAGAGTTCCACCGCAGAGCCCACAGTGGAAAGGTAAGCCCAACTCTCAAAAGTTGTTCTCTGACCTCCACACATACACACACACACACACACTAAAAGTGAACCAGAATGAATGAAAGTGAGCGGAGCAAGCATACCCATTCATTGGTTCTCGACAGGTGTGTATTGAGCGTGATGGGTTTCTGAAGGGCTCTCTGCTGAGAGCCAAGTGTGTGCAGCTGTAATTGGCCAAGGGCCAGAACTTCTATAGCACTTGTGTGAGTTGTCTGTGGTTAACCTTTTTTGCTAACCACAATCTCCTTTTGCAGCCTGCTTAATTTAAGACTACCCTGACAGCTTTCGGTTCTGTGTCTATGCTAATTTGCTTAGCTATTTGGAGGCACTGCATTTGCAATTAAAATGGTCTGTGTAATTGTTAGAAAACGACTCTGTAAGTGAGATGAAAAACAGTTTTGTGCTGTTAAAAATACATGAGCGAGAAAAGAGACTGAAAGAAAAGGAGAAAGGAGAGAGAGGAAAGGCGGAAGAGAGATTAACCACAGATAAAACCATTTTAATCTCAACAATCAGGAGGATCACTCATTTGAGATTAGTTTGGAGTCTGTAATGAGACCCTGTCTCCATAAAAGTAAGCCTAAAGCTATAGGCTGATTAGCTGGCTTTAACCCCAGCATTCAGGAGGCAGAGACAGGTGAATCTCTAAGTTCAAGGCCCGCCTGGTCTACGGAGTGAGTTCCAGGACAGCCAGGGCTACACAGAGAAACCTTATCTCTAACCCCTCACCACCACCCAAGAAAAATTAGAGAAGTGGTTAACTAGATCTAGAACTAGGGATGTTGTAGAATTTGTATTAACGTTAATATCAAAACCAAGAGACACCAATTGAAATGGGTGCTGGCTAGTTTATGTCAACCTGACACAAGCTTAAGTCATCAGGGAGGAGGGAGCCTCAGTTGACAAGATGCCTCCATAAGATAGAGCTGAAGGCATTTTTTAAAATTAGTGACCCATGGGGAAGGGCCCAGTCTATAGTGGGTGGTGCCATCCCTGGCTGGTTGTCCTGGGTTTTATAAGAAAACAGGCTGAGTTAGTCTTGAGGTATAAGACAGTAAGCAGCACCCCTCCATGGCCTCTGCATCAGCTCCTGCCTCCAGCGTCTCACCCAGACTGAATTCCTGCCTTGGCTTCCCTCAATAAACAATGATGAAGCCTATGTCCGCCAAACCTTCCTTTTCCTCCCTAAGTTGCTTTGGGTCAGGGTGTTTCATCAGGGCAATAATAGCCCCAAGGCAAAATGCGTCATAGCAAACGCTGAAGAAAGATTTAAGTCTTGGGGGATGGTTAATCATGTCCTGCTTGGAACGCAGTCCACAGATCAGCACTTGGCATGTGTCATGTAGGTTATTGGCGTGCCGTTCCTGAGGCAGTGCTTGGTCTGTAATTCATTGAGGTGCAGTTCTTGTGGTGGAGCTTGGCCTGTGTCACGTAGTTTACCGCAGAGCTTTTGGCTGCTTAGTTAAGAGCGGTTGCAGCTAGACACCACAGCACTTTTTACATCTTAAGTTACCAGATCTCACTCTACATGGATACCTTGGAGCTATCCCCTCTGTCCTTACATCATTGGGAACTGGTCCTGTCCAATGACGGTGAGTCTGAGTTGATATCAGGGCAAAATCTCAGAAGCATTTATTAGCACAGGCATAGACACGGTTATGAACAGGGGCCACCGACCTTGGTTCAGTTCCAGCTTGAGTCTTATTGGCCTAGAAAGCACTGTGAACATAATTATGTTACTCATCAAACAGTGTCTTAAAGACCAGAATTAATGTGGGGATTTTTGAGTAAAGCTTGCATGAGTCTCTTACACAGTCAGAGCTGGAACTCTCTGGTCTCCACTCATTCTTGGCAGCAGTGGGTCAGAGCTCTCCCTCTTAAAGGAGTATGCTGTGCAAATGGGTCCTGGTCTCCGCCGTACTGGTTACCTCAACTTAATGGGCTCTCACAGACATTTGGTCTTTACCTCTTCCAATATTTGATATTTACACTCTAGCTTACTGAATCTTGGGGGAGAAATGGGTCAACACTAGATCACCCAATAGATCATCAAATCACATATATATATATATATATATATATATATACACACACACACACACACACACACACATATATATGACAAATCATATATGTGTGTGTGTATATATAGACACGTATATGAAATGACCGGGAAATCATGGAGGTCATTTTTCAAATCCACATCCAAACATTGGCGTAATCAGAAAACATCTTAGAACTGTTTTGGCTTTCTTGTGTGCACATAGACACACATGCTTAGGAGAGGTACTTGCACATGCATGCTAGGCATGTGGAGACCAGATGCTGATGACCGTGTCTTCCTCGGTCAGCCTCTGTAGGTTTTGTTTGCTTGTTTGTTTTTGAGATGGACCCCACCGGCGCACCAGCAGGCCTTGGGGGCGTCCTGTCTCACCTCCCCAGTGCTAAGGTTACAGATTCGTGCTGCTGTGCCTAGAAGATGTATGGGTTCTCAAGACTGAGCTCATGCCGCCATGCTTACAAGACAGGTACTGTGTCAGAGGAACGATCGCCCCCATTCCTGTAGAGACTTTTCTAACATTTATTTTATAGTACAGATTTTTTTTTTTCTTCTATTTTCGAGACAGGCTTTCTCTGTGTAGCCCTGGCTGTCCTGGAACTCACTCTGTAGACCAGGCTGGCCTTGAACTCAGAAATCCACCTGCCTCTGCCTCCCGAGTGCTGGGATTAAAGGCGTGCGCCACCACCGCCCGGCAATACAGAGATTTTTTTTCCCCAAAAATGTTTAAGTAAATAAGGGGTAAGATGACATTTGACATGCCAATAGTTTTCCTTTAAAATTAACTTTATACATGCATCCATTTATTGCACGTGCATATATGTGTATGGGAGTGGAGCATACCATGGCACACATGTGGAGACCAGAGGACAGCTTGCAGGAGTTGGTTCTCTCCTTCCACCATGATGGATCCCGGGGATTGAACTCAGGACTCCAGGCTTGGTACAGACACCTTTATCTGCTGCACCTTCTTGATGGCCCACATGTCCATAGTTTTTCAATGCAGATGGCTATCAAAATCATTTCCAGGTTTGGCAATAAGAATCCAGCCAATATGCAGTTCCGTCAAGAGTTGTAAGATAAAACATCTGTAAATGAAGCAACACTGAGCCCCTCTCAGAGACCACAGTTAAAATTAGCACCATAGCTGGAAGCAGTCTTTGTGTAGAGAGAGCCTAGAGCACACAAAGGGAGCTAAGTGGAAGTTTCCAGCATCTGCCTCCCTGGGAGCATCTCACTTTGAATATGCAGGAGACATACAGGCCTCACCATAGCCCTGGATCCCAACTTGCAGACATCACGCTTTGCATAGTTCAGCCAAGTGTGAAATCACTACCTGCTTACATCTCAGCCCGCAGACAGCCCCCTTCGGATCACCGTTCAACAGACTTCCTGTTTCTACTTTGTGCCTGAGCGAGACCGGCTCACAATGGGAAACAGTAATCATCTTCAGATTTATCGTACAACAAACTACTAAAGTTTAGTCTCCAGATTAAATTAGGCATTATTAAAAGAAATGTAACAATATCTGAATTCATTTCTGATTATAGAAAAAAGAGGGGGCCCTCGAGGAGGTAGGAAATGGAGAAGATTAAGCAGCATATTAACTGTTTGTTAAAAGTGGCAGAGAACTGGCTGGGGGTGTAGCTCAGTGGTAGTTATACCCACTGCCGGTATGTGCTTGAGACCCTGAATTCCATTCCCAGAAACACATGCACACAGGCACACATGCACACATGTACACAGGCGCACACACACACACACACACACACACACCTGATACTTACCACCTTAATGAATCTATTTTATTTTATTTATTAATCTAGTATGTGTATAGTCTATTTTACTTATGTGTAAACTCATTAATTTATGTGTATATGTCTGCGTGTGAATGCATATGTTCAGATGCCCTTGGAGACCAGAAAGGGGCTGTATTAGTCACAGTTCTCTAAAATCACAGAACTTATGGGTAGTCTCTACATGGTAAGGGAATTTGTTGATGACTTACAGTCTGTAGTCCAACTCCCCAACAATGGTCAGCAGCAGCTGTAAATGAAAGTCCAAGGGTCTAGCAGTTGCTCAGTCCCACAAGGCACGCAGGCAAAGAGCGAATCTTCCTTCTTCCAATGTCCTTATGTAGGTCTTCAGCAGAAGATGTGGCCCAGATTACAGGTGTGTACCACTACACTTGGATCTGGGATTTGCTTTGTCCCAGGCTGACCTTGAGCTCAGAGATCTCCTTGCCTCAGTCTCCTGGGATTAAGGGCATGTACTACTTTGCCTGGGCCTAAGCTTTTCATGGCCTCTATACCTCAAGATCTCCATGCCAAGATCCAGGTCCAAAACTTGTGTCTTCCAGCCTCAAGAGCTGGATCACAGGTGACCCTTCTGATTCGGGATTGTAGTTCACTCCAGATATAGTCAAGTTGACAACCAGGAATAGCCACTACAGGGGCATTAAAATTCCTGAGTCTGGAATTATAAGTGGTCCTGGAGCCGGGCAGTGGTGGCGCACGCCTTTAATCCCAGCACTTGGGAGGCAGAGGCAGGCGGATTTCTGAGTTCGAGGCCAGCCTGGTCTACAGAGTGAGTTCCAGGACAGCCAGGGCTACACAGAGAAACCCTGTCTTGAAATAAAAAAAAAAAAAAAAAAAGTGGTCCTGGGCCACAAAGGCTGGTTACTGAGAACTGAATTCCAGTTCTCTGCAAGAGTGGCAAGTGCTCTTAAGTTCTGAGCCATCTCTCTAGGCCTATTTTGAGCAGTTTAGATGCATAGGTTCAAGACTAATGAAAACATTAATGCTTGATACTGGTAGCATATTCCAATACTAAATGCCCAATAACGATCATTATCTGTTGGCTATGTATTATACAAATATCCTCACATGCATTGCCTATTTTTAGTCCACACAATTACTTTGTGAAGCAACAATTATTATTCCATTCTTAAGGATGAAGAAGCTGTGAGTTAAAAGATGAGGTGACACTTATGCAAGCTGACGTGACAAGAAAGCTCATCCATGGGACAAGCAGTTAAACACCAGATTTACCAGTTCCAGAGTGTGACCTCTTAACTTCCCCTTAGGACATTCACAGGACAGCACAAAACCATAATCCATAGGGAAAACTATAGGGAAGAGGAGCAAAAGACAGCAGGGAAAGATTACGTATCTGTTGTGTGTGGTGCTGGTGGCGAAGGCAGCCTTGTGCATGCGAGGTGGGTACTCCTCTACTGACCAATCTCCCCTTCCCTTCAGACCTTGGCTTTTTAGACAATCTTGCAATGTTAGCTCAGGCTATTCTTAAACGTGAAATCGCCCTGCCCCTGCTTCTGCCTCCTGAGGTCAGGATGGTTGATATGTGCTACCACACCCAGCTAAAATTTCTCTTAATACATAGATTTGGATAAAAGTCCCTTGCTAAGAAAGTGCCACATCATGATCCAAACGGAGTAGCTGCTATATATTAAACACTGAAAGTGACACGAAATTAAAAACCAAGGGATGAAAAAATATTGAATAAAAAGGGGAAAAAGGCCGTGGCTCTGTAAGGTGGTTCAGCAAGGCTCCTGCCGCTAAACCTGATGGCCTGAGTTTGATCTCTGGGACCCACATGGTAGAAGCAGAGAACTGGTTCCCACAAGCGGACCTCCCCGGGGAACACCGTGACATGCACCCACAGGCACATACACACACACGATAAATTAATGTAGTAAGTAAACAATTATCAAAAACAATGTTTTCACTATTACATTAATATTAGACAACGGACCCTCAAGACGGAGGCATAAGAAATGTTTTTTAGGGTTGGAGAGATGGCTCAGTGCTTAAGAACACTCTCTGCTCTTCCAGAGGTCCTGAGTTCAATTCCCAGCAACCACATGGTGGCTCATGACCGTCTGTAATAGGATCTGATACTCTCTTCTATCATGCAGGCTACATGCAAATAGAGCACTCAGATACGTAAGATAAATCCTTTAAAAAAAGAATTGTTTTCTAATTTGAAATATTACATATCAATACATAAACATTCATATACATCTATATGTATGTATACATAATATACATGTCTTAGGGTTTCCGTTGCTGTGAAGAGACACCCTGACCAATGCCAACTTTTATAAGGACAACATTTAATTGGGGCTGGCATAAAGGTTCAGAGGTTCAGTCCATTATCATCATCGTAGAGAAATGGCAGCGTCCAGGCAGGCGTGGTTCAACACCGGAAAAACTGAGACTTCTACATTTTATTCTGAAGACAGACAGGAGGAGACTGTCTTCCAGGCAGCTCGGAGGAAGGTCTCAAAGCCCACCCCCCACAGTGACACACTTCCTCCAACAGGGCCTCCTCATAGTGCCAGTCCCTGGGCCAAGCATACTCAAACCTCCATCCACAATACGTCACACACGCGCGCGCACACACACACACACACACACACACACACACACACACACACACGCACACACACACACACACACACACACGCACACGCACGCACACATACACGTGGTTTCCATTTGTTTACTCCTGTGTGTGAATGAGTACGGTAGCATGCTGATGGAGGTCAGAGGACGATTTTGTGGAGTTGGCTCTCTCCTTCTCCCGTGGATTCTGGGCATCATGCTCCCTCTGCTCATGGAGTTCCTGCAGTAAGTGCTTCTCACCTGTTGAACCATCCTGCAGCGTTGCATACATATTTCTCCTCGTGCCAGGTACCCAACGCAAGGCTAAGCAATCTTCTCCTAGTAAGCGACAGCCCAAGGCCTGCATTGTTTATTTAATACCTTTTAAAATACAGAATTTAAGGGAGTAGAGTAGTGGCTTAGATATTAAGAGCACGCACTGTTCTTGCAGAGGACCTAGATTCGGTTGCCAGCACCCCTGTGCTGGCTCACAATCCTCTGTAGCTCCAGTTCCAGGGGATCTGATGTCCTCTTCA